>JAVTVJ010000845.1:0-316845 GCA_034509425.1 Eopsaltria australis | reverse complement strand
TCGAGCCATGCAGTGGTTGCCTCGCCCCAGAGGACTGGGCTAATAGGTTCGCACAATTGTCTGTCCATTCCTGTTTAAAAACAATCATTCCTGCCCCATCAAAAATCATGCGACCTATTTGTCTGATATCAAAGGGGAGCAGGTTCTCATTGCTAAAAAGGCCGTCTATGAGAGTGGAAACAATGATGGAATCCATCCCCTTTTCTGAGATTGCTTTGACAATCGTTTGTATATCTTTGGGGTTTATTGGGTCATATACTTGTTGTTGGTTTCCGTTTTGCCCGGTGGTTCTCACCGGGAAAGCATGGATTGCAGCTGAGGGCACCCATTCTGCACAAGCCATTTTTATCTTTCCCCAGTCGGTGAATTTGTATTGTGATTGCTTTCTGGCGTAATTTAAAACTTTATTCGTTTTCGTTTCAAATTGTGATAGCTCTGCTTCTTCCGACTCTGTGTCCCAGTCAGTTTCCAATAACTCAGCAGAGCTAGCGGAGCTGTTGTCGGACTCAGAGCCGGAAGTCGACTGCCAGAGCACTTCCGGGGTTCCGTGCCTTTTCTTGCGGCTCCGACCCCGCTCCTCCCCCCGGGGGTGGTGCCGGTCCCGCCCCCTGGGCTTGCCCTGCCTCCCGTAAGGGGAGGGCTCTCCTTTAACTGATAATGGCATTGAGCACGGCCCTTGACTGGGCATGCGCTCTCTGCCGCTCTCCCGTGCCCGCGCGTTTGCAGCTCTCTCTTCCCACGCATGCGCAGCAGCGAACACTCGCGATCTTTGTTCGTTCTGCTCGCTCCCGCCAGTGAAACCCTGGCCCCGCCCATCTCCTTGGTCGCCCGCGCCATTTTGAACTGCATAGGGCGGGGGAGGGGGGTTCAGCCGCGCTCCCTCTCTAGCTGCCCTCTCGGTTTCCCTGGCTTCGGTTGCCAATCCCTCCCAAAAAGACCGCGCGGATTGCTGTGCTTCCAGCGTTGGATTGCTAACCGGCGGCGGAGGGATGGAGGGGGAAACCGCGGACGTTTGGGAAGTTTCCGCGGCAGGGGTTGGATCCGGCGGGCTCGGCGGAAGGGTCGGGAGGTTTTCTGGGGGCCCCGGGGCGTTTGGATTCGGGTCCGGGGAGGAGGGAAGCGCGCCCGGTCTCCGCGAACCCCCGCTCTCAGATAGACCGGTCTCGGAGTCTGTCTGCGTCATTGCTCCCACCCCCAGCTTAGGAGTAGCTAATAAACATGCACGTGCAGCTTTCCAAGTCTCCTGTTGTTCCAGCGCTCGGCGTAAAGCCGTTTCTACTTTCCCCCACGCTTTGAGACTTTTTCCACTGCCCGAGACTTTAGTTTCATCTGCTAAAACATTGGTACATTTCTCCCACACCTCTGGGTGCAATATTTCTGCTGGATGCTCAATCGCCTCAAGCTCCAGGAGTTTTGCAATAGCAATATAAAAATCCTTGAGCTTACACTTAATACCCCACTGCTTATAAAGTAGACTCACGACCTTTGCAACGGTCTCCATAGTGACCGTTGGTCCTTTGGGGACGTCTCCCCCGCCTGAAGTCAGCTTCGCTGCTTAGGCCGCTGTGTCTTGTCCAGGCGAATCCCGTAGCCTGAGCTCCTCTTCTTCTTCCCGGGTTTCGGCACCACTATGTTGCCTTCTTGCTGTGAAGGCAGGCGACCTGGTTCAAGAACGACAGCACGGCAGCCCGGCCTCACCCGGGCCACTCGGGCCATGGACTCACAGACACCAATGTGGTGGATGGTCAAATGGCGTTTATTTCCTTATCTCATGAGGTTAAATAGTCTAGGGGGCTTCACTACGTCAGAAGGGGGACGATGGGATAGCTAGGGTTAGTAAGGAGTGGAAAACTACTGGGTTAGGAGAAGTTGCATACTCTGGGTGATCTGTTATCATGCAGGAAGGAAGGGAGGGGGGTTCCATGCTGCCCTTGCTTTCCGTCACATCGCGAGATCTTCCGTCCGCCTGTCCCTATCTACCACACCCTACGAGTACTCCCTAGGGACGAGACGAATCCATCGGATCCGGACAACAAGGATCTCGTAGTGCCGTGGTAGCTATGCCCCTCCTTTCCTTTTCTCTCTCTCTTTCTTCTCTCTCTCTCTCCTCTATCGCATAAGCGTGTTGTTGGCACTCAATAAAGTGCTTTTGATTTTGATTGAAGCAAAAATACTTGGCCCTGTTTTCTTTTGCACTCTGAGATTCAAAGTAATGAACCATCACGACCCCTGCTCCTACCAGCGGATCGTGACAACTACCCTTCAAGAGCCATCTAGAAAGACATTTGCTCTCCTAGGCCAGCCAGTGGCGCAGAAATGCTCCTTAGCCTGCCTCTGCACATGTGGCATGCGAATGCACTCACGCCTTTCTTCCTGGCCCCCCTGTGCAGGACTCTTCAAACACCAGGCTCCATTAAAGCCTTCCTCCCTTCTCAATCCGAAATCTTTCTCTTCCATTCAACAACTTTTTAGACTCTAGGAAGCCAGCACTGCACATCTACTTAGAGGCTTTTTCCCTTAACAAAACTTGAAGTGGATGTCAGACTTGGAATACTAAGAGATTCTCCTGACATCACTTTTTGCCCTTCACTTCCCCTTCAAGCCATGGCTGCACAATTGTGCACACAAGAAGCCTCTGGCCACTGGCTGCAACATCTTGGAAAAGTAGGCAACAGCCTGGCCTCTTTGCCTCTCTTCCCCTACTCAAATTCTTTTCCTATCGTCCTCTTGAACATCCATCAAGAATTCCAATCCTTTTTCCCTCTCTGCAAGGCTGTGGCCAGGAGCCTCACTGCATCTGCTTTCTTTTTCTCCCCCAACACTTGAACATTCTGCTTTTTTACTGATGGCCATTCAGCCACTTTCCTAAGTGGCACGACAGCTGTGTTCTAGGGACACATCCATGCCTCCAAAAGAGCTGCCTTTAGCAGGGACGCAGGAACAGGCTGCAAGGCCTTCTTTCTCTCCCTTGAAAAGAGACATGACTTTTTCCACATCACTTCTCCTGCTTCCTTCAAAGAACTTTGGACAGGCTCCAGAGCTCATTTTTCCTTCTTGTCTGCAGCTGCCCACACCTGTGGCATTAGCGCAGCATAGGCCTTCTCAGAGGCACGCCACAAAGTCACAAGACTCTTAGCTTCTCTATCACTTTTTACAATGCTCGTCTCAATTGCCAAGGTAGCCAGCAAATGCCTTCCCACTCAATTCTACTTCCAATTAGGAAGTAAGAGAAATTGCTGCATTTCAAAGGTACTCCCTGGAAAGGAGCAAGGCTTCTCCTACCAAGCTTGGCCGCATCTTCCTACATACCTTGCCAGAAATGGAGAGGAAGGATCCTATCAATGCCACATGCCAAGTTGGATGCTAGGATCCAGTGAATGCTACTCCATACCATTTCTTTGCTAGCGCTAAAAATACAGGTAGCTGACTTGTGCATGCAATTGGCTTCTGTGCTCCTAGTGTTTCCTGCTTTCTCCTGTGCAGTAAGGAAATGTCTTGAAGTCTTTCTGTCTGCTCAATTGGGACTATGAAAGAAGTCATTTGCTTTTGAATAGACCTCATTGGTCATTATGAACAACTTGTGTGTCCCAGGGGATTTTGGACTGCTGCCCACGGCAATCGTGCCAAAGGCCTGGCCAGAGGCAAGGCACTTGTTTCAACTGCCCTCTCCATTGGCAACATTGCCTCAAGCACATTCCTCCACTCTGCCCTTCAACCAATCCTTTCCCAACACCAGCCATCCCCTGTTGCTGAGAGCCCTTCTTGAGTGCCCTTGTTGTCCCCACCATGGGCCATGGATTGTCAAGAGCCTCTCTTGACACTCCGCTTATTGGCCAGCCCAGCTCTGGATGCTTGAGAGCCTTTCTCAACTTGCCTTCATTGCAGCCCCGGCCATGGATTGGCCTTAATGACCTCTGGCAGAGTGTGCAAACTACCTCAGCATTGTCGCCAGCGACTCTTCACAGCTCTTTCGGCATCATCCTCCCTTTTGCTGGGACCCGTTTCCCAGCTTCACCTGTGCTATGCTGCGTGCATGCCCTCTCACGTCTACTCCACAAAGATGTTCTTGCACTCACCACTAACATTTACAGTGCTCTCTCCCTGAGGACTCTTAGTGGACTACACTGCTCTGCCACTCATCTCTCTCGTCCACAGTATCAGGCATGCAAACAATCACCCCGTGCCGGCCTGCACCAAGGGGACTTGATCACCAAAAATGGCTGAGGGGCGCCTCCAGCTCCGCTTGCTGCCTGCTGCCCCTGGATGCTGGAAGGATGCCACAAGAGTCCCCAAACTGTTAGGAAAATTAATCCACCGTGCCAGAGCTTGATGTCTAAAAAGGAGACAGAAAGGTCCTGGCATTTGATTGCAATCAAGGGACAGGCCATGGGCCATTTCTCCTGGCCTCTCACCAGCTGTTGGCGGATGCAGCCCCCTTTTTATCCTAGGCTCCCGGCCACATCACTCTCTTCTTTTTCCCCGCTTGCTGAGGTATTGTGAAGGTACAGACTTCCTGAAGTGCCTGCTCCATATGCTTCACTCTAAGATGCAGCCCCTTGTGTTGTAGAAAAGAAAGAAAAAGCAACTCATCCTCATTCTATGAAGTCTTTGGCCTCTTGCTCTAGCTTCAGCAATAGAACAGTGCCATGCCTGAGCACCAGTCTGTGGTGATTAGGAAAATTTGCTCCAACTAACAGCTTCCTCTCTGTGGTAGATAGGGACAGGCGGACGGAAGATCTCGTGATGTGACGGAAAGCAAAGAGCAGCATGGAATCTCCCTCCCTTCATTCCTGCATGATAAGAGATCACCCGAAGTATGCAACCCCTCCTGAACCCAGTAGTTTTCTACTCCTTACTAACCCTAGCTATCCCACCGTCCCCTTTCTGACGTAGTGAAGCCCCCTAGACTATTTAACTTCATGAGATAAGATAATAAAGGCCATTTGACCATCCACCACATTGGTGTCTGTGAGTCGTGGACCGAGTAGCTCGGGTGAGGCCGGGCTGCCCTGCTGTCATTCTTGAACCAGGTCGCCTGCCTTCATAGCAGAAGGCAACACCTCTCTTCCTTGCCTTCCTTGCCCTGTCTACCAGCAGATGCAGACGGTCTCTTTGGACAGACATATTCATCTTACTTCTCTCAGTCCTACACCTGCTTGGCGCTGCGTGGGTCCCCCTGCCACCACACCCCGCCCCCCCCACCTACTCCCCAAACCTCTGCACACACACACACACACACACACCTGCGCTACACAGGCACATAGCCAGCACACACTACCAGCACACACATACCCCCTGCACACACACACACACACACACACGCACACACACACAAGCGTAGCCCACACAGCCCAGCACAGCCCTGCCCCGGCAGGACCCTGCAACAGCCTGTCTTTGAGGCAGCTGCGAGCTCTTGTCACTCAGCGGCTGACTTTGGCTGCAGCTGACGACAGTGTGATTTGGCCGCCACGCCGCTCTCTGCGGTGATGACGGGTGGTCACGGAGGCTTTGCAGAAGGAGCCCTAGAGCCCGTGAGGTTGCAGCCCTGCCACGCCCCGCGGCGGCTTCGGCTTCTCCCCAGCGGCGGCTTACGAGAGCGCGGCGCGGCGGCTCCTCCCCCTCCCTCCCTCCCCCTCCTCCCCTCCCCCACTCCGTCCCCTCCCCCTCCCCCCACTCGTCCCCCTCCCTCCCCTCCCTCCCCTCCCCTCAGCCCGCCCCCACTCCCTTCCCACCCCTCCCCCTTCTCCCCTTTCCCGCCCTCCCTCCCGAGCGGCGGCGTTGGGACAGCGCGCAGCCGCAGCTTTTCCTTAGCAACAGCCTAGCGACGGCAGAGGAGGGGCGGTGGGAGTGTGGCGGCGAAAAGTTTTTCCTTTGCAAGGACTTAGCAAGACGGCTCGGAGCTGCGGCAACGAGGAGGACGCGGACGTGATGAACGGCAAGCTCCAGGATAGCCCGGGGCCGGCCGCGCCCCTTCTCCTGCTCCTGGAGCTGGGCCGCTCCCCCCCTCTCTCAAGTTTTCCAAGAAGTACGGCTGAACAAGGTCCCCGCGCCTGCGTCAGCTGCACCTCCCCTGCAGCCGGGCCGGGCCGAGCCCCCCCGCTCTCCCCTTTTCTACAAGACCTGCCTTTCTGCCCTTGTCTGCTGCGCCTGCCTCCTCCCTCCTTCCCCCGCTGCTTGTCGTTCCCCCCTTCCCCCCCCCGTTCCTGTACTGGAGGGGGGGGGAAGGGGCGGGCTTGGGAGTGGAGCGGAGCAGCGGCGTTTGGGCGAATTGTAAGCTCAGTTGTAAACTAGATTTAAAGGGATTGTAAACTGAATGGTAGAAACACAACGAGTTGCCTTTGTATTTTCTCTCAACTCTATGTGATTTCTGATGGAAATTGTAGAAGTGGATAGGAAACCGTTAACTGGATTGCAATCTAGTTTTGCTATTTTTCTTGCTCTCTTTGAATGACTCGTGAGTTAGAACTCCTGCTGTATTAAGAACTCTGGATGTGTTGATGAATTATAATGTCAATGGAATAACTCTAACATGATATTATAATGTTATAATGTGAATGGAATCATTCTGTATATGTTACTGATATTATCATGGTAAAATGTGCATTCACTACCAATGTGTTATTAATATTATCATGTGAATTCACTAATGCCTATAAATCTGTGATTCATATTACAATGTCAATTCACTCTAGTTTATAATGCGCATTATTCTTAACTATTATTCTTAAACATTACTCTGGAATATTACTTACTCCGGATGTGTTAATAACTCTAGATATGTTATTAATACTAGAATACTATCTTGTGAATTCACTGCATTTCATATGTTATTAATACTAGAATGTTACAAGGTGAATTCACTCTTTTTCTATCATATCTTAAGATTAAGCTCTCTAGAAGCACAGTTATGCAGAACAAAGTCTGATGCTTTACAGACTTTCCTGTATCTTTCTGGAAATATCTACACAACCTGTATTATCTTTGTGGAAGTGTCTACATGATTGGTTCAGCTTTAAGTAGCCTTCCCAGTTGCTATTTCTCCTCTCCACTCTACTTTGTGGAGTAGACGTGAGAGGGCATGCACGCAGCATAGCACAGGTGAAGCTGGGAAACGGCTCCCGGCTCCCGGCAAAAGGGAGGATGATGCCGAAAGAGCTGTGAAGAGTCGCTGGCGACAATGCTGAGGTAGTTTGCACACTCTGCCAGAGGTCATTAAGGCCAATCCATGGCCGGGGCTGCAATGAAGGCAAGTTGAGAAAGGCTCTCAAGCATCCAGAGCTGGGCTGGCCAATAAGTGGAGAGGCTTTTGACAATCCATGGCCCAAGGTGGGGGCAACAAGGGCGCTCAAGAAGGCCTCTCAGCAACAGGGGATGGCTGGTGTTGGCAAAGGATTGGTTTGAGGGCAGAGTGGAGGAATGTGCTTGAGGCAATGTTGCCAATGGAGAGGGCAGTTGAAACAAGTGCCTTGCCTCTGGCCAGGCCTTTGGCAGGATTGCCGTGGGCAGCAGTCCAAAATCCCCTGGGACACACAAGTTGTTCATAATGACCAATGAGGTCTATTCAAAAGCAAATGACTTCTTTCATAGTCCCAATTGAGCAGACAGAAAGACTTCAAGACATTTCCTTACTGCACAGGAGAAAGCAGGAAACACTAGGAGCACAGAAGCCAATTGCGTGCACAAGTCAGCTACCTGTATTTTTAGCGCTAGCAAAGAAATGGTATGGATTAGCATTCACTGGATCCTAGCATCCAACTTGGCATGTGGCATTGATAGGATCCTTCCTCTCCATTTCTGGCAAGGTATGTAGGAAGATGCGGCCAAGCTTGGTAGGAGAAGCCTTGCTCCTTTCCAGGGAGTACCTTTGAAATGCAGCAATTTCTCTTGCTTCCTAATTGGAAGTAGAATTGAGTGGGAAGGCATTTGCTGGCTACCTTGGCACTTGAGACGAGCATTGTAAAAAGTGATAGAGAAGCTAAGAGTCTTGTGACTTTGTGGCGTGCCTCTGAGAAGGCCTATGCTGCGCTAATGCCACAGGTGTGGGCAGCTGCAGACAAGAAGGAAAAATGAGCTCTGGAGCCTGTCCAAAGTACTTTGAAGGAAGCAGGAGAAGTGATGTGGAAAAAGTCATGTCTCTTTTCAAGGGAGAGAAAGAAGGCCTTGCAGCCTGTTCCTGCGTCCCTGCTAAAGGCAGCTCTTTTGGAGGCATGGATGTGTCCCTAGAACACAGCTGTCGTGCCACTTAGGAAAGTGGCTGAATGGCCATCAGTAGAAAAGCAGAATGTTCAAGTGTTGGGGGAGAAAAAGAAAGCAGATGCAGTGAGGCTCCTGGCCACAGCCTTGCAGAGAGGGAAAAAGGATTGGAATTCTTGATGGATGTTCAAGAGGACGATAGGAAAAGAATTTGAGTAGAGGAAGAGAGGCAAAGAGGCCAGGCTGTTGCCTACTTTTGCAAGATGTTGCAGCCAGTGGCCAGAGGCTTCTTGTGTGCACAATTGTGCAGCCATGGCTTGAAGGGGAAGTGAAGGGCAAAAAGTGATGTCAGGAGAATCTCTTAGTATTCCAAGTCTGACATCCACTTCAAGTTTTGTTAAGGGAAAAAGCCTCTAAGTAGATGTGCAGTGCTGGCTTCCTAGAGTCTAAAAAGTTGTTGAATGGAAGAGAAAGGTTTCGGATTGAGGAGGGAGGAAGGCTTTAATGGAGCCTGGTGTTTGAAGAGTCCTGCACAGGGGGGCCAGGAAGAAAGGCGTGAGTGCATTCGCATGCCACATGTGCAGAGGCGGGCTAAGGAGCATTTCTGCGCCACTGGCTGGCCTAGGAGAGCAAATGTCTTTCTAGATGGCTCTTGAAGGGTAGTAGAAGGGAGGTGAGGCACAGGAGACACTATTATGAAGGGAAAGGCAGCTGGGTGGGAAATGTTGGGAATGGGCAGCGTGCTGCGTGCCTTTGGGCTGTGCCACAAAGGCTTGCCCTTTTCCCTGTGAAAAAGAAAGTGTGTTGCCCAGCCTCTTGATGTCACTTTAGGTAAGGCATTTGTCACTCCAAGGGCAGCCAGAATGCTAGCTGGTGGCAGCTTGGGTGTGGGAGGAATGGTGCTCCCTGCGGAAATTGAGGAGGCGTCAGCGAGCTCCGCTCCTTCGAGCTGGGACATGAAGGTGGGCCCTTGTCCCTGTCAAAAGAAACTCTGTGCCCCAGGTCCTTGATGTCAGTTTGGAGGAGGGTTTTGGCACTCCAAGGGCTGCCAGTGTCCTAGCTGGTGGCAGCATGGCTGTGGGAGAAATGCAGCTCTGTGCGGAATCTTTGGAGGCGGCAGCCAGCTGCCAGACAGGGAGCCTTTGACACAAAAGATAGTCTTTGCCATGTGAAAGAAAAGTCAGTGCCCCAGATTGCTGATGTCAGTTCAAGGGAGGAATTTGTCACTCCAAGGGCAACCAGAGTCCTAGGTGGTGGCAGCTTGAGTCTGGGAGAAATGCAGCTGCAGGCAGAGTTTCAGGAGACGGCAGCCAGCTCTGAGACACAGGCCTTGGAAATGAAGGGTAGCCCTCTTCCCTGTGAAAGATAACTCAGCTCCCCAGTTTCTTAATGTCGACTTGGCGGAGGGTTGTGGAATCGTGCTCCCTGCAGAAATTGAGGAGAGAAAAGGAAAGGAGGGGCATAGCTACCACGGCACGACGAGATCCTTGTTGTCCGGATCCAATGGATTCGTCTCGTCCGTAGGGAGTACTCGTAGGGGTACCTTTTGAGAGTCTCTTTATAGTCTTTTCGAAAGCGGGGGGCAGGTAACCAAGAGATGAGGCAATCCCTCCAGAGACGAGGGGCAAGTAGCCAGCAGGTGGGGAGTAAGGCCCATTGTTTTAGAGTACAGGTGCAGCTGTACTGGACATATAGTTCGGTTCTTTCCGTCCCGGTAGCCGGGCGGACACGGTTCCCACGGGCATGTACCAACACGCCTCTGCAGCACAGCTCAGCAGCACAGCTCTGCAGTACACCTGGGCACCTGGCAGGCATCCCACCAAGATCTGGCTGGACTTCATTGTGCAAAAGTCCTTTTCCCCTCTTAGGGTCTCTGGGTTTTCGGCCTCTGCTTCTGTCGATGGTCGTGAGGCAGACAAGGGATTTCCGTCCAGAATCTTACACCACCCCGTGGCTCACGATCGTCGTCAGGAACCTGTAGCGTTGTCACGATGCCTTCTGGAGTCTGTAGTGTTGTCACGATGTCTTCAGGACTCATCCATGCCAGTAGCATACCCCGGAAAACAGAGACAAAAGAGAAAGAGAGAAGGGAAAAGAAAAGGAAAAGAAAACAAAAGAATAAGTAATTTTAATCACATAAAATTTTGTTTAAATTTCAACAGGGCAACAATTGCCTTATTATAGTGAGATTACATTAATAATTATTTGGATAAGACCAGTTTAATTTCTTATTATAGCTTAAAATCATATTAATAATTATTTAAATCATTATACTTCAAAATTACATTAATACATCGTTACACCTTAAAATTACATTAATTCATTGAATCACAAACAATAAAAATACCTTAAAATTTCATTATTAATTGATTAAATTACAATGAGCAGTAAAGTATTTATCCAATTTCTTATTACACCTGAGCTCGCCTTGCACCAATAATGTCAGGGGTGTCCACAGAGGATGAAACATCAACCAGATTATGCATATTCATTTTGGATGTCAAGTATGCTATTCGTTTCATCATTCTCCAGTTCATGATATACAAAATTGCTGACAAGACAAAACCTACTAAGACTAGAATCAGGAGAACAATGATGGGATGACACAGCTTATTCAGGACCCCTGTGGCAGTAGGTGACCACCCAAAAAGGGTATCCCACCAACTGTGGTCAGCATCCTTTCTTACCCTTTCCAGAACACGATTTATTTCGTTTACATTGTGATGAACAGTTACCAAGGTTTTCTGTCCGTTCTTTTGATCTTTTCCAAAATTTCGATTAAATCCTGATGAAGCAACAATTGCTTTACCAAGGTAAGGTTCATCCCAATGCGGGTAGGCACAACTTGGTGTATCAGTGAGTAATTGGATTGCAAAAGGTGATAAGAAGTGACTGTAGCTAAATAAGAAAAATCGCATCCTATGATTTTTAGTAAAATTGCAAACACAAAAATTTGAATGATTTTTAATATCCATTACTAAATTTTCTACGACTATTTGATCACAAGCAGTTCTCAAGCATGCACATCCATTGCCTATATACACAAGCACTGTTTCAAGATTCTCTTTAGGATGAATTTCAAAATGAAAGATATTCTGTTCGTGTTAAGCAAATGTCCTGAGCTCTGATTTGCATTGCTTCGAAATGAACCTAGTTTGTTTTCCGGGGCCAACACAAAAGTTCTAATCACAGTTTTTTGCGTTTTTTAACCAATTTGACAGGTCATTGCTTATGTTCAAAAGGATAAAGAATAGTTCCACCCCAATTCAGCCCCAATGCAATGATAGGGAATATTGAATGCACTGAAGCATTACATACGGTTAACATTCACTGAGTTAATATGTTTGATAACAACCACTGGTGGGTTAATGACAACTGCAGTGGTCGTTGTAATTTGGTTAAATCTCTAATTGTGACAGCCAATTTATTCTTTAGTACATCTGAATCAATGCTATTCAAGATTCCCAATCCTGTTTCCACAACACCGGTTATGTTTCTTTGTGTTAAAAGATGAACAAGTCGGCTGAATTTCTGTGCATTAGCAATTTAACTTGTTTGAGAGACCATACCTGGTCCTGATTATATTTGATCCAATTTCAAAAATTTTCAGGCTTAGCATAACCGATGGTTGGGTGATAGGTATTACAACATCAACTTCAAGTCCCTCCCAGTATCTTGTATTGTTTTTACCACACATGATTTTATGGGAAAATTGTACAACAGCTAAGTTTAAAAAAAAGTTCAGCAATCATCACCTCATGTTACCATAAAGGGAGGGAAAAAGCATTATTCTTGTCATCCAGCACAAGGGGGTGTTTATACCATGATATGTAGCTACTGCACTCAGTATGGGCTTTGCTATGGCATTTATTTTAAATCTATAAATTCTTCATGTCCCTCGGAGTTCCCCTGTGAAAAGTAAACACAAGAGAGCCTGCCACCAAGGGGCAGAAAAGGTTAAAATGATGGAATTATCCAGCGTGTATTTGTCCGATGCTCCTTTCCTAGGGCATCAGAGGCTGTCCATGCCTTTTGCTGCCGAAAAGAAAGCCACTCAGTCCATTCCTGAAACACAGCATAGAAATAAGTATAGATACAAACAAGAAAGATATTCTGTACTTCACATTGGAGAACACAAAAAACGCTATCAGCTCGCAATTGGGCGCTGCTTCCCCTCTGTTTTACCGGGGAAGTGTGGAGGGCTACCTTAATAACTGAGGCAGGTTTGTCTTGGCTGCTACTGAAGCCTTCTTGTATTGTCAGGTTTTTTACAGCTCCTTCAGTTATTGAGAAAGTGTTACAATAGTGTTCAATCTGAGCATCCCACTTTCTAACTAAGGCCCTCTGGGCCGCCCTGTCAGATTGGGGGGTCCCGGTAGAAGCTGCCCTAATAACTTTGAAAGGGCAACTCAAAACAATTGGTTGTTGTTGTGCAATTTTCTCCACTTCTATCACAGCTAAGCTGACCACAAACAGCCCCTTTTCCCAGATAGTGTGTCTTTTCTCAGCATCTCTGAAGCCATGGGAATAAATACCAATAGGCCTTGTTGGGCCCTCAGGGCCCCGCTGCCAGATGTGAACTGACAGCCCTGAGGAAGCAAACCCCCATTTCACTTGGAAAGGATCTGTAGGGTGAATAGGGCCTAGGGCTTGGTGAGCTGTTGCTTCAAAAATCAGTAATTGTAAGGCTTCTTCTTGAGAAGCATCCCATTTCACCCCTTTTCTCAGCAAGTTATAAAGAGGTCTGGCAATTATGGAAAAATCAGGGATGTGTTTTCTCCAGAACACCAATAACCCCAAAGCATGTTGGAGATCTTTCCTAGATTCAGGCATTTTAATCTGATCTAAAAAGGTTAAGGTTTCAGGTGGGATATCCTTCCACCAAATTCCCAAAAACCAGTTTACCTGGTTTTGAGGACAAAGCTGTTTTGGGTCGTTGCCTGGACTTTGAAGGAAAGGCTGCTTTGGCTCACTTCCCAGGCTCTGAGGGAGGGGTTGCTTAGGCTCACTGTCCAGACTTTGAGAAAGCAAGGGGGGGTCCACTGGGTTTTCTATTGTCTGGGTTTTCACTATGAGGGACCCCAATATACCTGCCACCCAGTGTTTGCTCTGATTTCTCTTGTGGGGTTTTTACAGGTCCACATTTTCTATTGTAATTAATCAGATCTTCTGCAACCTCACAACATGTATAAACTTTGCGATCACTGGCAGGTGAATTCGAGTGTGAACCCGACGGCTGAGAGGGTGTAGAATTTGGGGCATTCCCGGGATCAGTAGATCCAGTTTGGTCTGTCGGGTTTTCAAGGAATCTTTCCAGCCTCTCTACGGGACCCACAGCGGCTATAGTTTTCTGTAAGACAATCGCTGTGGGTTTGAGTGATTCTGAGGGACCCCGAATTAAAGGGGTCATCATTTCAGGTTTCACAGGCAGTTGCATAGGGGATTCATATCCAGGAATCAACTTCTTTTCATGTATCATTTGCAGACAAGCGGCTTTGTGGACGCTTTCTGGAAGTTGATCAGGGGTACTAGCAATAGCTAAAGGGTCTCCCCTTTCTAGAGGATTGAGTCCCCCAGCCCAGAAAGTTGCATGCTGAGTTGGGGACGAGGTGTTATGTTTGTCTCCTGTTGTTAAGAAAATACCATGTCCCCAGTATCCACTGGCCTCCTGTTCAGTTAAATGAATTTGGTCTCCTCCGGTGAGTGACACTTGGGAGACATATTCTGTTTTAATTAAAGGTGTCATAGGAGGACAGCAGTTTTCCCCACAATTTTTTACTTGCTTTAATTCTTTGTGGGGGTAAAGTGATTCCTTTTCCTTTGTGTCTTGTGGTGGATCAGTGTTCCTTGAGTTTTTAAGACATTTTTCTCTCAAGAGATCTTGTAACAAGAGAATGTAACTCCTTTCTTCCTCTAATTGTTTCTGCAAAACTTCCACTAGGTTTTGGAGGGAGTCTATTATTGTTTCCTGCTCACTGCACCGCTTAAAGCGGTGATCTATAGCCGATGTAAGGCATGCTCCTAGGACAGAGCAAATTACAGCTTTATCTCGGCCAAGTTTGAATTTTGACCCATGCTGTAAAGAGTGAATTCTATCAATCACATTTTCTAAATTAAACCAGTTGTTCTGTGCCCACTCCTCCCCTCCTGAAGAGGGTCGGGCATTGTGTTTTGCTAACAAAGCATAAAATGCAGCTGTATGTTTTGTTTTAGTGTTTGAGGTCATGTTTTCGAAGGGATAATGAAAACCGCTCTAGGGAGGTAAAACTTAGTTGCATCCACAGTCCCGAGAGCCGGGCTGTGTTGCCCTTCTCTTCCCTAAAGTGGCGAAGAGACTGAGTCTACTGGAGGCTCTGTTTAGTTACAATCCGTTGCCTCTCCTAACACCCAGTAGACTAACTCCTTACACACCCACCTTAAAAAGAAACACAACACTCCCCCATTTGCACCAAGAGATTCTTTTGTGAAATTCTGAAGACAGAACCCTCAACAGAGTATAGGGGTGCTTTTCACCTAGGCATGTGCAGTTTGCGGGAAATTCGAGATGCCCCCCTTGCTTTCTAGACACCACTCACCCTTTCGGAGTGTCGGGCTAGGTGCGGCTGGAGCAAAACGTCCTTCCCCTGTTACAGACTACACAAAACCTTGCAGCCCCTTCTGCCTCAGAATCCTGTCTGTGACGCCAATTGATGTCACGATCCGCTCGTAGGAGCGGGGGTCGTGATGGTTCGTTACTTTGAATCTCAGAGTGCAAAAGAAAACAGGGACAAGTATTTTTGCTTAAATCAAAATCAAAAAGCACTTTATTGAGTGCCAACAACACGCTTATGCGATAGAAGAGAGAGAGAGAGAAGAAAGAGAGAAAGAGAAAAGGAGGGGCATAGCTACCACGGCACGACGAAGTCCTCGTTGTCCGGATCCGATGGATTCGTCTCGTCCGTAGGGAGTACTCTTTGAGAGTCTCTTTATAGTCTTTTCGAAAGCGAGGGGCAGGTAACCAAGAGATGAGGCAATCCCTCCAGAGACGAGGGGCAAGTAGCCAGCAGGTGGGGAAATAGGGCCCATGGTTTTAGGGTACAGGTACAGCGGTACTAGACAGATTGTTCTTGTGCAGTCCTTTCCGCCCCGTTAGCCGAGCGGCACGGTTCTCTGCAGCACAGCTCAGCAGCACCGCTCTGCAGCACACCCAGGCACCTGGCAGGCCTCCCACCAAGATCTGGCTGGACCTCATTGTGCAAAAGTCCTTTTCCCCCTCTTAGGGTCTCTGGGTTTTCGGCCTCTGCTTCTGTCGATGGTCGTGAGGCAGACAAGGGATTTCCGT
Source organism: Eopsaltria australis (assembly GCA_034509425.1). Taxonomy (NCBI): domain Eukaryota; kingdom Metazoa; phylum Chordata; class Aves; order Passeriformes; family Petroicidae; genus Eopsaltria; species Eopsaltria australis. Next base: position 301,331 of record JAVTVJ010000845.1, on the reverse strand, counting down.
CCAGACTCTTACACAAGGTACACTTTGGGCCATGCAGGAGTCTCGCAGAGACTACACCCAAAATGGACGCCTAGCACGTGCTTTTTGGGCAGATATACCTTCGGTCCATCTGCATATCAGAAACCCTGTTGAAGGTTGGATTTAGTTCTTTTCCTCAGGAATTTTTTCTCCCATGGGTTGCTAAGACACAAATGACTGGGTACTTAAGAGAAACAAAGCACAAGGCTAGAGCCTTTCTCCTTGGCAGGGTGGGGTAGATTTGCCCCTCATGGAAGCTGGGCTTGACAACGCAAGATTTGGAGAGACTGAAAAGCAAGGGCAGGGGGGAGGTCACGCTCTCTTGCTCGGGACCCTTGGAGCTGGACGGTCTGAGCTGCTGTCTGCTGAACCCACGGCCCCCTGAGAAGCCAGCGCGGAGCTGCCGGCCTGTCTGCTGTGAGTTTTTTTCCTCCCTGCCCCATCGGGAGCTGCCTGCCACCAGCCTGTCTCTCCCCCCGCTCCTCCTCGTCACTCGGAGTTTCCTTGCTACATTGTGGCGGGGTTTCCCCCCTGCACGTCGAGATCTCTTGCCGTCCCAGCTCCCTGTGTCCGGGGATCCTGCTGTGGCACCAACACCAGCTGCCCCTCCCCGAGGGTCTGTGGAGCAAGGGCTCTCCTCCATCCTTCCCTGCCTCGGGCAGCCGCCATTTGCCGTGTGCTACCTGAGCTCACGCCAGAGCGCCCCCTGCAACCACTGGGGAATCATCACACCCAGAGCGCCCCTGCAGGCTGTGACTGGAACTGCACCAAAAGGAAAAGGTGCCTGAAGCCGAGCAGGCTGCCACTGGGTTTCTGGTTCTGTTTGTTGGTTAACGTTATAGTTGTTGTTATTTGTCATCTTTGTTTTAGATATTAGTAAAGAACTGTAATTCCTATTCCCATATCTTTGCCTGAGAGCCTCTTAATTTCAAATTTATAATAGTTCGGAGGGAGAGGGGTTACAGTTTCCCATTCCAAGGGAGGCTTCTGCCTTTCTTAACAGACACCTGTCCTTCAAACTGGGACAAACCCGTTGTCCAATTACAGCTTCGGGTCCTGAAGTCCCATCCCCAGTTTGTCCCGTTCTTCTCTTCGCTGCTGTCCATGGATGTTTACATTTTGGGCTTTTGGAGAAACAGTATATCCTTGAAACTCCGGCTTAGAGAGAAATTGTTTCGTCTAAATGACAGTAACAGAACACTAGATGACAATTTATGTAGTCTTAGAGTCATATACTAGAGCAGGCCTGATGTAGAAAAATAAAAGTTAAAACCTAAGGCATCATTACTAACGAGAAGCTCCATGCTCTAGAGTCCCTCGTGGAGGAGCAGCTTTCCAAGGGCCACATAGTACCATCTGATAGTCCTTGGAACTCCCTTTTCTTCGTCATCCGCAAGCCAGGCAAAGACAAGTGGAGGCTCCTCCACCACCATCGTGAGATCAATAAGGTCATTGAGGACATTGGTCCCCTGCAGCCAGGTTTACCCTCGCCCTCAATGCTCTCTCGACAATGGAAATTGGCAGTCATTGATATTAAGGACTGCTTTTTTAGTACACCTTTATACCCGCAAGACGCCCCTCATTTTGCTTTCTCTGTTCCATCTGTTAACCGCAAGGCCCCAATGCAACCTTATCATTGGCGGATGATGTCCGAAGGTATGAAAAATTAGACCTCCATCTGCCAATGGTACGTCACAAAATCCTGTCACCCATCCGGAAGGCCTTCCCAAAGGCTATTATCTTCCATTATATGGATGATGTGTTGGTTTGTGCCCCTGATGAGACTTACTTGGACAAGACTTTATCTGACACCATCTGAGCAATTGAAAGGGCGGGGCTTGAAATACAGCCTGAAAAGGTCCAGCGTACCTGCCCGTGGACCTACCTGGGACTCCGCATCGGTGAGACAACCGTCGTGCCGCAGCAGCTGACCATCAAGGATGACCCAAAGATCCTCTGGGGTCTCCACCAGCTGTGTGGCTCCATCAACTGGGTACGTCCTCTGCTGGGACTCACAACGTCAGACCTCACGCCCTTATTCGATCTCCTGAAGGGTTTCGAGGGACTGGACTCGCCACATACCATCACTGCAGAGGCCCGGGAGGCCATTGGTAAGGTACAGCATGCCTACCCACCTGCCAGGCTCATAGGATGGATCCCAGATTACCATTCAGGTTTGCTATACTGGGTCAGTCACTCGACCTACATGGATTCATTTTTCAGTGGGACACCGGGTTGAAAGATTCACTTCTCGTCATAGAGTGGATCTTTCTTCCCCATCAGCCATTCAAGAGTATCACTACGCCACAAGAATTGATGGCAAAATTAATAAGGAAAGCTAGGACTCAGCTCCGCACTCTTGCGGGGTGTGATTTCACGTACCTATACATGCCATTGACAAGAGAGGTTTTGGAGGATTTACTCCAAACCAATGAACACCTTCAGTTCACCTTGGATAGTTACCCAGGCCAGATTTTGGTTCATAAATTAAAACAGCATCTGTTCAACACCACTTTTAATCTGGCTCCAAAAATGATGCAAAGTAAAACTCCATTAAGCACCCTGTGTTTACTGATGGCTCTGGGGCATCCCACAAGTCAGTAATGACTTGGCGGGATCCCCGAACTCAGAAGTGGGAATCTGAGGTTCAGGTGGTGGAAGGTTCACCACAGATTGCGGAACTGTCAGCCATTGTCACGGTCTTTGAAAAATTCAAGAAACCACTCAATTTGGTCACAGATTCGGCATATATGACCAGTGTAACTGCCAGGGCTGAACACGCCTTACTGAAGGGAGTGTCTAATCCCAAATTGTTTAACTTGCTCTCGAGGCTAGTTCATCTTCTTTCCCACCGGGAGCAACCCTTTCATGTTATGCACGTGAGATCTCACACGGGATTACTAGGACCCATTGCCGAGGGCAACAGAAGGGCAGACGCCTTAGCTATGGCTGTGCAATCCCCCAACATCCCAGATATCTTTGCACAAGCCAGGATGAGCCATCAATTCTTCCATCTAAACATCCCAACCCTCATGAGGATGTTCCACCTCCCTCATGAGCAGGCTCGGGCAATAGTGGTGACATGCTCAAACTGCCAGAGATACCAGATTCCAGCACTCAGTATGGGAGTCAGTCCCCAGGGTCTGAGAAGTTACCAGCTTTGGCAAACAGATGTGACCCGCTTCCCCCAGTTCGGGAGGTTTAAGTATGTGCACGTGTCCATAGACACATTCTCCAGGGCCATATTTGCCTTTGCCCATTTGGGCGAGAAAGCAAAAGATGCCGTTAAGCATTTCCTTATGGCATTCTCAATGCTGGGTATCCCTGAAGAAGTAAAAACAGAGAACGGTCCGGCCTATGTTTCAGCTAGGCTGAGGGACTTCTTTCAGCAGTGGGGTGTTAAGCACACCACAGGGATACCTCACTCCCCCACGGGACAATCGGTTGTAGAAAGGGCCCACCAAACCTTGAAAAGGCTCCTTCAACAGCGGGGAGGATCAGAGGACAATACTCCCATTACAAGACTCTGTAAGGCTCTTTTCACCATCAATTTCTTAAATAACTCATTTTCTGAGCCTATCCCCCCTGTATTCTGGCATTTCAATAATTTGACCCAGGCCAACTTAAAGGAGCAACCACCGGTGTTGATCAAGGACCCAGAAAGTCACCAAATTCAAGGGCCATTCCCACTAATTACCTGGGGGAAGGGGGTATGCCTGCGTTTCTACTCCAGCAGGACCGAGATGGATTCCAGCCAAGGCAGTCAAACTGTACCTGAAACCAGCACCGCCTTCAGGGACGCCAGCCCACAGCGCCAATGCGGGCAATGTCAACTCAAGCCAAGACGAAACCACTGGCACTTGGAAGCGATGACAATGCAAGGAGACAACAGCCACAGAAACACCTGAGTAGCACTGTGTCCAGCCCCGTCCAGGCAGTGTTGCAACCCTCAGAAATACTCCTTATCCTTCCCCTGAGTTTATACTTTTGTAGTGGTTTAAGTTTGCTTATTTAAGGTTTTAGCCAAATGTCAACACATTTATTCAAATTTACTTGATGTTTGCTGTGAGATGAGGATTAGGAGTAGGTAAAGCAGGCTCAAACTTTATAAAGTACAAAGAAATTTTATTAATATACCTAAGACAGAGGGAAAAAAAACTACCCCTCCTTCCCCCAGCTCTCTATTTCTTTTTCTCTGACAACATACAAAAGACAACACTTTGACCTCCAGTCAGTTTACTATTTCAGAAATAGCTCTTGTTTTAGTTTATTTAGGGAGAGAAGTTTCTTTTGTTTACATCATGGATTTTCTGTAAGAAAAATACAGTTTTTTATGGGTCTTCTGCCTCACCATTAGCCACCGCCCGGAAGAAAGATCAGCTTAATGGTGGATCCCTCCCACACCAGTAGCCTTCCCACAGCCACTATGGTGGGTTATGAACAGTCTACAGGGTACCTGTTTTAAGGATGCCCAGTTCAGTTGCAGCAACAAAGAAAATCCCTTCTTCTGCGCTGAGGAACACAGGTTCTCCTGACAACTCAGGTTCTCTAGCATTCTCCCCAGGACCAGGGCTCTGGGTCACAGCCTCTCCTCTCTCTTGGTTCTAGTTTCTCATCAGGCTGTACTTATTTCAACACTTACTTGTCTTTACCCAGGTATTTCAGTTCATTGGCTGCAATTAGAACCTCACATCTCCCTTTTGGACTATGTCTTCATATATTACAGGGAATTTATTAGCTCAGTCCCCAACTATGGTTCTCTAAAAGAATTTTCAGCTTCACTCTTGAAGCACTTCTCATGCTCCTCCCTCTAGGCATTGGTTCTGCTTTCCTCACTGACTGTAAAGTCTCTAGGCTGCATTTATGTAGATGTCCTCACTCGTTCCCCTCTCTGTGCAAGGAAGGATGGGTGTCTGTAAGTTTAGTCTAGGCATGGATAGAGTTAATCTCTCTCTCTCTCTCCAGCAGTGTGATGATCATGTGCTCTTTGCCGGGCTGTTTGAAAAGGTCCGAGCTGGATGGCAGAAGCTCTCAGTCTCTGTGGCCTGGCTCTGCAAAGCTGGCTTGGCCTGGTGGGGCCATCTGGGCCTGAGGTGACAGGGCAGGGCCTGGCCCGAGCTGGATGGAGTCCGGCCCGGTCCTTGCCTGGCCCGGAGCAGGGGCCTGGCCCTGTCTCGTGTAGCTGACATACCGGCTGAGCTGTATCTGCTGAAAATTCCATCTGGTTCCTCCCCCATGCCCAGCTGCAGCTGCACTGCCACCCTAAACCTCCCTGCCCCGCCCCCCCCCCTCCTTTAGAAGGAGGGGGGAGGGCCTTACCCAAGAGAAAAGCAGAAGATGCTCCTTTCTACACATCAACAAGCCAAAAGAAGAGGCTCAGAGGGTCTCTACTTATATATGGTTTTTTTCTCAAAAGCGGATCAACTTTTTAATTAGTTCACCTACACATCATTCTTTAAAACTGTCTAACTACTGGCTCTCTCTTCCAGGAAGGAAGTTATATCTCTTCTTGCAGCATAGGTCACTTCCTATATTTTGTCTCCTGACTAACCCAAGACAACTTTCCTTGTGTGTTTTCCCACCCCTAAGTCCATCCCTTCCCAGACCCTTACCCCAGAGGAGAATCCAGAGGTTCTGTAATCTCTTTCATGATTTTAACAATTCTGTTTAAGACTACTGCAGAATCACCTACCCCAACCCCATCCACGTCCCCAGCCAAGACCAGCACAGCATTTCCTGCCTCTTCCACCCCGGCTGAAGGCAGGTGCATGTTGTCCTAGTTTAGGGCAAATGTTAGGAGGAAACCTCCAAGGGGGTCTCCTCTAGACAAGCCAATTCCAGCCACCCCTCCCCCAAACCGGTTCGGGAAAAGATTTCCTTAGAGAAAAAAGTAGAAAAAACTATTTATTTAACAAACAGAATATGCACAAGTATGGGAAAAAAATTGAATGATATAAAACAATGAAACCTCTCCTTTCTCCGAAGAGATGGTGGATCCAGAGAGTCCTTCTGTGGGTGTGGCTGTGTCAGCCTCAGTCCCTCCAGAGGCTGGGGCTGATGGCCAGGCCTGGCTGCAGAGTCAGGGGGCCCCCGGGGGATTGTCCTGATGTCTTGGACCACAGAGATGCTGACCAGTCCCAGAAGAAAAAAAAACAGTAAAAGAAATAAAGTCTCTCTCTCCCTGCAAAAGCCAAGAGATCTCCGAGAGCACTCCGCTGCGAACTCCGAGAGCACACAGAGAGCTTATCTCTATCTTTTCTGTCTCCGCTTCGAGTGCAGTCTCCGAAGGAATTTCCAGGGGAGTAAGGTGTAACTCCTGTAGACAAACTGTGTGCGTTTTCTCTCCCCCCTTCACTCTCTTCACTCTCTCTGTCTCTCTCTGGGCCTAACTTAAAGCTACAGAACTTAATACCTGGCATAAGCAGGACAGACGATTGGGGATAGAACCATCATACAGTCAACCCAGGACATTCCACCCCTTATCCCCATATCGTCAGCTCACTACCAAAACTAATATATTCTGATTCTAAACACACATACATTATACACACATATAGGTATACATATATACAGTATACAGCTATATAGAAAAAATGGCAATGAAATCCAGAAAATAGTGATATTTAAACATGGTTCTCACCCAATAATCAGATCTTCCTGGGGTACACATCGTGTTGTTCCATCTTTCTGCATTATTGTAAGAGTCTGGACGGAAATCCCTTGTCTGCCTCACGACCATCGACAGAAGCAGAGGCCGAAAACCCAGAGACCCTAAGAGGGGGAAAAGGACTTTTGCACAATGAAGTCCAGCCAGATCTTGGTGGGATGCCTGCCAGGTGCCCAGGTGTGCTGCAGAGCTGTGCTGCTGAGCTGTGCTGCAGAGAACCGTGCCGCTCGGCTAATGGGGCGGAAAGGACTGCACAAGAACAATCTGTCTAGTACCGCTGTACCTGTACCCTAAAACAATGGGCCCTATTTCCCCACCTGCTGGCTACTTGCCCTGGCCTCTGGAGGGATTGCCTCATCTCTTGGTTACCTGCCCCTTGCTTTCGAAAAGACTATAAAGAGACTCTCAAAAAGTACCCCTACGAGTACTCCCTACGGACGAGACGAATCCATCGGATCCGGACAACGAGGACTTTGTCGTGCCGTGGTAGCTATGCCCCTCCTTTCCTTTTCTCTCTCTCTCTTTCTTCTCTCTCTCTCTCCTCTATCGCATAAGCGTGTTGTTGGCACTCAATAAAGTGCTTTTGATTTTTGATTTAAGCAAAAATACTTGTCCCTGTTTTCTTTTGCACTCTGAGATTCAAAGTAACGAACCATCACGACCCCCGCTCCTACGAGCGGATCGTGACAATTATCCACCATGTGTAACCTGGTCCCTGAGCAAAGACAACCCCACGGATGGGTTTGTCTGTATTGGAGGCAGAATTGACCCAAACAGTCTTCCCTAACAGACCTCTAACATGAACCACTGGGACCTTGTCTCCATCTACTATGTGCAGGGGTTCGGATTGGGCAGGCCCTGCTCGGTTGGTGGAACCTCTAGTGTTAACTAACCAGGTGGCCTTTGCTAAATGCTGTTCCCAATTTTTGAAAGATCCTCCACCCAATGCTTTCAAGGTGGTTTTTAACAGTCCATTGCACCTCTCCACTTTGCCTGAAGCTGGTGCGTGGTAGGGGATATGGTACACCCATTCAATACCATGTTCCCTAGCCCAGGTGTTTATAAGGCTGTTCTTCAAATGAGTCCCATTGTCTGACTCAATCCTCTCAGGGGTACCATGCCTCCAAAGGACTTGCTTTTCAAGGCCCAGGATGGTGTTCCGGGCAGTGGCATGAGGCACAGGGTAGGTCTCCAACCAGCCAGTGGTGGCTTCCACCATTGTGAGAACGTAGCGTTTACCTTGGCGGGTTTGAGGCAGTGTGATGTAATCAATCTGCCAAGCCTCTCCATACTTATATTTGGACCACCGTCCACCATACCATAGGGGTCTCACTCACTTCGCCTGCTTAATTGCAGCACACATCCCACAATCATGGATCACCTGGGAGATGCTGTCCATGGTTAGCTCCACCCCTCGGTCTCGTGCCCATTTATAGGTGGCATCTCTACCCTGATGACCTGAGGCATCATGGGCCCATCGGGCTAGGAACAACTCTCTTTTGTGTTGCCAATTTAAGTCTATCTTTGACACTTCTGTCTTTGCAGCCTGATCTACCTGCTTGTTGTTCTGGTGTTCTTCGTTAGCCCAACTCTTAGGGATATGGGCATCTACATGGCGGACTTTCACAGGTAGCTTCTCTACTCGGGCAGCAATGTCTTTCCACTCTTCAGCAGCCCAGATGGGTTTTCCCCTACGTTGCCAATTGGCCTTCTTCCACTTCTCCAGCCATCCCTACAGAGCATTGGCTACCATCCATGAATCAGTGTAAAGGCAGAGTTTTGGCTACTTCTCTCTTTCAGCAATGTCCAGGGCCAGTTGAACGGCTTTGAGCTCAGCGAGTTGACTTGATCCACCTTCTCCTTCTGTAGCTTCTGCAACCTGTCGTGTGGGGCTCCACACAGCTGCTTTCCACTTTCGGTTCATCCCTACGATATGGCAAGAACCATCTGTAAAAAGAGCGCAGCGTGCTTCTTCTGCTGGCAGTTGATTGTACGGTGGAGCTTCCTCAACCCGTGTCACTTGCTCTTGTTCCTCTTCATCAGTGAGACCAAAGTTTTCGCCTTCAGGCCAATTTATAATTATCTCCAAAATCCCAGGGCGATTCAATTTTCCAATGCAGACACGTTGTGTTATGAGAGCAATCCACTTGCTCCATGTAGCACTGGTGGTGTGGTGGGTAGAGGGAACCTTTGCTTTGAACATCCACCCCAGCACCGGTAGTTGGGGTGCCAGGAGGAGTTGTGCTTCCGTGCCAATTACCTCCAAGGCGGCTTGAACTCCTTCATAGGCGGCTGAGATTTCCTTCTCTGTGGGGGTGTAGTTGGCTTTGGACCCTCTATAACTTTGACTCCAGAATCCCAGTGGTCGACCCCGAGCCTCCCTAGGCACCTTCTGCCAAAGGCTCCATGACAGACCATGGCTCCCGGCTGCAGAGTAAAGCACATTCTTCACCTCTGGTCCCGTCCTTACTGGGCTAAGCGCTACCGCGTGAGCAATTTCCTTTTTGATCTGGGTGAAGGGTTGCTGCTGTTCAGGGCCCCACTGGAAAGTGTTCTTCTTGCGGGTAACCAGATAAAGAGGGCTCACAATCTGGCTGTATTCAGGAATATGCATTCTCGAAAAGCCTATGGCACCTAGGAAAGCTTGTGTTTCCTTCTTGCTGGTTGGTGGAGACATTGCTGTAATCTTGTTGATAACCTCAGTGGGAATCTGACGCTGTCCATCTAGCCATTTTACCCCCAGGAACTGGATCTCTCGAGCAGGTCCCTTGACTTTGCTCTTCTTGATGGCAAAACCGGCTTTTAGGAGAATCTGGATAATTTTTTCCCCTTTCTCAAATATCTCTGCTGCCGTGTTCCCCCACACAATGATGTCATCGATGCACTGGAGATGTTCTGGAGCCTCACCCTTTTCCAGTGCAGCCTGGATCAGTCCATGGCAGATCGTGGGGCTGTGCTTCTACCTCTGGGGCAGCCGATTCCATGTGTACTGCACACCCCTCCAGGTGAAGGCAAACTGGGGCCTGCATTCGGCTGCCAAAGGAATGAAGAAAAATGCATTTGCAATGTCAATAGTGGCATACCACTTTGCTGCTTTGGACTCCAGCTCGTACTGGAGTTCCAGCATGTCTGGCACAGCAGCACTCAATGGTGGAGTCACTTCATTCAAAGCACGATAGTCCACAGTCAATCTCCATTCCCCGTCAGACTTGCGCACAGGCCAGATGGGGCTGTTGAAGGGTGAGTAGGTTTTGCTGACCACCCTGTCTTAGGTTACAATGATATGTATTCTATCACCATCTTCATGGGATGTTGGGGCCGGGCGTGGCAGTGTTCCTGATGGCCGCAGAACGATTTGCTAATGGGCCAGTCGTTAAGGCCGGGTGGAGCAGTGTTCCTGATGGCTGCAGAATAGTTTGCTAATAGGCCAGTCGTTGGGGCCGGATAGAGCACTTTACTCACCCCGAACATTGCAGATAGTGGCTCATCATCCCATTGTGAGATGCCCCGCCCAGGGGGAGGAACCAATGTATCCCGATCTGCATATAAACTGAGATTTGAAGCACCACAGGCAGCTTTTTCCACTGGATTCCCAGAGGAAGACCAGATCCTTCTACACCACCACTGGACCTTCAGAAGAAAACTACACCTTTCACAAGATCATTGCTTCAACAAAATCACATTTATCACTCCCAGAGAACTACAACCACCTTCTAAGTGGACTACTACCAACACCCTCACCGACAGGGTGTCAGGTTGTATTCTGACTCTGTCAGTTTTTTTTTGTATTATTACATTTTTCCTAATCAATTATAGTTCTGACTTTGAGCCTCTCACTGATTTGCTTTCAAACTACCACACACCCCTTGGCTCTCCAGCTCACGAATCAGCTTGTGGATGGGAATCACAGCATCTCGAGTTGTTCTGTACTGTCGGTGGTGCACTATCGAAGTGGCAATTGGCACTCATTCTTCTCCCTTCAGAAGCCCAACTGCAGATGGGTTCTCTGATAGTCCAGGCAAGGTATTCAGTTGCTTAACGCCCTCTGTCTCCACAGCAGCTATCCCATAAGCCCACCTGAGTCCTTTTGGGTCTTTGAAATAGCCATTTCGGAGGAAATCTATGCCCAAAATGCATGGGGCCTCTGGGCCAGTCACAATGGAATGTTTCTTCCACTCATTTCCAGTCAGGCTCACCTCAGCTTCCACCAAAGTCAAATCCTGTGATCCCCCTGTCACGCCAGCAATAGAGACAGATTCTGCCCCCACATGTCTTAATGGGATTAACGGGCACTGTGCACCAGTGTCAACCAAAGCCTCATATTTTTGTGGTTCTGATGTGCCAGGCCAATGAATCCACACAGTCAAAAAAACACGGTTTTCCCTAGCCTCCACCTGGCTAGAGGCAGGGCCTCTCTAAGCCTGGTTATCCTTCTTTCCCTGGGTGTACATCTTGGAGGTTCCTTCAAGGGGATAGAACATGTCGTCGTCATCATCATATCTGGCAGATCGGCTGTGGGCAACTGGAGCTGCTCCCTTTCTGGTAGAACTTCCTTTCTGAGTCTTAGCCTCCTTCAATTCACGTACTCGTTGTGCCAGAGCAGGAGTGGGTTTTCCATCCCACCTTCTCATGTTTTCCCCACAATCATACAGGAAAAACCACAGATCATGTCGTGAGGGGTACCTTCTCTCCTTTTCTGGGGGACGTCTACATTTGGTAACAGGACCTCTGAACTGTACTGCTGAGATTTGGAGAAGGTCCTTTCTCAGTGTCTTGTGATTCTCTTCCATCTTATCTTCCATTTTCTGTAGACGTTCTTCCACAGCTGCAATTCTTGCATGTGTTGGGCCATGCACGGCATCTGCATATGCTCGGAGTTTCCTCGCCATATCAAGCACAGTCTCATCTCCGTCATCCCGCTTCATTATTGCTAGAGTATTAGAATGTTCTTGTGGCCCAAGTCGTACAAGTCTTCGCTACATTATGGGTGTACATATTGCCAAGTCTGGATTCCTAGGTGTATTTGGATCCTCTGAGAAAACAATCTCTGCCACTGCAATTTCTCTCAAGCTTTGGATCCCTTGTTCTATTGTTTTCCACTGAGTCTGCTGCATATAGAGATCGTCTGTACACAGATATCTGCGTGCCACAGCTCCCAAGACTCGTGACCAGAGACTCTTAGGGTGAGCCCCCTTTACTGTTTCCTGGTCGATAGCCGGTTCATGTGACAGGTGTCCCAAATGCCTCACTTCAGTACTGTCTAGAATTGTAACATCTCCTGCGGCATCCCAAAGACGGACTAACCAACTAATTATAGATTCATCAGGTCGTCGAGTGTAATCCTTTCTTAGGCCACGAAGATCCTTCAGGGAAAGAGACTCAATAGTGTCTTCTGCTCTTGAGTCAGTTGCTGCCCCTGAGGGTCCTCCCCCGCCATCGCCATCATCATCATCATCATCCACTGGTCGATCAGTTTTGGTTTTGCGCTTCTGTCCCGCAGCAGCGACTGCCAGTGGCTTAGGCTCACTGTCTGTTTTAGCTACTGGCTTGGGCTCATTGTCTGGTTTAGCTGCAGCCTGAGTGACTGGGGTATCTACTGCAGCCTGAGTGACTGGGGTGACTACTGCAGCCTGAGTGACTGGGGCAGGTACTGATTCATCTTCCTGCCCCCCTGCCTCTATCTGCTGCCCTACAATATCTAGCAGCGTGTGAAAAGCATATGCCAGGGCCCAGCTTATTGCAATGATCCTTTCCTCCTTAGAACCATCATTACACTTCTCTTTCAGATATTTTGCCACCTCAGCTGGGTTCTGTATTTGGTCACATGGAAAGTCCCAAGCTATGGGTTTTGAGAATTCCTTCAAGATCTGGCCCATATCCTCCCATTCCCCACACCACTCAGGATTTTCCACAACTGGGCCCATTACTGGGTCAGGTGTCTCCTCAGTCCTTCTGGACATATCAGCTCTGATTCTTGAAAAGTTGTAAACCGTATAGAGGAAACCCACCAGCTGAAATATCAGAAGGGTGGTATCTTTGGCATCCAGGGAAAACTGAACATTCTCAAAAAATGATGTAACAGATTGAAAGGAGAAGAAGGGAAGGAAAGGCTGGGAAGCCTCACCCCCTGCTCCTCCTCTAACAAACTGGGTGCAATTATTAACAAACCCCCAAAACATGCTACTGAAACTAGGATGCAGGGTAGGATGGAGAAACAACAAACCATACATATTTTGAACAATCCCCAGTACCTTTGCTACCTCTCTATAAATCATTATCACCATGCCCAGCAAAATAACAATTTTAATCCGTGCCCCTCTACTGTAAAAACTCCGTGCCAAGGACAATACTGGAGCTATCTGTGGATAGGAAAACAAACCTAGGGACCAGTAAGCTATAAACACCTCAAACAAGCCTAGGGACAAGAGAGACATGGCTACCCCTACGCAGAGGGACACTATGAACTCAGGCAACATGGCTACTGACTGCCTTATCCCAATACAGAGTCAGCACGACCAAAATGCAATCAGTACAAGTTTTTTCCACTTTCTTGACGGCACGCGTTGGGTGCCAAAATATTTGTCCTAGTTTAGGGAAAATGTTAGGAGGAAACCTCCAAGGGGGTCTCCTCTAGACAAGCCAAGTTCAGCCACCCCTCCCCCAAACCGGTTCGGGAAAAGATTTCCTTAGAGAAAAAAGTAGAAAAAACTATTTATTTAACAAACAGAATATGCACAAGTATGGGAAAAAAACTGAATGATATAAAACAATGAAACCTCTCCTTTCTCCGAAGAGATGGTGGATCCAGAGAGTCCTTCTGTGGGTGTGGCTGTGTCAGCCTCAGTCCCTCCAGAGGCTGGGGCCGATGGCCAGGCCCGGCTGCAGAGTCGGGGGGCGGCCCGGGGGATTGTCCTGATGTCTTGGACCACAGAGATGCTGACCAGTCCCAGAAGAAAGAAACCAGTAAAAGAAATAAAGTCTCTCTCTCCCTGCAAAAGCCGAGAGATCTCCGAGAGCACTCCACTGCGAACTCCGAGAGCACACAGAGAGCTTATCTCTATCTTTTCTGTCTCCGCTTCGAGTGCAGTCTCTGAAGGAATTTCCGGGGGAGTAAGGTGTAACTCCTGTAGACAAACTGTGTGCGTTTTCTCTCCCCCCCCCTTCACCCTCTTCACTCTCTCTGTCTCTCTCTGGGCCTAACTTAAAGCTACAGAACTTAATACCCGGCATAAGCAGGACAGACGATTGGGGATACAAGGATCATACAGTCAACCCAGGACACCTGTCAACACCACAGTGACATCTACGTCCCAGACAAGCAAAATTCCCAGCGCGGATCACGGTGGCCCTGTCAGTGAATCCACCATGTCCAACTCCACCAGAGGAGATTTGGGACTTGATGGGACCTTGGGAACCCGAGGGATGAGTTGGCTCTTCCTTTGGAGGTGGTTTTGCAGGAGTCTCTGATTGTTTTGTTAGTTACTTGTATAGGAATGTTTCTGACCATTTTTCGCTGTTTCATGTATAATTAGCTGTTTAAGTGTTTAGTCTGTATTCCCTTTCGATTACCTCAATAGGCTCTAATTAAGCCTGCGGGAGGAGCCTTCTTTTAAACAAAAAGGGGGAGATGTGGTGGCCGTTGAGGCTGCCACTGAGGCCCAGGAAGATCCAGAAGGTGCCAAGGGATCTGAGGGGCCATGGTGGAGGGTTGCTCGGGTTTGAGAATCTTCCCCTTCCCTCTGGAGGAAGATTGTTTCTTCCACGTGATTGATGGGTTCTTCCTATGCTAATTGTACCCCCCTGATTGGACTGTTTTTTCCTCACCCCTTATGCATATGTATCTGTATCTAGAAGGTTCTGTGCTACTTTGTACTCCATCGGTTGTGGTTCTCTCTCTCCTCCCCTTCCCTCTCCTCATTGGACTGTGTATGCTTATCCCGCCTTCCCCCCGCCCCTGGACCCTCAGCTGATTGGTTGTTTGTTGCTGTATAAAAGTCTGTGCTTTCCATTGTTCTGGGTCTTCTGCCCCTGGACCCATTCGAGCGAGGAACTGTTAATAAGCTCCTTGGATACCCACACAGAAGATCCCTCCCTTATTCTTTACCCCTGGACCTGCTCGGACTTGTCTCTGCGCCCACCGGCAGGGTAGCAGAGTCCTCAGCAGGAGCTTAAGCATCCCCACCATAGTGGCTCCATGAGGGACACTTCTGGGACACGCTGCCAGTCTCTGTCCCCCAGGACAGTCCCCGTGCAGGCTATAGGCTCTGCTTCGGATTCCCAAAAAGTGCATATGTCTTTGGTAGGGAAGTGATGTGGTAGGGTTTGGCTTGTGTGCATCTGGAGGGTGGATCTCTTTTGTGCTTATAAAGTACAGGTGGGATGCAGAAATTTCATATATTTCATAAATTTATCAGCCAGAGAGTGAGAAGGAAATAGCCAAAATAAAATATGGATTTTCCCCCTAAAGATTTTCTAGAGCGAGAATAATTTTTTTTTAAACACAAAAATGGTTTTATTTGTGCTTTTCTGACCATAGGTTAGAAATTAATACTAACGGTAGCCGAATATATAATGTCTAAAGTGAGTATATAATAGATAATGTCTAAGTAGATAATGTCTAAAGTGACACACTCTGGAACAAGAGGCACAGTATCAGTTTGGACTCACAGAAGATTGATATGGCAGACTCCTGAGTTTCTTCTGCAAAGCTCAGTGACAATGCCCCACCCTGAAGAAATTCCATCACTGGGGTGGTCTCCTGTAACCTGCCCAAGCTCTATCCTACAAGCAGCATCACTTTTACCTCCACAGACGTGGTCTTCTTGGGCTTATTTTAATTATTGTATTTAACCAAAGGAGATTTAAATGCTTGCTTAAAGGGGATACGTTCCTTAGTTGGCCCAAAAATGGAAGAACTAGCGTGGTTTCATACAAAATTTTAGTTATATCACATCCTAAATATGGCATATGTTGAGAAGTGGTGAATTAAGTCAAACAAACTACAGGAAAAAATCTTCCCATAATTAGAGACAGACTGCAAAAAAATTCCATCACACAAATAAACAGAAATGCTAAATGAAACAATATCAGGTTTAATGATTTATAACCTATTATTTTATATATATCCTGTAACATCAAAACTACTGCACATATTTTAAAAGAAAAGAAGAAAAAACTTACAAAAATCTTAGTGATTAAATAGCATAGACAGTGCTTTTTTAGTGCCAGAGATCTCTCTTTGATAGTTTGTCTCTCTGGTATTCATGCCTGTCTGTTTTTTTTCCAAGCTGTCCTTGTATTTCAGTTTTGCCTTGCAAGAGTACAGACTTCAGTCGAAATACCAACACATACAAGTGCTTTAGAAGGGTTGTTTTGCTTTTTGTGACAAGATTTAGGTAATATACTTCAGGCAATCTTGATATTTTTTTGAATTTTCTCCTTGATTTAATATTTGCAGTCTTCTTAACACTTACATAAACCTTCACTTTATTTATCCCTATTACCCAAACATTTGCTTGATGAAACTGAATTTTTACTGTGTACAGTCTACCCCAAATTTAAATTAAAATAGTTATTTCTGAAACTCTTAGGAGGGACTCATGTCTTGCAATGAACTGAAATAATTTAAATTTTGATAGTGAATGTCAGTCCCCATGCTGCCTCAAAATCAGTTTAATGTTCTTCTAATATTGATGTTTACTATTAAACACATAAATTCTATCACTTCTTCCACTGTGAAGTCAAAATAAAGCAGACCAGATCCATTTATCCTTTCACTGCTGTTTTGAACTTTTGGCTTGCTGTGCTGAAGAAAAAAGGTACAATTTTCTTTTAAACATGAAGTTTAATGTGATCTTTGATCTTTGCACTTCAAAAAGATTTTTTTTTTTTGCCTGGAACAGTCTTCCACAGATGAGTTATAAATCCCTGAAAACAAATTTATAATGGAAAAACTTTCATTGCATTAATTATGGTAGCATAAATGCAGTGCTGCTTCTATAGTTACTCACTACTTAAAAATAAAAACAAGCAAAAGATGTGACATAGTCTATCCTCACAGTACCCAATGTCAAATGTTCAATGTTTAGTTAACTGTGTTTCTATAAAGTGATTGCTATAGTGCATTCCTTTGCTTTTTTTTTTTTCTTTTGATAACATTAATCTGTTGGTATATAATAAGGTTTCATTTCCACTGACATATAGGAGCTGGAAAAGTGCAAAGATTACATATATCAAAAAGCTTCATTGCATGATGTCTTCATTTGAAAGACAGGTGTCTGCTAAGGAAGGCAGGAGCCTCCCTTGGAATGGAAAACTGTAACCCCTCTCCCTCTGAATTATTATAAATTTGAAATCAAGGTGCTTTCAGGCAAAGATATGGGAATGGGAATAACAGTTCTTTACTAATATCTGAAACAAACCTAACAAATAACCACAACTATGGCATTAACCAACAAACAGAACCAGAAACCCAGTGGCAGCCTGCTTGGCCTCAGTCACCTTTCCCTTTTGGTGCAGTTCCAGTCACAGTCGGCAGGGGGCACCGGTGGCTCCCGGTGGGCAGGGTGGGTGCCATGGTTCCTCTGCAGCTGCAGGGGGCACTCTGGCGTGAGCTCAGGTAGCACACGGCAATGGTAGCTGTGCCCGAGGCAGGGAGGGATGGAGGAGAGCCTTTGTTTCACAAACCCTCGGGGGCAACTGGTGTCGCTGCCCCAGCAGGACCCCCGGAAACAGTGAGCTGGGACAGCAGGAGGTCTCGGCGGGCAGGGGGAGCCCAGTTACAGCATAGCAAGAACTCGGAGTGGTGCCGAAGGAGTGGTGGGGGGGAGGGGGGAGAGATGGGCTGTTGGCAACTCGGCTCCCTGGCAGGGCAGGAAGAAAAAAAATTCACATCAGAAAGAAAAGCAGCTCTGTGCTGGTTTCTCAGAGGCCGTGGGTTCCCTTCCCCAAACAGCAGCTCCAACTGTTCGGCTCCAAAGGTCCTGAGCAAGAGAGCGAGCCATTGCCTGCCCCCGCTTTTTGCCAGTCCCAAAATCTCGCATTGTCCCTGTTCCCTGAGAGAAATTTTCCCCACCCTGTGAAGTAGAAAGCCCCTGGCCACGCACTTTTGTTCTCTTAAGCACCCAGCCAATAGTTCCCCAGCAACCCATGGGAGAAAAAATTCCTGAAGAAGAAAAATAAAAACCAAAAAAACTAAATCCAAACCCCGACACATGATAAAAAATATGTTGGATGTTTACTTAGAAAAGCCATTAACTGGTTTACTTTTTTTTTTCTTTGAGCTTACATTCTTTGTCAGCAATTTGGATTCAGAGGCTCTAAATTAAATATTTTATATCGACCTCCTGTAGGTCTTGGCTTCCTTCTGATTGCTTTTGGACTTATGCCGGCTCTTCGGGTTTTAAATGAATTTGGAAGATTGAAGTCACTTAAACATAATTTAAATTATCTCATATGGTAAACTTAGTAGACATTTAATAGATTGTGTGTTTCTGCTTGGTGATACTAAAAGCATATATTGTAGTATATTAGTATGTATCTATTTGGCACAGGGAAAAAGCATAACTCATGGAACAGTACAAATTTCATTATGACAATCTTCCAGGAAATATCTAAAGAAAATTCTAAATTATCTTGTGATACAGCATGCTGTGCTGTAAGGTTTTCTGGACTTCAAAAGGCATACAAAAAGCACAACAAATAAAAAATGCTTATGAAGTGGAAATAGATAACTTTGGTGCTACAAAGTACTATCATAAAGCTGACACTGCAATCCAAAGATTTTGGCCTTGGCTGCAATATTTGTGAACCACTGAATTTTAGCTGTACACAGCATTATGTATTTTACCCTTTGCATGGTTTAGAATGTGACAGAAGGATCTTTTAACTGAAGATAAACCACTACAGAAAAGCAGCTGTAGCAGTCCCACTGAGGTATCTGTTAAAAAGCTGGGTGTAACACAAAGAAAAGGCTGAATTTTTTTTTTGTTTGTTTTGCGTTCTTCCAGACTGCTCTCTATGAAGTCTTCTGTGCCATTCTCTTTCTGCATAATTGTGTCATAATAATCTTTTTTATTTCCAACTCTGTTTTAAAACACATTTCTTCCTAACAGACTGCTGAGCATTAAAACTTCCATGGAAAGATGTGATTGTAGTAATCTTCAGAGAAAGCAGCCCTTCTCATTACTGGTCCTGGGTGATATTATGGGATCTGGCATTACTGCAAAACATGTTCATCTGATTTCAAGCATTGCTGGGTGCAGAAATGTTAAATGCATGTCAAAATTTAAGTATTTTCATCATAATAATCTAATTTATGCTACATTTTGACTGGTCCTCATTTTCTTTTCCTTATGTTATAACACACAGACCAGCCAAAAATTGCAGTGTGAAAAATGCTATTACTAGTGGTCGTGGTCACAAACCAGCATAGGCAAAACATGATGCTTTCCTATCATCCCATGTAAAGCAGCAAAATCCTATCATCTTCTGCAGAATTCCTTTGTTCTCCTGTGGTACTGGAGATCTGAGTGATATCTCTCACCTTGGGATCCTGCCTCGTTATTGCCTCTGACCATGTGCAGTGTGCTGGCAGCACAAACAAATGATAAATATCTTAGCATCCAGTGCTTTCATATTTCTGGTGTTTCTGAGGTTGGAACCAGGCCTTGCGCTGGTACTTGGGTATTTTCCTCACTAAGGATAATAGGTACCCATAACTCAGAGCAATTGATGCACAACAATACTCTTCTGAAAACAGGGAACTTTATAGGCTTCAAATAAGTTAAACATTGGGCTGATGACTATAGAGAAGCCAAATAAAATCTGAGTTTCTTTGCCTTTGCTAGGATTTAACCTTTAGTTAACTAATTCAAAATGAGAACACGCCTTTTGATTTTTTTTTCCTTTTTTTTTTCCTTTTTTTTTTCTTTTTTTTTCCTTAATGAAGGCAAGACCTTGCATCTGACATACCAAAGCAAAAGAATATTTAATTCATGATACAGATTTTGCAATTTGGGTCCATCTGTGATAAGAACAGAGTGTGAAGTAATGGAAATGCTTGTGCAAATTTTTAATAAATTGCCACTACCCATTTTGATATGAGGTAGAAAACTGCACATAAATGCAGCAACGAAGTGCCAAACAGAAAAGAGGTGCTTCCCTAGCAGAGTCCAGGCCAGCCCAGTGCTCTCTAATGAAGTGCAGGGTAAGAACTCCCCACAGCAGCATTTGACTCCATCTCAGAGCTGCTGAAATGTTACTAATGGGGCATGGTCAGAAGCACTGAAGTCTCTTAAGAACAGGACACAACAGCAAACACTGAGAGAAGCATTTGTATTTAATCTGGTAACCTGATTAAAACTAGTTACCTCATTTTCAGAAAAATCCTATACTAACAAATGCAAACATTTGTAGTAGGTTCAGTATACGAAGAAAACAAAGTTTAAAAGAAGTTTGGTCTTTTTTTTTGTTGGTGGGGTTTTTTTTGGTTTTTTTGGTTTTTTTTGTCCTCAAGTAATTTTCACTGATTTGTCTGTTTTTTCCAAGGAATTAAGAAAAGTTCATTTTAGGTCAAAGTAGTTTTTATTTCATTATTTGATCATTTTTGGCAATCGAATGATACAAACAGATATTCACATAGCTTTGGCTTGTAGTTCTAATGGCTGTTTTCCAATATGTGTTTGGGAAACTAGACCATTTATTAGGAAGTGAAGTATATTTGAGATTTCAAAAATTCTTTCTTACTTATTTTCCCTTGTGTGCAGTTTTCAGGATTGAAAGGAAGGAAAAAAAAATCTTTTTGATTTGAACACACAAATTTGAACTTAACACGCAATGTGAAGAATAAAAATTCCTTTTCTGGTTAGAGTTTGAACACTCCTTTAGTAAATTTGACGGACACACGGTAATAATCTATACTATGTTAAGATACGCAAATAGTTTTCTATGGAAACTAGAAAAAGCTGGAAACTTTAAATCCCAGATGGAGTTCTTATTAAGGAAACATCGTACTTTTGAAAATTCTATTCCTCCATCTGCTTATAATATCTTTGAAGTGTTTCTCTGTATAATTGTAATGATGATTTCTTTGGATCATATTCTTTATTTTTTATTGCATAACTCCTTCCTCAAAAGCACAAGTGTTCACCTTGTCAGTCAGCAAGGACTTAATTTCCCCTTGCTCTGATCTGATTGGAGAAATGTGCTACAGTTGTAGTATCCTGGCAAAAGCTCCACGAAGGGAGCTCCACGTGTGGTTTGAAACTCCCTTCTTCCTCAAACCCTCTGCAGAGAGAAGTTCTGTGCCAGGGACCCCCTCTTGCCATGTGGTCTGACTCATTCTGACTCACTGAGCTCAAGAAAGCTGTCAGTGTTACTCCTTTCTGGGAAAGTGCAAAGAAAAAGCAATTCTGCTCCAAATAAATGCAAATAAGTCAGCTGCAAGTATCTGGGGAAAATCAGTTAGAAAAGTGAGAAATTACTTCTTGTCATCTCATAATCAACTGCAGTGTAATTTTGATCATTATCTTATTTTTCTTTCCTGAGGGACAGAATAAAGTTCATAGGTTGTGAATCCAAGCTCAGTACAGGAGTTGGGTAAATAATAGGTCGCATTTAGTTAAATTTGTTTTTCAAGCTGTTGTTCAGAGGTGCTTATCCAGTCATTTCAGTTTAAGAGCATGAGCGATTTCATTGACTTTGGTACATTTTTCAAGTGCATTGGCTTAAGCCTCAGGTGATTTACTGGGAGAAACCTTGCAGTTTCTCAAAGAACAGTCTGGCTTCTCACCTGATTTTCTTGTGTGCTCCTGGGAAGATACTACAAAAGCTAGAGGTTCGCCCTGCAGATATAAAAAAAAAGCTAAATCAGTCTTTACTAGAAATTGCTTACACTAGGGGGCAACATTGCTGTGGTGATAAAATATCTACACCTGCCCTGAGAGCAGTGATGGAGGAGCAGCAGGAGGGTGTCTGCTGCTGAGAAGCCCTCTGCTTTTCCAGCTTCCATAGGGTGCACACAGGTGGTGCTGACTGTTCACTGGGGATTGCCACTTGGAACTGGATCTCAAAATACTGTAGTTTTCCAGGTATAAAGAGTATTTCACACACATTTCAAGTCCTGCAAACTCTTGTAGTAGCCAGATGGTGTCAGTCTTGTATTGAAGCTTTATAATTAGTCTCCCCTGGTGCCCAATAGACTAATAAATTCTGCTGCTCACATATTTTTTCACCTGCACTTGCCTAATACACACACACACACACACCAAAAAAAAAAAAAAAAAAATGCGACTTGCTAAAATCTGCTATGAGCAGGTCACACAGACTCTCCTTGAACTGCAGTGAACTTTTGCAGATGAGTGCAAAATCTGCATTTCCCTTAAATCTAAGAGCTCCTCTCTGAAAAATTGCCTGATCTGTATGTCCTGATTTTTTGGTCAGAATAAATGACTCCTGTAGAAATACTTATCAGCAAGAGGCACAGAAAAGAAAGAATGCCTGCAAGACTTTAAATGGATTAAACTCACCCAGAATTGGGAAAACCAACAGCAGTGAATGACAGACCATTTTAAGTCAGGCACCATTACCACCACGACCACCATGACCACCACCACTAAAAATAAATCATAATATGAAGAGCTGCAACTTGTCACTAAAATGGTAATTATTATATAATCCATAATGCAAATATTATGGGCTTTTGGATGAGCTGTAAAACCAAGTTCTTGGCCACTCTTAACTTCCAGAAGTGCTTTGGCACTTTGGCCAGGAGCTGGGGTGTTAACACAAGTGCTCTGTCCAAATTCCATGTGCGTAACTATATTTTGTCTAGCTGACATTTGCATGTAATTTAGTTAGAGACATTATTATTCCTTTCTTGTCTCAGACTGTAGTACAGAGCTTCTGTATTAAGAGCTGCTTCTGCCTTGCCAGAGGTTTTGATAATCCAGGGACCCGTGAAGTGATTCCTGTTAGTACCAGAGCAGGGATTTCTGTGGTGGTCAGTGTTTTGAGAGTTTGGAGTGAAAGCACTCTATAAACAAATGCTCATAACCAAAGCTCTGTTTCAAATATCACAGATACCCTGAAAGTCTTGGCATTTGCTAGTGATGCTGAAATCCTGAAACTGCTGGCAATACTAAGGAAATTGGTTAGCATCTGTGCTGAGCCCTGAATGAATAAAGCAAGAAAATTGGTAAGAGGGGTCAAGAAATATATGTTGTGTGTCTTTTTCTTAGTTGAATTTAAACTAATTATCTTCAAAACTGTTTAGCAATCTATCAAAAGTCCGTAAACTACATCAAATCTAAGCACGTTCTTTCTCCAGGAGCAGATTTTACAGGGTCCCTTGGCCATTTGCCCATGGGATTGGGCAGAGGCTTTTGTTGTGACAGCATTGTTGTTTTTTGGACAGGATGTTTTGGAAGGTGTCTTTAGGAAATTTGCTTCATCTTCTCTGGAAGGTTGCTTTCTCACTGGATCCTCTGAAACAGGAATATTTTGTTGTCTATCTTTTATGTACATCTTTAATATTTTGACTGGGACTGTTTTATGGAAAGTCAACCACATTGGTAGCCAAAGCTCCTCTGAGCATAGTAATGCAGGACCTTTGTGGGGCAGTCTTGTCTGCACTGCAGAGATTGGATGGAGGAGAGGCTGCCCGTGGCAGGAAACAGAGGGTGAGCATCGGTCAGTGCTGTCACTGCTGAGTCCTGCAGTCTCTCCTGCTCTTTTGGCTTTCTGAAGGGCCATGAGTGCACCAGCAAAAGGATCACAGCTGCAGTGAAGGCTGGGGTCTCTCCTGTGACAGCCCAGCCTACGGCGTGTGTTTGACTGGCCCATCCAGGGCTCTACCACAGGTACCTGACCTTGTTTCCAGGGACAGAGTGATCCTGGAACTGTTCTCCCTCAGTGACATCAAGGATGGGACTACTCTGCTGTGGAGGGGCAGAGAGCTGAGTGGGCATGACTTCTCCAGAGCTGATTATGTCTAAATTTTGGGAGCAGAAAGAGAACTGGCATTGAAACCAAGCTGTGACCATCAAATTCTTGTGGTTGTGTCCTGTGTCTCAGGATTGTACTTGTTTCTGTTCACAAGAAGCTATTTCAGTTCTTGGAAACCAAGATAAGTGGGGCAGAGGAAGACACTGCAAAATTTTTCCTGGCTCATGGACTACATACCCTGTTCTGCCTGACATAGCTAGCCATATGAGAGACTACAGCATCTGGCTGGTTTCTGCATGAAAGCTGAGATCTGTCAACTCTGTCTAACAGCCAGGGATTTTGGGGCCATTTTGTGACTGAGCAGGCCATTCTGCTGTGCTCTCACAGCTTGAATTCACAAAAACAGATGACCCCTCTGAAACCTTGCAATTGCTTTCCTCCTCCTGCTGAAGAGAATCTCTTCACTAGTCTGGATTTAGCTTTCTCATTTTATGCCTCTGGAAAAATGGTGACATCTCTCTCTTCACATTCTGATATCAGCGGGGACTTTCAGTCACTGACGACTCGTGTGCGCAGCATGGGAACCAAAGCTGTTGGTTTCCGGTTCTCCCTGTTCTATCTTGTCTCTGTGAAGTAGGTTGTTCTTTTCCGATAGCAATGGCCTTCATTCCCCCATCCTTCTATCCTGAAAACATTATACCAGGCTTGGCATTGTTATTTAGTCTTCTGTCCTACTAAAAGTATGATGAAACAAGCAGTGAAAGCTGGTACTGTGTTGTACATAGAGAAAAAAAGTGATACTTTATGAATTTGGTGATGCAAAGTGTCACTTCCAGTGGGTAGCTCTCAGTTCATCATGTTTGTTGCCATGCAGAATCTGAGGAAACACTGGCTCTCACACAAATGAGTTTTACGCGTTCTTTATGTGTTATAAAGCACAACTTGTTTCCAAGGGGAAACAAATACAAAGAAAACCTATTATACAGAATGAAAACTTGATTATTCTGATTTTCTCTATTGCTCTATTAGAGTCTGCTTTTTTTTTTTCTTTTCTTTTTGATTTGTTTTCCCAGGAGTGCAACTCTAAGAGTTATAATCTAGCAGTACACTATTTGTGTTTCTGGTCACTGTGTAAGAGTTCTAAGAAACCTTTGTCTTTCTGGATTACTTTTTTCATTAGTTCATAAGCCTAAAAAAAGGGTCTTTCCAAGTACTTTGTAATCCTGAAACCATGACTGATTTAAGCAAAGGGGTATATTCTGTTTCTGCCTTATTGTGATGCAGCTCCACAGGACCTCCTTTCACTTTCACAGAGTTTATCTGGATCCACATAAGTGTAAATCAGACCAGAATTTGGCCACTAAGAATGAAGCTGATTTATACTTTGGCATTAGTGATTCACTGTACTTAAAGATTCAGCCAGCTCTCTTCCAACTTTATTTCCTTTTTAGTACTTGTTTCCATATTCCCTGGTGGCAATATTGGTTGACATGATGAGTTGCCTTACCTAACAATGCAGGATACAGAGGGACAGAAAATATTGAAACACTGGGACAGTGTTGGCCAGTGCTAACAGTAAAAGTCCCACCCACACCCTGCAAGTGCCTGAATCAGAGAAGACATAAGACATTTTCCAATTTAAAGAAAAAGGAAATTAGCAAATTGAAAACAAGGGCCCTCCCCTGATTAAGCTCTTCCTTATCACAGGACATGCCACACTTAGCCCTTGTTACATCCCAGTTCACTTTTGGCTTTCACAAGTCAGAATGAGCTTATCTGTGATTTTTTTAATGTTTACTCAAGCTCTCAGCTTGATAGTGATGCACGACTAATACTTGGGTGGCACCACATTCCAGAAGATTTGTAAAGTAAATGACAGAGAAAGAGAGAGAATTTTATTTCTATGAAGTTAGTTCTGGAGTTTTCCTTTCCACAATCATTGCTATAAAATCTGCAGGCAGCAGCATTTCAGCCACATCTGGAGCCCTCTGTGCTCTGCTGGCAATGCAGAGGGTGCCAGAGGCTGCCATGAGCAGCTACTGGGGATTTTTTTGTGGCTACACTTTGCCATTTGGCTGCATCCTTTTGTGGACAGAAGATTTGCCTGTATGTTCTGAGGCAGTTTCTGTAAGGAGCATGGTGAGGTGCACTGGCCATTCAGCATGGATTAAGCTGCCCTGAGATGCATTCAGATCACACTGGGCATGGAATCAGTACAGAACAACCCCTTGAACAAGCAAGCTGCAGGAAGTTTCCTATTATTTGCTACTTCACAGCTCCTTTGAGTACTTTTTGGAAACAGCCAAGGAAAGAGCCTCTTATCTTCTGTTACTATACTTGGAAGTACTTCCAAGAAAACGTAATTTTTCAGTCTAATGATCTTAAACGACACTGGTTTGGTTTATTTTTCAGTTTTTAAAGTAAGAAATCTAATTGGAATTGATGGTTTCTTTGGAAAAAATGATACCTCACATCTTCTCATGTTTTTATAAATTCTTTTGTTACATGTAATTTTTAGAGCTTTGGAATTGCCAGGAATCTCCAGGAAGACTGGACCTTTACAAAGATATAGTGAATGATTCAGTGTTTTTATTCTAAAACAATGGACATATTTTTATTCCGAATTTCTTTTATTATTTTTGGAGGATGAGGTAATGGACATGCATTTTGCTTGGTACTTACACAAAAATCAAGAAAAGCACCCTTGCTTTTACTAAGTATTTTCTTGTTATAATGGTGAAAGTTATTTTAAGGTGGGTTTTTTTAAAGTTGTTTCTTGTTATGTCCCCTATGGATGGGTTTTATAGGGATGGTTGAGCAATGAAAACATGAACCAATAAGCTCACTTTTATTTTTATGAGATCTGAAAGGGGTAGAAGAAATAATACACTCTCTGCCAAGTGATCACACTGCCACTTATCACTTAGTCTTGCTGGTGAAGTCAGCACAGGAAAATTTTGCAGAAGCAGCCTCCTTTCCCACTCACAAAAGGGGAGATGTATACAATGTAAATTCTCTTACCACAGTAATCCTGGGGTTCTTAGCTTGTTGACCAAGAAATCTTCCTCTGGTCTGTCCTGTCGCAATGTTTCCAGTGGCCCGCTAGACACAAATTATTTAACACAATGTCTAAGGAAATTAAGCTCTGGTGTATGCTCTGGGTGCATTGGAGCATGTCAGCTGGTGTATCCACAGATCCAACCTCCAGGGACCTGCACCAGGTAGGGTTTATCCCAGGCAGAGTGGGTCACCCACTCTCTGTCCCATTTGCCCTCTCATGCTGACCTCAGAGCACCGTTCCTATGCATTCCTCAGTTTTGTGTAGCCTGCACCCATATGAAGGATGTGTTTTTTCTTCGAAAACTCTATTGCAAGAACACATGGCTGTTTCATTTTCATTATAGCACATTCCTCACAAACATGTCAGCATCCCTTACTGTTTGAGTAAAAGGGAAAGATGGACATGAAGATAATCCCACCAACTCCTGTCTGCAAGTACAAATCCCCAGAATTTAGAGTCTGTCACTCCAGCCCATGTGGTGATAGTTATTGATATAATGGGCCATGTCCTCTCTCCAATACACAGTGGTGATACTTGATATCACATCCAAAGATCATCTGTAGGGGAGAACTAGTATGGAGTGTTGCAAATTATCATGAGAAGACAAATACAAAGGACTTGCTTATGACAAATTGCAGGGCTACAGAGCTGTGGGGTTCAGGCCAGATTACAGAAAGCAGTGTCAAACCAAAGACAGATGCACTGTCACTGCAGAGCTCCTGACAACAACAAAAATGTCTGAAACTAACAGTCCATTGTTTTATCATCCATGTCTTGAGTCACACAACTCTATCTTTCAGTTCCATGGCTGGAAGAGTGGATCACAGCCTCCTGGAGAAGTAGTGTGTAGGGTTACACTATGTGTCATAGAAAAGCAGGCCTGGAAGGCCTAGAATAAGCCTCTTCCCTAGGCCTGGAGGTGACCCTGGAAGCATATCCAGGTCACCAGGGATGGGCATGGGAAAGAGGATCATGGGTTTGTGGCCTTCTGGACCTATGGTGTGTGAGGATTTTAGTTTGTGACCTTATAGGGTATTGTTTATCTTTTACCATAATAGGTAAAAGCTGTGAAATAACCCAGGTGATTTGGGGAACACTGTGGTGAACATCTTTCCTGTTTATATGATGACGCATCCTGTCTGTGGGATGGTATTTAAGGTATTTTTCACTGCATCATAGAGTAGTAGTCTTAGGGTAGTCTTAGCAAGTAGTCTGTCAGGTTAGTCTGTAGTAGTCTTAGTCTTTGCCTGTATAATAAAGGACTTTGCACTTCTCCATCTCATCTGAGAAGTCCATGCCCCTGCGTCGATTACTACAGTAGTGTAAAATTGGATAGAATAATGCAAAGTGTCTGGAAGGGCAGGAGAGTATATTTATTTGAAACAAGTGAATAGCAATTCTGCATTAGTGAGGAAACAGGTTTGCTCTGGTAACCAGTCTGGCTTGTGGGAATGCTGAGTTCCCAATGATCCCTGTGAGCATCCTACCTCTCTATATCCCTAAAGAACACCAAGAAATTCATTGGGCCAGATAAGCCAAAGGAACTAAAGGAGCTCACAGACAAGTGCTTGGCCTCCTGAATAGATACTTTAACTCATGGTTAGGCATTTAACTGCTATGAAGAGAATTCCAAAACCACTAATACATTAAGTGCACTGCTACTCATCACTAACCAACAGAGCATGCTGAGGATGGGGACATGTCTAAATCTAGATCTTTAGTCTGCTTTTCTAGAAATACAAACAAAATTGCTCTGGAGATGAATACTTTTCTTTCTGCACACGGATAGAAGAAGAATTTTTGTATAATTCCATTAATTATAGCATAAGATAAGGGAGTTGAAGATGTAGTTTTACAGTGATGGTTTGAACTTCTTCTACAGAAAAGCCTTTCTGTAACTTACTGCCTGCAGTATTAGGAAACCCTTTTCAATGAACCCAGTGCTGCATTTCCATGATTTGTTTGGTGTGAGAAAATTTAATGTTGGGACAGAGGTTTCTGACATCCCTCTCTCCTTTGGGAGTGTATATTAAATTCCACCTATATCCATCTTAGCAACATGGTAGGTATTCAGAGCGTCCCCTGAGACTCAGTGTTGTAGATCTTCCCTGTCTCACAGACTCTGAGAGGACAGGGTCCTGCTGCCGCCATCATGTATGGACCATCATTTACCAATTATCCACTCAGAAAACAACAGCAAAGGTTACAGTCACAAGCCACATGGCAAGAAGGGTTTTATATCAGTGATAGGGACCCTACTGATGCCTTAGGTTTTAACTTTTTATTTTGTAGATCAGGCCTGCTCTAGTGTATGACTCTAAGACTACATAAGTTGTCATCTAGTGTTCTGTTACTGTCATTTAGACGAAACAGTTTCTCTCTGGGCCGGAGTTTCAAGGACATACTGTTTCTCCAAAAGCCCAAAATGTAAACATCCATGGACAGCAGCGAAGAGAAGAAGGGGACAAACTGGGGATGGGACTTCAGGACTCGAAGCTGTAATTGGACAATGGGTTTCTGATATGCAGATGGACCGAAGGTATATCTGTCCAAAAAACACGTGCTAGGCGTGCATTTTGAGTGTAGTCTCTGCGAGACTCCTGCATGGCCCAAAGTGTACCTTGTTTTAATAAATACTTCTTTTATTCTTTTAACTCTGTCCAGCTTGTGTTTCAGGTCAGCCTTTTGTAAGGCATCAATAAGAAATCAAAGGAGTATCCTACCCATTAAAAAAATATATATACAATATTTTCATTGGATCTCTGGTCAAAAAATAAAGATAAAACTGACATTTATTTTTACAAAGCTGATCATACTCTTTCATATGCTTACAAAGTTAGATGTAATAAAAGGGGCCCAGGTTGTTATGTATTTGTATTGAAAAAAGGGGTGTACATTGAAATCAGTAAAAAAACCTGCAAAACACAGAGAAGAGTTCAGTAAGGTGACAAGTGTGTCCTTCAGCTGGAGCATTTCTAAGGAATGACAGTCAATACCTTGGGCCCTAGGTATCTACGGTGCTGTAAAGATCAAATTGAGCATCAAATGTACTATAACACTTCCTCTTTTCTGTGAATGTAATTGGCATTTTTGCAATTATGAAAACTCCTGATATCATTCTTATTTTGTGAATAATACATATTCACAAAATGAATACTTTTCATTTCTGATTTGTGTCAGTCACAACTCTAAGAGTTCTGTTTATCTCCAAATTGATCCAACAGGTGCCCAAAGATTGGAGACATTTTTATCCTGACAAGTTTAAAGGATGTCTGTTGTTGAATAATTTTCCTAACAAATAGTTGCTGGGACATGAATCTCCATCAAAAGCAGAACAATAATCTGCTTGCCCTTTGTGATGTGGAATACACATTTAGCGCCTTGTATTTGAAAGAATGTCATCACAGTAAACAATGATTTACTTGCTTGTAAGTCACTGCTTGAAGTATGTTATTGGATACAGAAGCAAAAAGGAAAGAAGAACACAAAAGGAAAGCTGCTAATACCTTTTACTGACTGTTTTTCAGTTTCACTACATTGATGTTATACCTCTTTTCCTTTGGCTGTTGACCTTGGAAATATCTGATGCAAATACTTATTCTTTATGGTAGATTTTGTTTATATCTTACAGACTGTCACATGTTTTTATAAACCAGCACTTCAGACAAAATAAAAAAATCTCTGAGCTTTTTAAAGAATTATTTAATAAGACTAGGCAGACCTTTCATAGCTACATTGAGATGTTTTCTTCCAGTCCGACAATACTCCTTGTACTTAATATGTTCTACTATTTGCCTATGAACAGTCATTCAACCATAGAAGGAAAGAGACCAAAAGGTCATCTCAAATTTACCTTCATCTGTGACTCAAGTACTGAGGGAATCAGAATACAAGTGTGTATGAGACCACTCTCCTGCTGAATGAACTGTTGTTCTGGGTACCAATTATTTCTGTTGGGTAGAAAATAAACCCTTGAAAGAGTGATATTGAAATCATGTTTTTCTATTAGAATCTGCAACAAAGTCAAGGCACTTTCATTCAAAGATATATCAAAGCTGTCAAGGGGTCTAAGGTATCAGTACTGATTCCTGCATGAAGTTCTGGTTCTACTGAGATCAACAGAAAAAATCCCACTGGTCTCAATGAGGCCCAGATTTCATTGCTTATTTTTCCTTATTAATAACAAGAGTAAATTTCAGACAGTCTCATTAAAACAACCTGATATTATATTACATAGAAGTGTTCTCTTACCACTCAAATAATGGGAATGGAAGAGCAACAGAAAAGGCAGAAGTAATAAGAATGTGAACAGGGATAGGAGCTGAGATTGCAAATATTAAGAGGTTATTAGTCCTCTTCACCCTTAGAGATATTAATGATCCCCAGCTTTAGTTCTCAAAGAACCCATTTTCTATCCTTGCATTCTTTTCCAGAATTGAGTTTAAATTTCCATGGGAAATATAAAAGGGATCAAGACTTATCTATATAACAATTTGTAAGGCCTTCATTCACCAACAGCAGTTTCCTCTTTTGCTCTCAGATATTCACACAACATCTGAATGCCTTGAAAATGTTAATCAATTTATGCTATAACCTCCTGGAGAATTAGAGGAGAAATATTATCTCTATTTTACAGCTGGAGAATGGAGACAGAGAGACTTTGTGATGTGCCTGAGGTCTCTCACTGGATTTTTCAAACTCCGTATTTAAACCACAACACTTTCTTAGCTTCTGATTATCTTCGCTTTGGGGATTCTAGCTTATTTAAATTTTGTTCTCTTGAACACTTTTCTCTAGGCCAAATCCATGCAAAACTGATTCTTAACCTCAACAAATATCTGGAAAACCCCTTGTCCCGAAGAAAGCTAGAGTTTTTCCTGGCTGCTGTAACTTGTGAGGGAACAAAAAGAGGGCCAAAAGCAGACTCTGAAGGATCTCAAAACTTCTTTGAAAACATAATAAATGCATACAGACTCACACTTAACAGATTTCCTCACCTTAATTTTGCCTGTGATAGAGTTACTAGTAGTTCTTCTAACTGAACTTAAGTTATATTTTTTCCACTATTAAAGTTATTGGTACTTTGCCACTTTTTTTCTGAATCTCTCTCCTTCTTAATTAACTATGAGGGGTTTTCAGACTACTTTTACGTATAGCTTTCACTTTATGAGGGCTGTGTTGCATTGTCATGATGCCTTTCACTTTGCAATGGATCTACACACCTCATAAATGTGTCTTGATTAAAAAACTTAAGAATATAAGTGGATGTTTTGTCTGCATTCTGTTTTGTAAGGAGGATGGGAACAGTCAGGTTTGCTGTGCTACTGCAAGGAGTAAGCTCCATTATGTGGTACTCCATGCTGCTGTGGTAAGATTGCTTCTAGCTCCCAGGTGTTTTGCTAAGGATTATCTAAGTGTGCTATACTTACATATACTTACACATAACTGTTGCGTTCCCTGCTTTATCCCGTCCCGGTACCGGCGGCAGAGCGCTAGCCTGAACCTGGGAGGCTGTTCGCATTCTGGAAAGCCTCCCCGGTGAGCCTACGGAGGGCAGCGCTAGTCTGCGTCCCGCTCTGAGGAGATGTTGCCCTCAGAGCACAGCGAGATCACAAAGAACTCCCAGAGAAGGAGGCCTCTTGGTATGTGAGTTTGGTAGGTTTATTACCTCCAAGGGGAGCACATGGATCCAAGAGCCAAGAACAGCTCATTACATGGGTATTTAAGGGAGGAACAACATCCAATAAACTGAGGGTGAAGGGGCAATACATGGGAGGGGCCGGGGTACATTGCCGAATGGGGTTTAGGGAGGGGAGGGGGGAGAGAGAACAACGAATGAACAATGGAGTGACAGGGAATTTCCCAGAGCGAGGAAACATAACAGACAAATCAAGGAACCAATAGCAGGAACTTGGGGTTAGTGGCTTGGTGGTCCAGACCACTGCCTCTGGGAGCTTCGGGGGGAAACTCTCGGTCTGTGGAACATGCCACCGGAAGTCCTCTTCCTTCCTGGTTCCGAACCACCGCAACATCTCCCCCTGTCTTTTTACTTAAAGAAAGTGATTTGTTAGTACAATGAAGATAATAACTAAAATCCAAAGCAAAGTCTTGAAAATCTGCAAATAAACAAACAAACATTGTTAAAGCATTGTCTCTCTACAGGACTGGGAATGATTGGGGTACGGGAGGTACATGGGGCAGGTTTAGGGAGAGTCTAAGGGGAAGGTATCAAAAAGAAGGGTCTTGGTGAGGATGAAAGGATCTGGCTGCTCGGAGGGGAGACTCTCATGAGCTGGGTATAGGTAGTAAATCTGAAAGTCCCTTCTTTGTATGTAATTGATCTCCTCTTGTTCTCCCTCATCTTCTTGATCACTGTCAGAGTCTGGAATTTTCTTTCTCCTTCTCTTCCATGCTGATCTCTGTGGAGCAGCGTCTGTTGGTCGAGTCGTCTGGGTCTGTTCTGGTGGGTGTTCTCGGCATGGCTTGATGTCTCGACTTGGGATCCAGTGCAGTCCCTCTGGAGTGGAGACACAAGCATATCCCCTCCCCCACACGATGAGTTGAACTGGTCCTACTTTTTGTCTACTTTGCGGGTCCTTGAAGAACACCAGCGGTTGTTCTCTTAATTTGGCCTGGGTCGAATTAGTGAACGGGCTCTTTTGCTGAGCAATTTAAAAAGTTGAGGGTAAAAAGAGCTCTACAGAGGCGCTCAATGGGCGTCTGTCCTTCTGTTTCTCCCCGTTGCTGTTCAAGGATCTGTTTTATATCTTGGTGTGTTCTTTCGACAATTGCTTGGCCTGTGGGAGAGTGGGGTATGCCTGTGAGGTGTTTGATTCCCCACTGTTGCAGAAATTCCTGTACCTTTTTTGACCTGTATGCTGGTCCATTATCTGTTTTAATTTCTTTAGGGGAGCCTAATACTGAGAACACCATTGACCAGTGCCTGGTCACGTCTTTGGATTTTTCTCCGGCGTGTACAGAGGCATACACTGCACCGGAGAATGTGTCAACAGAGACGTGAATGTACTTTTGTTTGCCAAAGGGGTAAAATGTGTAATATCGGTCTGCCACACTTGGCAGCTCTCTAATCCGCGTGGATTAACCCCAGGGTGGAGTGAGGGGATTTGGTACTTTTGGCAAGAAGGGCATGTTGCCACGATTGCTCGTGCCTGCTCTAGAGGAAGATGGAACATTCTCCGGAGGGCAGGAGCGTTTTGATGGAAGAACTGATGAGAGAGCTTGGCTTGGTTAAAGATGTCTGGTGTGTTGGCCATGCGCACGGCCATGGCCAAGGCATCAGCCTTTCTATTGCCTTCAGCAATAAAGCCTGGCAAGTCAGTGTGCGCTCTTGAGTGCATGACATGATATGGCTGCTCTCGATGGGACAACAGGTAAACTAGTCTCGAGAGCAAGCTAAACAACTTCGGGTTGGCAACTTCTTTTAAAAGGGCATGTTCTGCTCTGAGGACTATACCGGCTACATATGTGGAATCAGTGACCAAATTCAGAGGTTCTGAGAACCTCTCAAACACTCTCACGACGGCGGCTAGCTCGGCAATCTGTGGGGATCCTTCTACTACACAGACATCAGAGTCCCATTTCAGAGTCTTTGGATCCTTCCAAGTCGAGACTGACTTGTGAGAGGATCCAGAGCCGTCGGTAAAAATTGTAAGAGCGTCTTTTATTGGTGTTCTGCTAAGAAGAAATTTTGGAGCCAAATGGAAGTCTGTATTAAAAAGTGGATGTTTTAACTTGTGACCACTAATTTGACCGGTATAGCTGTCTAGAGCTAACTGGAGGGATTCATTGGTCTTAATTACATCTTCAAAATCCTCCAGCTTCCAAGGTACATATATGTACACAAAATCGCACCCTGCAAGGGTATGGAGCCTGACTCTTGCTCTCTTGATAAGTTTTGCCACCAGTTCCTGTGGCGTTGAAATACTCTTGGACGGTTGATGTGGGAGGAAGACCCACTCTATTATGAGTAGTGAGTCTTTTCTCCCCCCATCCCACTGAAATATTAGACCATGGTACCTGGGTGTTTTGCCGAGTATGACCAGGCGTAACGGAAGGTCTGGGTCCATCCTGTGGGCTTGTCGGGTGGAGAGTGCACGTTGGACCTTTTGGATGACTCCTTTGGCTTCCGCGGTGATGGCTTTCGGAGTGTCGAGTCTCTCGCCACCTCGTAGCAGTTGGAAGAGAGGGGCAATGTCGGTCGTCGTCAAACCCAGCAGTGGCCGGATCCAGTTGATGGATCCGCACAGTTGATGTAGTTCACGGAGAGTCTTTGGGTTGTCTTGAATCTCTAGTTGCTGGGGAGCTACGTGTAGAAAACGTGCCGGGCACTCTACGATCCGCCTGCCGATGGTTGCTCCTAGCTCGCCTGAGGGACCTCGAATGCCCTAACCGCAAGGTGGGCAGACGAGGGAGACACCCAGCCTCATCAGGGACTAGGAGCGTTGGTGGGTCGTGAGTTGTTCCCGGAACCGCGGAGGAATTAGGGAGGACCCGACAGCTGGGCAGCAGAATGGTTTTATTCTTCTGAGTCCCAGAGCTGAAGGCCCCCGAGCTAGCTCAGACAATGACTTATAACAGAACCAGTGGGCCAATAAGGAGAGGGAAGGGAGGCAGAGCTGGGGAGGAGTATGGGGATCACAGTCAATGGGATGGGAGCAGGGGAGGGGATAAGGGTAGGTGACAAATCAAGGGTAACAGAACTAAGAACTCTCTGGAAAAATGGGATAGTACAAACTTAAAGGAACAGCTTATAGAACCAATGACTATTGACTAGGAGGAGTCAGGGGGGTAGCCCATACCTGGGCTAAACTACTGATGTTTCAATCCCTGGGGTGGTATTGGGACTCGCCTACTAGGAGCGTCCAAGGGGTTTTTACCACCGCTACAGCTACGGTCGTCTCTGAGATGCGGAAGCCAAGGTACACCCACGGACAAACCTGCTGAACTTTGTCTGGGTGCACTTCCATCCCAGCACCCTCGATGGCTCTGATGGTGGCTTACAGAGCTTCTTCCAGGTACTGTCTATTTGGAGCACAAACTAAAACATCATCCATGTAATGTAGGATTCTGGCTCCAGGAAACGACTTTCTCACGGGCGAGAGCACCTCAGCGACGTACCACTGGCAAAGCACAGGGGAGTTAACCATTCCCTGGGGAAGTACTTTCCAATGGTAGCGCCGCATGGGGGCTTCCCTGTTGACACTGGGAACTGAGAAAGCAAACCTTGGAGCGTCATTTGGATGTAATGGAATAGAAAAGCAGCAGTCTTTTATGTCAATGACTGCTAAAGGCCATTTTCGGGGGAGCATTGTGGGAGACGGAAGGCCAGGTTGGAGTGGGCCCATCTCAACGATCACCTTATTGATCTCTCTTAGATCATGAAGGAGTCTCCACCAGTCCTTGCCAGCTTTGCGAATGATAAAGACCGGGGAGTTCCACGGGCTATCTGTCGGTGTTATGTGCCCTTTCACAAGTTGTTCTTTTACAAGTTCCTCAAGGATGCGCAATTTGTCAGCAGGAAGGGGCCACTGCTCCACCTTCACCGGCTTATCGGTGGTCCATCTCAAGGGTGGGGTGGTGCGCACAGCAGCGGCCTTTACTGAAAATCCTTCGGTATTGGGGGAATTTCTAGCTTTGGTCCCCATTGGGATAAAACGTCTCGTCCCCACAGGGTGAATCCAGAGGGAATTACATAAGGTTGGACAGTGGCTACTCTCCCCCCAGGTCCTTCCACTGTGATGTTTCCCGTGCTTTGTTTTGAAGGGACTGATCCTCCTACTCCATTTAAGTGACCTGGGACTGATTTTAAACCCCAGTGTGATGGCCACTCAGTCTGGGAAATTACTGTAACATCTGCACCAGTATCTATAAGTCCATTCGGGTATGTTGTCATGTTACCATTCCTCAACACACAATCTAGGTGTGGTTTGTCTTCCCCCACTACTTCTGTCCAGTAAATACAGGGTGTTTTTACATTTCTGGGGAAGTGTGATGGAAGGATGATGGCTTGTGCAATTTCTGTCCACTTTGGAATATAGAAAGGTGGGTTGTTGCAGTATACTGAAATTAAAAAGCTTTCTCCTGGTCTGATGGTTATTATTTCAGGGAGAGTGAAAAGCTCGGGTGGGCCCCTCAAAGAGTTGCCCACTACGAGAATGTCTGTCCTTTCTAAAATGTCCTCTTTGGTGGTGACCTTCATGTGGGTGAATGCTGTGGTGTCGAAGTGGGAAGCTGTGACACTTACCAACTTCAGCCATAGTGGTCCAAGGAACTGGTCATTCGGGGTTGCTTTTGAT
The DNA here is from genome assembly GCA_034509425.1 of Eopsaltria australis. Lineage (NCBI taxonomy): Eukaryota > Metazoa > Chordata > Aves > Passeriformes > Petroicidae > Eopsaltria > Eopsaltria australis. Next base: position 264,325 of record JAVTVJ010000845.1, on the reverse strand, counting down.
GGTGTTTCTAGTGGCGTGGGTGGTGATGGAGAGCAGGACACAGTAGATTCAGCTTTTAATTTCTTTGAGGAGCGCGGTGCTGGTCCGCGCTCCCTGGCGCGTTTCCCGAATGGGATGGAGCATGTGGTGTCCAGGAGCCTGTGGAAGACTTAGGTGGAGGATGGTTAGAAAATTTTTTCGGGTGAGGGCACTCTCTTTTCAGGTGATCTGAGGAACCACAATTGAAACATTTCAATCTGCCCTTAAATTGTTCATGGACTGAGGTGGCTCCGATTATTCTCATAGGGGAATGCCTCGGTGATTGGTCTGGTGGAGTTGGCCTGACTCTCATACACATTTCTATCATATGTTCAATGGTAGGGGGTGGATCTGGGGGGAGGAGGTTTAAAAGTTGTTTGCAAGTGGCATTGACATTTTCTTGGGCTACTGTATGTAACAATTCTTTTAAATTATTTGGGTCTGAGATCTGCCTGCTCATGGCCTCTCTGAGCCTTTCTACAAAACTTGCAAAACTCTCATCTGAGCTTTGCCAGATGGCTGAATAACTTTGCACAGGGGCAGTGAGTAAAGGCATACTAAGTAGAGTCTTTTTGGCTGCTTGGCCAATGTCTCTTAAGACATCTTCAGGGATGTTGGTGGCTTGATCTATTGGTTTTGTTTGTTTTCCCTCCCCACAAAGGTGATCAAGGGTGAGAGTGGCTTTATTTGTGTCTCTTTTATAACTGTTAAGCAGGTTTTGAAGTTGCCGCTTCCACATCTTTTCCCACACCCAATACTGAGCCTCGACTAAAATACTTGTCATGATTGTTTTTATATCAGATGGGACCAGCACTGCTGCATTAAAGGTGGAATTTAGCACACTTTTAAAATAAGGGGAATCTCTCCCAAACTCTCTCTCCACCTTGCAAAGCTCTCTCAAGGCTGCAGGTGACAGTGGTTCCCATCGAGGGTTATTACCCTGCCGGTTGTACACAACCGATGTCACTGCAGGGCTTGACTGACGGGCTGTATCGCAGGCTCTAGCCTCTCCACTTCCGGGTCCCCATTCGTGGGGGCTGAAAGGGCGGGCGTGGGAATCTGGAAGTGGGTGGTGGTTAGGGGCGGGACTGCAGTTGGTATGAGCAGTCCAGGCGCGCGGTGGGGCGGGGACGTCCCTTGGGCTGGGGCGGGGACCTCCGGTGCAAGGGGAGGGACCTGACGCGAAGACATCATTGGCCGCGGGGGGGGGAGCCTGACGCAGGGCCAATCAACGCAAAGGGGAAGGAACCGTGGGAGGAGCTGGGAGGATTCGTAGGCTTTTGGCGTGAGATTGCGCAGTGGGTGCACGGGTGGCTGCACGGCGCCATGAGGCCGCCGCCATCTTTAAACTCAGAACAATGGGGGAGCGCAGCCGAAGCGATTTTGACTGTGGGCTCGGAGAAAGGGTTTGGGGTAAAGTTCGCTATGGGAGGATCGGTCTCATAGCGGGGAGAACCGAGGGGCGCACTTCCCTGCAGCGGGGACCAGGGATTGGGAAAAGGGGAATTAGGAACATGGGATAGGTGGGTCGGGGATTCCAAACTTTCCCAACAATTACGCAAAGCCTCACGAATTAAAATCAACAGCGGAAAAAATTTCCGAACAGAAATATCACCCCCTGTCTCCACTGCCTGTAAAAGTTTTTCTACTAAGTCCCAAAAACCCAGAGTTTTAACAGAAGAAGCAGAAGCAAAAGGGACGTTAACAAAAATCCACTTAATAAAGCGTTTCCAAGCCGTCTTATTAGCTTTCCTGTTTTTTAACTTTAGGGTGTCTTTAACTTGGATATAAAACTCCTGTTCCATCCGGGACAACTTAATACCCATTGTCTCCGAATTGGAACCTCCTTACTCTTTTTATACGGCCAAACGGAGCGAAAAACTCTCCCCGGAGCCTAATTCCCGCAGCGTCTCGCGGCCACCGAGCCTCAGACCTCGGACCGCGTCTCGCAGCCGCCGACCTCCTGGTTCCTTTCCCGCCGCGTCTCGCAGCCGCTGAACCTCACCGCCTACGCGCGGATCTTGGTTCCTCGATCCCGGCTTCAGTCGCCGATCCCGGCTCCGGAGGAAGAGAAAACATTTAAAAGAGCAAGGGTCTCTGGTTTCGTCAGTCTGCTCAGCTAGCGTACACGCTTCAGACGCTCCAGAACGGTTAATGACGGCCCTTCCAAGTCCACCACTAGAACGCGGAGGTCTTTTTCAGGGGAGCGGCGTCCCGAAGGCGCAGTCCGGATTGCTGCTGCGTATCCAGGTCGCTCACAGGGAACTACGATGAATCAAAGTCCCTGTTTGGGCGCCATTGTTGCGTTCCCTGCTTTATCCCGTCCTGGTACCGGCGGCAGAGCGCTAGCATGAACCTGGGAGGCTGTTCACGTTCTGGAAAGCCTCCCCGGTGAGCCTACGGAGGGCACCGCTAGTCTGCGTCCCGCTCTGAGGAGATGTTGCCCTCAGAGCACAGCGAGATCACAAAGAACTCCCAGAGAAGGAGGCCTCTTGGTATGTGAGTTTCGGTAGGTTTATTACCTCCAAGGGGAGCACATGGATCCAAGAGCCAAGAACAGCTCATTACATGGGTATTTAAGGGAGGAACAACATCCAATAAACTGAGGGTGAAGGGGCAATACATGGGAGGGGCCGGGGTACATTGCCGAATGGGGTTTAGGGAGGGGAGGGGGGAGAGAGAACAACGAATGAACAATGGAGTGACAGGGAATTTCCCAGAGTGGGGAAACATAACAGACAAATCAAGGAACCAATAGCAGGAACTTGGGGTTCGTGGCTTGGTGGTCCAGACCACTGCCTCTGGGAGCTTCGGGGGGAAACTCTCGGTCTGTGGAACATGCCACCGGAAGTCCTCTTCCTTCCTGGTTCCGAACCACCGCAACACATAACTATAATTTAGTAAATGTTTTATTTGTTTTCTAATTAACTGTGTCAAGCTAAGTTTTTTTAAACTAGAGATTTAATTTTTCCCTAGGACCTACTTTGCACAAACCTAGAATTCAGTTATGCCTTTGTATAAGTGTTTATACAAAGGTAGTTTATTCAATATGACAGAATGCACTTAGGAGTTTTGAGACCTCCAAAAATACAGAAAGCTGAATCCTAAAAGAACCAGCACACCTTCTCCCTGAATACACTGAAAGCCAGCATGCTCATGAAGTGCTCTCCAGGCCTTATGTGAGAGATGGAGTAAAATGAAGCAAGAGGAATGAAGTTATTGGAAAGTTTCTTGATTCAGGAAGGATCAATACGCACTGCTGTGGATGTCTTTCCACCACTCTTGGCTTGGAGAACTGTAGAGTGGAAACTTTGGATTCAGCCTTGGGGAAGAAGACTGAGGAAAAAACCATGAAGCAGAAGTCTTCTTCCCATAAAATCGCTGCTGTAAATAATATCTGGCTTGATTTTCCTTTTACTTATACCCATTTCACATTATGGAAGTACTACTGACTTATTGAATCTGTTACTGACTTCCGTAGGAATAAGGAAACTTAGAGCTGGGTTGATTATATTTTAGTATGAAACAGTATGTCAGTGATAAGGCTGAAGGGCAGAGTGAACTTATTCTGTGGTTTTCCTGGTTTATTCAATATAAAGAATCTTGGATATCTAGAAATTGAAAAATTCTGAACACCGCCAGTGTTGACTGGTGCAATACAATATCTGCCTTTCAGCAAGCTGAACTGTCTTCAAAATAGGCCCTGCTTTGAGAAGGTGTTTGGATCAAAAGGTTTCCAGATGTTCCTTCTAAACTGAATTGTTCATTGATTTTGTGTTCCTACTCATGGCTGACAGTAAAGCTATAACTATACAGAGCCATGTCCATGGCATTCCACATGCCCATGTTTCCCAGTGCTTCCAATTCCAGAACTAAGTGCAGCACCAGTTTCCAGGTCAGGCTCTGCACTAGTCATACTCTACACCTGAGTTAACACACCCTGAGCAACACAATACCGACACTGTCACCTTCTTTTGCTTCCATCAGCATCTCTCACTTTACCACCAAATCCTTGAAATTTGATACAAAACATAACCGTGGAATCATAGAATATCCTGAGTTGGAAGGGACCCACAAGGATCACAAGTCCAACTCCTGTTAATAAATTATTAAACCAAAGCTCACCTATAGTGACTAAGTCTGGAGGTCATTGGTTCTCTGCACATTGTTTTCTTATGGACTCCTGGTTCTGGGAAAGGATATCAAGTCTGCCCATCCTTCCTGAAGCCAATTTCTGGACAGATTATTAGTTCGGACAGGTTGTGATATGAAAACCATAACACTAATACTAGACCCTAGACAGCTGAAGAAGCAGCACAGCTGTGTTTTCATGGTGCTGAGTCAGCCGATGTCCACTGTACAGTTAATCTGCCTAAGGAGGTGACTGCACGTTACAAAAAGTGGAGGTTTCATGTGCATGCTGTTCACTGACATTTGCAAGATTTACAACTCCACTGACAGTCACTGAATGAAAATGAAGCAAGTTGGCTTAATAATGCAGATGTCAAAATATTAAACATTCAGGACAATTATATTGGGAAACTGTCATCATCAATTTAATTCATTTTTCTTATTTAGGAATTGTTTGAACAGTATATTTCCCATTGTGGTGAAAGATGATAAACAGAGGAACTGAGCTGAAACTAAATCACTCATAAATCCATCTTTCAGTAAGGTGAGGTGTCATTAATTCAGGCACTGGAACAAGTAAGACCATTAAATATTATGACACACTTCATCCAATTCCTCCACAAAATAATTTTCTTAATGTTGTTTTTGTAAAGTAAATTAGTATGAGTCAATCAAACATGAACATGCACAATCTTAATTATGTATTTTTCCAATATCATAAAAACAGTATGTTTGGTACCTTAGCTAATATGTATCCAAAGTGTGTCAGAAATAGTTGGACTCACTTTTATAAGAATAACCCATTTGCCAACATAAGAATAACCCATGACCTATTTCTGTCATATATGACTCGGGGCTTATTGCCCTAAAAGAGATGAAGAAGCTTAAGTAATACAGGGTGAAAGGTGGACAGGTAAGCCAGGGAAAGCAAGTGACACCATTCCACTGAGGGCTGGACCTGGCTGCAACCACTTTTGATTCTCCTACAAGGCAGTGAGATTCTTCATCATGATGATATTGCTTGGGAATTGACACTGATCTGAAATTGCTTCAATCTGATGCTAATGGAGATATGCAGAGAAATTCAAACTATCATTGCTTTAAGCACATATAGAATGCTGTCAGGTTCTTGAACTTGGTGGAGGGTGTGGAAGAATGTCTACCCCTCCACCTCCTCCTCCTGTGTGTCACAGATAACTGGTGCATAAAGAGAGAACCCAATGGCACAAAGGCCCAGCAGGGGTCATCTCTGGCACCAGGGGGGCTTAAAACTCAGCTAAGAATTTACATCTTAGTCAGGAGAACTGATGGGAGGAGAGATAGAGGAAAAATTACTGACTTGAGAACCACAGTTTTATGACTATAAAAGATACACGAGTTAGCACTGAGGCAGAAGTCTCTTACACCCTGAAAGTGTTTGAACCTTCTCCCCGAAGTCTGGACACAGGCTTCATGGTTACTTCTCTGGAGACTGAGGAAAAGTATCTCGATGTGCTACAGCAACAATTAGATGGTAAGATACATTGAATCCTAAGCTTATACTATTTCTTCGCTAGCTGTAAGTGAAATAGGTACTTTGTCGTGCACTGTATATTAATCTACTAGTAGTCTTTCTTTTGTTTTTATTCCTGTGTAGTATTGGTTTACTTTAAGTCTTATGTCTGTTAATTTCCCCATCTATTAATAAATGATTCATTCTATGATAGACAGAATCAGTCATTAAAAGAACTTACACACGAGAAGTGGTTTTTGGTGTGCTGGTTCCCTCAAGAAGTTACTGCCTGCTGCCAGAGGCTTGGGCAAAAGGCAAGGACTAATCTAACCTCCCACATCCATTCATGATAGAGGGTAGAATAAGGGAGAAAATAATTGAAAATGTAGGAGAAAAGAGATAATGCTACAGAATTCTTTACATAAAATGTAGTGTCCCTTTCCAGAAATAATGTTAGTGTCATATTTCTATGATCAATGTTTTAGATGTTGATAAGTACTAATAATGTTATTACTAAACCTGAAGATAAGACCTGTTTTTCTTTGACCTGTAGTCAGCCCAGATTTTTCTAATGAGTACTGTGTTTTGTTAAATTACTTGAGAAGTGTGTGAACATATCTATTTATTAATTTATTTACTTGGTCAGCTTATTAACTGCTCTACATAATTTCTCCTTTACTGTTTGAGAAAACATGAGAACTGTCCTATATTGAATAAATTCTTTAACTGAGCAATCTTTCACATGCTTTTGTGAGGATTTATAGAATCTATCTAGGTGCAAATGCACTTTTTCTGTAACCACTGGGAGAATTGAGCTATGAATTACCAGTAAACCAGTGTGCCAGTTGAAGCACAGATTTGATCTAGCCTATAATTATCCATACAATTTAACTGTTAATACTAGAAGGAAATAAGCCCCATGTCAGAGTTCTGGCATACTTACACTACCTAGGATAATACCCAGAAGTCATTCATCGAATAGGACAGGCCAAAGACCATTTCCTTCATGGGTGAGGCCACACAGTTTAGGGTGGTAAGGGTTCCTAGCTGTACACCATGACCTGGACTGCCTTATTTTCTCTCAGCCCAGCAACAAAAAGCTCTCAGTGCTTGTCTGGGCAGTGCACTGACTCATAGCCACACTGCTGAGGCAGAAGGTCAGATTGGAAGCTGCAAGGGTTAAACTGTAAGGTTCAGCCACACCTGAGGGTGAGTCAGGCAGGAGATATTTGCAACAAAAAAGAGTGAATGGGCTTGATTATAATCAATCTTAGATGTTTCTGAATCATTTGGCCACTCTCCTGTACCAGCTCAATACTAGATTGTAATACTTATGATGACCATGGGATGGGATTGCATGAGCAAACAATTATTGTTCAGGCATAACGATACAACCTCTTTCTATGGACAACTCCCAGAAACTAGATAGAGAGCTAGGAAAAATCCTTAGCTCCTGAAAATATTTTTAGCTCTTGATCGGATCTTCTGATCCTGATCTCTGATATTATAAAATCACAGAATGGTTTGGGTTGGAAAAGAACTTAAAAATCATCTAGTTTCAACTCCCCTTCCATGAGCAAGAACACTTTCCACTAGACCAGGTGCCCAGAGCCCTATCCAGCCTGGCCCTGAACCCCTCCAAGGATGAGGAGCCCACACCCTCTCAGGGCAACCTGGTCCAGTATCTCACCACTCTTATAGTGAAGAATTTCTTCCTAATATCGAATCTAAATCTACCCTCCTTCATTTTAAGGCCATTTCCCCTTGTCCTATCACTACATGACCCTCCTAGACACTACAAGTCCCTCCTTAATCTTCTTGTAAGTCCCCTTTAGGTATGGAAGGAGGTACTTCTATGACAAGGTGATCCTTGGATGAGGGTCTACCTGCACTTTATTAAAGCCTTTGAAGCTGTCTCCCAAAGTGTGGGGGCCGTTGTGGCAGCCCCTAAGACCACCCCTCGGAAAGACCGTGTGTGGGACTGACCCGAGAAGAAGTAGAGATTCCCCTGGGGCAGAACAAAAGATGGTTAGCCCCAAGAGAAGGTGTGATCTTTAGTGGGCTGTCTGCCCTCTCCCCATTTGTTTTCTGTTTTGTCAATCACCTGTCTATCACCCTCAGTTTCTAGAATGTTCAGCTCAGTTCGGTAGTTGGTTAGTTTTCTCCCTTGTCCTTCTCTCAGCCCCCTCCCCGAAATACCCTCCGTTGGTCCCCTTCCCCTTGTCCCTCCCTTGTCCCTCCTCGGTGCCCCGATCTTATTGGTTGTTGTGTTCACAATAAAGTTTGATGCACGACTGGGCTCAGGGCTCTCAGCTACTGAGTTTCTCCGCTCTCAGAGCTCACGGAGCACGGATACCCCGATACTTAGTTTCAGTGTCGTAATTCCGTCTCGGGAGCCCGTCGTTTTGCTACAGTTTTGGCAGCCGTGGTAGCCTTTGCCTGCCTGCTTCGGAAAGCTGCAACCTGCGGCTTGGGGTCCCCAGATCCTGGCGAGCATGGACCTGACCCCAGGGGCACTCCCTCACCGCTTCTCAGGTTGCTGACTCTAACCCTGGTGGTCAGCCCTCGCTTTGGAACACCCGAGGTACGCAGCACCAAAGCATTCTCCTGGAGAAACTAACTGATCATGACTTGGAGAGATGGACTGTTTCCTTGGGGAAAAATAGTGTAGCCAGCAGAACCAGGGCAGTGATTGTCCCTTTGTACTCGTCGCTGGTGAGGCCACACCTCAAGTTCTGTGTTCAGTTCTTCCCCTCTCTACAAGAATTGAGGTGCTGGAGCATGTCCAGAGAAGGGCAATAGAGCTGGTGAAGTGTCTGGATGTCTTGGTTTTAGTTTGCTTATTTAGGTTTGTGGCTAAATGCTAGCACACTTACTTAAATTTACTTGATTGCTTGTTGCAAGATAAGGATTAGGAGTAGGCAAAGCAGGCTCAAACTTTATAAAGTACAAAGAAGTTTTATTAATATATCTAAGACAAAGGGAAAAAAGGAAAAAAAACTCAAGAAAAAACTAGAACAAACTCCCCAGACCACCCCTCCTTCTCCACCTCTCCATTTCATTCTCCCTGACAACATACAAAAGACAACACTTTGACCTCCAGTCAGTTTACCACCTCAGAAACAGCTCTTGTTTCAGTTCATTTAGGGAGAGAAGTTTCTTTTGCTTACACCATGGATCTTCTGTAAGAAAAAATACAGTTTTTATGGGTCTTCTGCTTCACCATTAACCGCCGCCCGGAGCAAAGTCCAGCTTAATGGTGGATCTCTCCCACACCAGTAGCCTTCCCACAGCCACTATGGTGGGTTATGAACAGTCCACAGGGTACCTGTTTTAAGGATGCCCAGTTCAATTGCAGCAACAAAGAAAAATCCCTTCTTCTGTGCTTAGCAGCACAGGTTCTCCTGACAACTCAGGTTCTCTAGCATTCTCCCCGGGACCAGGGCTCTGAGTCACAGCCTCTCCTCTCTCTTGGTTCTAGTTTCTCATCAGGCTGTACTTTTTCAACACTTACTTGTCTGTACTTAGGTATTTCAGTTCATTGGCTGCAATAAGAACCTCACATCCCCTTTGGACTATATCTTCATATATTACAGAGAATTTATTAGCTCAGTCCCCAACCATGGTTCTCCAAAAGAGTTTTCAGCTTCACTCTTGAAGCAACTTCCCATGCACCCCCTTTTGAGTATCAGTTCTGCTTTCTTCACTGACTGTAAAGTCTCTGCGCTGCACTATGTAGATGTCCTCACTCATTCCTCTCTCTGCGAGGAAGGATGGGTGTCTGTGAGTTTAGTCCAGGCATGGAGAGAGTTAATCTCTGTCTCTCTCTCTCCGGCAGTGTGAGGATCACGTGCTCTTTGCTGGGCTGCTTGAACAGGTCCGAGCTGAATGCTAGACGCTCTCAGAGTCTCTGCTTGGCTCTGCCAGGCTGGCTCGGCCTGGCGGGGCCATCTGGGCCCGGGGTGACAGGGCAGGGCCTGGCCCGAGCTGGATGGAGTCCGGCCCGGTCCTTGCCTGGCCCGGCTCTCCCTCTTGTGTAGCTGACACACCGGCTGAGCTGGATTTGCTGAAAATTCCAATCGTTTCCTCCCCCATGCCTGCCCGGCTGCAGCGGCACGGCTGCCGTAAAACCTCCCTTCCCCCCCCCCCCATCCCTCCTTTGGAAGGAGGTGGAGGGGGGCTGCTCCTCTCCACACAGCAGCAGCAGGTCCAAAGAGGAAGAGCGTCAGAGAGTCTCTGCTTATATATGGTTTTTTCCTTGAAGGCGGACCAACTTTTTAATTGGTTTACCTACCTATCAATTCTTAAAACTACCTGATTATTGGCTCTCTCTCTCGCAGGAAGGAAGCTGTATTCCTTCCTGCATTCCTGCAGCCCAGATCGCTTCCTAGATTTTGACCCCTCTGGCCTAACCCAGGACACTGGACCATAAATCTTATGAGGAGCAGCTTAGGGAGCTGGGGGTGCTCACCCTGGAGGAAAGGAGGCTCAGGGGTAGCCTTATTGCAACAACTACCCTTATCTCTACAACCACCTAAAAGGAGGCTGTATCCAGGCGAAGGCTGAATTTTTCTTGTGTGTAATAAGTGGCAGGATGAAAGAAAATGGCCTCAAGTTGCACCAATGGAGGCTTAGATCAAATATTAGGAAGAATTTCTTTTCTGAAAGAGTGATCAAATGTTGGAACAGGGAAGTGTTGGAATCACATCCCTGGGGGTATTTAAAAGATGTGGCACTTAGGGACAGTGTTTAGTGGTGGAGTTGGCAGTGCTGGGTTAAATGGCTGGGACACAGTGTAATTGGAGGTTTTTTCTGACCTAAATAATTCTGTGTTAATTCTGCTCTGGGTGGAATTTCTAAGACAACAGCTCTCTGGCAGCTCCTTTTAGTTCCCAGGGGAAGAAGACATCTCCAGGGCTGAGAGCAATGGTGTATTTTCTCTCCATTCTGTCCAAAACAGAATTTTAAGTTAAGGGCCCCTTTTTGTTACCACATGTAAGTCTAAAAAGAGTCCATAATAACCAATGTAAATTTTTCATGTTAATAGAGAGTCTGCACACAGTAAAAGAGAGAGAGAAAAAAAGAAGAAAGAAAGAAAAGCAAACAGGACCTTGATTCCACTCACTGAAAAACTTAACAAGAAAATTTGTCTTCACTCATGAGAAAGCAAAGTCCTCTGACACACGCAATCACCCTCTTACAGCCTTTCTTTCTATTTTCCCGATGCTGCTAGAGACTTCTGTCTGCAGTCGGTCATCCTTGCTGTAAGTTTCTTTAAATTGTAATTCAGCAGTCTTCCGGATTCTGAAGGACCCCTTTGCCAGAGGAACTCCTGGGGACATAGCCCCTGTTTTTTGAAATTGAGGACTGTTAAACTAATAGAGGACTGACTACCAATATGATTCTTTGTTTGTAGCAGAAATCTTGTTTTACCAGCAACTCTTTTTAAGGAACTCCATTATGAAATATATATAGTTGTACCTTCATGTTCCTGTATTTAATTTTCTGTCAAAAAAGACTCCAGATTTAAGAATGTCATGGTCTGTGTTTGTGTGTGTGTGACATTGGGAATTTGAACCTTAGCCTCTACACCTGCTACCCACCTTCTTAAGGATCACAAACATAAGCACAATTTAACCAATTTCCCCAAATCAGCTTAATTTTTCACTCTCTCTGTGTATGTGTCTCTCAGTGACATGCAAAACCCCCACGCATACCAGACTGAAAGGATGGGTCAAGGCCTGCTTTATTGACAAGCAGAGCTGGCCTGGGTCACTCCTCTTCTGCTGCCAGCTGGCGCTGCCTGCAGTGTGTCTGCCAGCTGGGCAGCCTTCAGACATCTTTTGGCTCATGAGCAGGTATAAGAGGCAGGGCTGAGAAGATTAAGGGATGGGACCTACCTGTTTTGGAGAGCAGTGGAGCTGCCTAGTAGTACTTCCAGCTGTCCTTTGGACAGCAGAAGAGCTTGTATCTAAAGTGTGTTTTGTTTAGCAGCCCACCACTGTTGCAGTTTAGAGGTTTGGGAAACCAGGCAGAAACACCAATTGTGTAGTGGTTTTAATTCGCCAATTTGAGTTTCTGGCTAAACGCCAGCACACTTACCAAAATTTACCCATTTCTTCTTGTGAGATAAGGATTAATAGTAGGCAAAGTAGGCTCACACTTTAAGGGATATAAAGAGAATTCATTAACAGACTTAAAAAAAGAGAATAATAAAAATCAGGAATTAGAACAAAACCTTTAGAACACCCTCCTTCCTCCCCCCACCTCTCCATTTCTTTCCTACTGACCATACAAAAAGACAACACTTCAACTTTTAGTTAGCTTACCACCTCTGAAATAGTCCTTTTATCAGTTCATGTTTTCTCTTGCTTTAGCATGTTGATTCCCAGAGGAAAATACAGTCCTTATGGTTTTCAGCCTCAATACAAGCAGCCGCTCAAAAGGAAAAGATCTGCTTGTTCTGGAAAATCCCTCCAACTTTAGTAGCTTTCTCAGGACTACTACAGTGGACATATGATGGTTGCTGAGGTACTCTTTTGAGGGTGAATAGTTCTATAACAGCAGCAACGGAATCCCCTTTTCTCATTATTGGCAACACAAGTCGTCTTCTATTATTCCCGGGGCAAGGAATCTCTACACAGGAGCCTTAGTCCACTGGCTGTAGCTAGAACATTACATCCCCCTTTTTTCACTCTTTTAGACTATTGTTCATATATTACAGAGTATATTATAGCCGAGTTTATCAACATGTCTTTACAAGAGAAGTTTCAGCCTCAAAGTTTAAGGTACTCCTCAACTCCTTCTCTGGATATAGGCCTTGCTTCATTCATTAACTTGGAGTCTTTATGTTGTACCTTTTGTAGGTGTGTTGTGGTTTTGAGGTTTGAGGATCAAAATTAGGTAGAAGCATTAATTTTGTAGTCAAAATTATTTGATTTTGTTGTGAGATAAGGATTAATAGTAGGCAAAAGCAGGCTTATACTTTAAGGAATACAAAAAGGAATTTTATTAGCAGACTTAAAATAGGAATAATAATCAGGCATCAACACCAAACCCTTTAGAACACTCTTTTCCCCTCCCCACCCCTTTCATTTTTTTCCTACTGACCATACAAAAGGTAACACTTTGACTTGTAGTTAATCCACCACCTCTGGAACAAAACAGTTTTCTTAGTTCATGTAGAGAGAGGAGCTTTCTTTTGTTTTATCATGTTGACCCCCATAGGAAACATAGTTTCCATGGTTATTAGCTTTCCAGCAAGCAACCCCCCCCGAAGGGAAAAATTTGCTTCTCCAGACCTCCTCCCATTTTCAGTAGCTTTCCCAGGGCTACTACCAATGGACATATTATGGTCATTGAGGTGTTCTTTTGGGAGTGAATGTTTCTATTACAGTGGCAACGGCATCCCCTTTCTTCATCATTGGCAACACTAGTCTTCTTCTACTGTTTCCCTGGGGCAAGGAAAATCTTCTACACAAAAGTCTCAGTCCACTGCTTACAACCTAGAACATTTTATTCCCTTTTTCTCACCTCTTTTAGACCATTATTCATATATTACATCATTACTGTGCTCTTTCTGTGTGGGATGAAAAAATGAATGTCCCCAAAGTCCCATTTTGATATAAGAAAGGAATAGTTAATTTGTTTTTTGGCTGGGCAATGGTCACATGACTTTCGGCCGCGTGGTTTGAGTGTTATAAGTTCATGCCTGAACGGGAGGAAAGGAGCCTGTTTGTGCTGCCTTCCATCCGAACTGCATTTTTGCCCGGCGGAGGCCATGCCTGTTGCTGCAGGGGGGCTGATTCAAGCCTCCTTTCAGTGCCAGACTGCGGGGGGCAGCCTGGCCGGAGCTGCGCCCGAGCTGCATGGGAGGGGCCTGGTCCGAGCTCCCTCTCTCTCTAGTGCCGAGCTCGCTGTGGAGATAACCGAGCGGGGCAGTCCCAAGGCCCACGGGGCCCGACCCCAAATCCTCTTCCTGCTGGGCCACACCGCGGAGAGGGGACCGGCCTTGTCCAAGCTAGGCGAATGGAGCTGGTGAAGTTCCTTGGCCAGGGGCAGCAGAATGAAGTCTCTCTTGGCTTGGATGGACCCAAGCAGGATCGATCTGGCTTCCCTCTGCATGGAGCCACCGCGAGAAACCAAAAGACTGGCTTGGGTTCTCTCTCTCCCCTCCCCCTCCCCATGCCATGTTGGTTGGCAGCCCCAGGCCATGTGGCCTGAGGAGACCTTACCCAGCTCCAGTGTGGAGAGGGAGAGCGACGTCTTTCCTCAGCGAACCGGAAGCCTCAAAGAGGGATTCTTCAGGTGTTCTCCTGGTTTTATGAGTTTTATGTAGGCAGAGTTTGTCATTCCGGCTACCTCATTTCTGACCCCACCTCCTCTTTCTACACCGGGAATTTTTAACAGCAATTACTCCATGACAAGGTGTCTTCATCCTTTCTTTTTCTGTGTAGGGGATAATAGATGTTTTCAAGTCCCATCCTGGTATTGAAAAGGTTAATTTTTCTTTTGGCCGGGCGATGGTCACATGACCTCTACCCGCGCTGTTTGAATGCAACATTCCCAGCGCCCAAACTGAAGGAGAGGGACCCGCCTGTGCCGCTCTCCATCCAAGCTGCGTCCGAGTCACAGGGGGCCCAGCCTGAGCCCTCTCCCACGCTGGACCATGCGCGGAGCTGGTCCGGCCTAGCCCAGTGGGGCTGGTGAGGCTGCGTCTGAGCTGCAGGGGGAGGAGCCCGCCTGTGCCGCTCTCTATCCAAGTCTTGTCTGAGTCGCTGGGGGCCCGGCGCGAGCCCTCTCCCACACCGGGCAGTGCTGCGGAGCCGGCCTGCGCCAACCGAGCTGAGTCACCTTGGCCTGGGGCAACAGGACAAAGCTTTTTTAGCTACGCTGGAGCTGAGCAAAGTTCACCTGGCTTTCCTCGTCCACAGCTGCTGTGATGAACTGAAAGGCCGGCAGGGACTTCCCCGCCCCCCCTTCCCCCGTGCCATCTCGCCTGGCAGCCCAGGCCATGTGGCTTGGTTGGACCTCACCAGACGGAGCGGAGGGGAGAGAGCGACATCTTTTCTCAGTCAGCCGGAAATCTAAAAGAGGAAGTTCTTAGATTCTCTCTGTGTTTTATGAGTTCTGGAGGTGGAGACTGCAATACCTCCTTTTGCATACATCAGTTCCGACTTCATCTCCTTCCTTCTGCACCAGAAATTCCACCTAAGGTTACCCCACAACAACCACCTAAGCTCAGCCCACTCCCCCCCACGTCAGGGACTTGATGTGAGTATCAGGAGAAGCAGTGGTAGCCCAAAGTGGTCATAGCCAAATTCAACCACCGGCTGAAGTGGGCTGACCAGGGCAGGACAGTGAGGTTTGCACCCATGGACAGGGTTAGCCTTCGCCCACTGTGCCACATGCCCTCAAATGGTTGGAAAACTGCTGACTTTGAGCTTTTCCTCTCTTCTTGGTGGGGTATCATGGTCACTGGGTAATATCTTATATCTGTGGTATCATAACCTTCTCTCTTGGGCTGATTTCTGGCCTCTGGGTTGACAAATCATGACTGTTTTTGAACTCTTTTATTACAGCAAAGTTGCATCAGCTCACATCTGCTGGCTTCTTGCACTATGCTAGGGAAAAGTTCAGCAAGAACTGGCACTATCTTTCTGGCCTGTGTTTGAACCTTATTTTAAATACAAATATCTCTCCTTTTCAACATAGTCAGGAAAGATAGGGTCATCTTTATGCCTGATATCTCAAGCAAAGCAGTGGGTAAATATCAAAGATGTTAAGGCAAGGCAAACATACCCCTTTTATGTTTGTGGGCAGCACTAATGACACAGGGTGAAATTTATCCTCTTATCAAAGGTCAACACAAACCTAGGCACTACTTCAAAGGTGCATTGATCCTATAACTGGCTCCTGGCACTGAGCTGGATTTCACCAAACTCTAAAACTTATGAGAGCTGATAAATTTTATATATCTGTGTAAAAATAATAGAGTGTGTTCAGATGCAGACATAGCAATCCACAGGAGCTATCTTGATTTTGCTGGGACAATGTATGTTTCTTTTATCTTGTGTTCACATATTTTGGACAATATTTGCTAGCCAGCTGTCCTGTCCTCCCACTTAATCAGGTAAAACATCCATATTCTTTGCAAATACACAATATTTATTCCAGCTTTTTGTTTACCAAGAGGAAGCTGACAGTCCAGTGACTGCAGGTACTGTTTGGTTTGAAGAGGAAAGCAAGAGTGAAGGCACTGTTAAAGACATTCTTTCAGGTCTTAATGAATAATAATAAGAACTATCCAATATTTCCTACCATGTTCAGTCATTGCTCCAAGATACCAAAATGATCCTGTAGACAGGGAAAACGTGAAAGTCAAGGGAGAGGGCAGTAAAGTCAATGTAAGAGCAAGTAAAAATCTGGTTTCTTTTTGTTAGTGGCCGTAAGCATAAATGTGTTGCTGCAGAGGAGGCATGGGATTTTTGTGTATGTTGCAATTATGGTCATGCTGGGTGTGAACATATTAATTGTAAATACCTTAGGAGAAGATATGGCATCTGCACTTGGAGTTTTTTTTCTTTCTTTTGTGTTTTCTTTCTGTGGCTGTATTTGAGCAGGGTGTGCCAGTATTTGCACTCTGAGGAACAGCATCAGAATGCCTGGTATTCGCATCTATGAGTAAAAATAATGAGAACACTTCAGCTAATTCACAGCAGCTTCATGTGCATTAGTCACTGGTCCCTGCGAGCTCTAATTATAGACTGCCTTAACATTGCAAATACAGGACATAAAACAAAGCCTTCACAAAAGTTGTTTTGGTATCTCTTTTTTACTTACTAGGCTAATGGACAAGATGTTTTAAATACAGATCCATACTTGAAGTTGTCCTTTCCTTCAAATGTGAGTGTGCAGTTAATATGATTACAGTAGTATCAGATGAGATGGATTAGGAGGTATTTTGCTCAGGACAGGTAAACCTACCTGGTAGTGTGCTCTTCCTTTAGTTCTAAGAAAATCAGACCTTTTTTGATTCGCAGGGGTAAGACATAAAGTCTTTTCATAGCTGAGCTGTATTTTTTAACCTGAGTTGCTCTAAATATATAACCAAGGGCAGATAAATCCCATGTGCTGTGGCTCACTGCACAAGTTATAATTTATTAAACTGTTATATTAATGAGATTATGTCAGAATTCCCTTGTTCTGTCATGTACATGATTGCTTTGGGGGCTCCAGGAGGTCAGACTCTGACAGTGTCAAGCATAATTATCTTCCGAATATATTCACACTCCCTGCAAAAGCCAATGCTTGTTTGGTTTTGCCTTATTTAAGAGTGTACTCATTAGTTTACAACCTTTGATGAGGCTTTCTAAGCTTCAGCTGAATGACTGAAATCTGTAAGAAACACAGATTCTCTGAAGATGGTATTATGACATAAAACACATGGAATAAAAATTCTGTATTTCCATAAAAATTCAAGACATAATGTTTATTTTTACACATTGATGCAGCTCTCTGTATGTGTTGTGGCCCATGGTGGTAAACACACAGTAATGCGCATTAACTTGTTTTTCTGAATCAGTGATTTTATACATATTGAATAAACTAATAATCCCCCACTTTATCATTAATTTGAAGCTTATAAAATGTGACAGCTACTGATGTTCTCCATCAGTAGACTGGAATGGTTTGTCCCAGTATAGTGAGTACTATTTGGGTGGCAGGTTTACATACTGAAAATATTAATAGCATCACTGAAAAATTAATACTACAATGAGTGGGGCAGGTGGAAACACTGCGTCTATAAGCAGAAGACCAGGGCTCACAGTCAGAGTTTTGTTGTAGTTAACTAATATGTTGCCACCCATCCATTGAATCAACATAACTGACCGTGTGTTTGCTTCAGCTTTGGGGAAAACATTTAATGTCAAGCTCTTTGACTGAAATCTTGTCCACCAATTGCAGAAGTACTGTTTCACTCTGAAATTCTAATAATTCTTTCTCTGTTATCACTGTAAGCTTGTGTCAATAACTATACAGAATCACAGAATTGTTGGGATTGGAAAGGACCTCTGGAGATCATCCAGTCCAACGCCCTGCCAAGGCAGGTCACCTGGAGCAAGTCACACAGGAGCACATCTAGGTGAGTTTTGAATGTGTCCAGTGAGGGAGACTCCATGACATCCCTGGTCAGCCTTTTCCAGTGCTTCCCCACCCTCAATGTAAAAAAGTTCTTTGTGTCAAGGCAAAACTTCTTGTGTTATAGTTTATGACCATTGCTGCTCATCCTGTTACTGGGCAGCACTGAAAAGAGTCTGGCACTATTGTCTTGGCACCTGTCTTTGAGATATTAAATGCATTAAGGCAATTTCCTCTCAGTTTTTAAGCAAGTCCAGCTCCTGCAGTCTCTCCTCAGAAGAGAGATGCTCCAGGCTCCTCCATGATCTTTGTGGCCTTTGCTGGACCTCTCCAGTAGCTCCTTGTCTTTCTTGTGCTGAGGAGCCCAGAAGGCACACAGCACTTCAGATGTGGTCTCACCAGGGCCGAGTAGAGGGGTAGGATCACCTTCCGTGACCTGCTGGCCACACTCTTCCTCATGCATCCCAGGATATCATTGGCCCTTGTTGCGGTTTAGAGGTTTGAGGATCAAAATTAGGTATGAAGATTAATTTTTGTAGTCTAGATTATTTGATTTTGTTGTGAGATAAGGATTAATAGTAGGCAAAAGCAGGCTTATACTTTAAGGAATACAAAAAGGAATTTTATTAACAGACTTAAAATAGGAATAATAATCTGTTGCGTTCCCTGGCTCGGTCCCACCCTGGTACCGGCAGCAGAGTCCCAGCGCTACCCTAGGAAGTCGTTCGCGATCTGGAAGACTTCCTCGGAGTGCCTACTTCGGGCACAGCTGGTCCGCGTTCGGTCCGGGGAGGTGTTGCCCCCGGAGCGTGGTGAAACAGCAAAGAACTACCAGAGAAGGAGGTCTCTTGGTATGTGATTTCGGTAGGTTTATTGCCTCCAAAGGGAGCACATGGACCAAGAGCCAAGAGCAGCTTATTACATTGGTATTTAAGGGAGGAACAACACCCAATAGGATGAGGGCAGGGAACAATACAGGGGAGGGGCTGGGGTACATGATCAAATGGGGTTTAGGGGGGGGAGGGGAACAGAGAGAACAAGGAATGAACTATGGAGTGACAGGGAATTTCCCAGAGCGGGAATACATAACAGACAAGTCCAGTAACCAATAGCAGGAGCTTGGGGTCCGTGGATTGGTGGTCCAACTGCTGCCCCTGGGAGCTCCGGGGGGAAACCCTCTGTCCGTGGAACCTGTCCGGAAGTCCTCTGGTTCTGAACCACCGCAACAATAATCAGGCATCAACACTAAACTCTTTAGAACACTCTTCCCCTCCCCACCTTTCTTATTTTCTTTCTTGCTGACCATATAAAAGGTAACACTTCAATTTATAGTTAATCCACCACCTCTGGAACAAAACAGTTTTCTTCATTTATGTAGAGAGAGAAGCTTTCTTTTGTTTTATCATGTTGACTCCCATAGGAAACACAGTTTCCATGGTTATTAGCTTTCTAGTAAGCAGTCTTCTCTTTGAAGAGAGGCATTTGCTTTTCCAGACCCCTTCCCATTTCAATAGCTTTCCCAGGGCCACACCAATGGACAGATGATGGTCATTGAGGTGTTCTTTTTGAGAGCAAATGTTTCTATTACAGTGACAACGACATCCCCTTACTTCATCATCAGCAACACAAGTCTTCTTCTACTGTTTTCCTGGGGCGAGGAAAAAAAAATCTTAATACACAAAAGTCTCAGTCTACTGCTTATAACTTAGAACATTACATTCCCTTTTTCTCACCTCTTTTAGACTATTATTCATATATTACAGGGTTTATTACAGCTAACTTTATCAACATGCTTTTACAAAAGAACTTTCAGCATTAAAGCACTCCTCATCTCTTCCTTCTTTGAAAAATAAACTTAGTTATTGTCATTAACTTAAAGTCTCTATGTTGTACCTTTTGTAGGTGCCTTTATTTTTATGCTCTTTCTGTGTGAGAAGGAGAAATGAATGTTCTCAAAGTCTCATTCTGATATTAGAAAGAAACAGTTAATTCGTCTTTTGGCTGGGCAATAGTCACGTGGCTTTCGCCCGCGTGGTTTGAGTGTTGTTAAGTCCGTGCCTGAACTGAAGGAAAAGAGCCGGTCCATGCTGGCTCCCATCCAAGCCGCGTTTGAATTGCAGGGGCCCAGTGGGACCGCGTCAGTGCTGCAGGGGGCTGGTTTAAGCCCCCTTCCATGTCAGAGTGTGCGTGGGGGCTGCCCGGTGGGAGCTGCACCCGAGCTGCGGGAGGGGCTCAGTTTGCGTCCTCTCTACCTCCCGCGCAGAGTTGCAAGGAGTAAACAGAGCCGCACCCAAGCTGCGGGAGGGACTCAGTCTGAGCTCCCTCTGTCTCTCTCCCGTGCTGAGTTTGCTGTGGAGCTAACTGGGCGGGGCGCTCCCGAGGTCCACGGGGCCCGACCCCAAACCCTCTTCCCGCCGGGCCGTGCCGCGGAGAGGGGAGGAAACCAGCCTGGCCCAGGCTAGGCGAACAGAGCTGGCGAAGTTCTTTAGCCGAGGACAGCAAGATGAAGCAGCCTGAGTTCTCTCTCTCTCTCCTCCCCCTCCCCTCCACACCATGCAGGTTAGCAGCCCCAAGCCATGTGGCTTGGAGAGACCTTACCCAGTTGGTGCGGAGGGGAGGAGAGCGGCGTCTTTCCTCTGTGAACCAGAAGCCTGAAAGAGAGCTTCTTCAGGTGTTTTCATGGTTTTATGAGGTTTTTTAGGTAGGCGGAGTTTATGCCGGCTACCTCATTTCCGACTCCACCTCCTCTTTCTATACCGGGAATTTTTAACAGCAATTACCCCATGACAGCCCTCCTGTTGCAAGGGCACACTGCTGGCTCATGGACAGCTTGTCATCCACCGAGACTCCCAGGTCCTTCTCAGCAGAGCTGCTCTCTGGCAGGTCAGCTCCCAGCTGGTACTTGGGGTTATTCCTCCCCAGGTGCAGGACCCTACACTTGCCCTTGGTGAACCTCATTTTCTCTCTGCCTAATTCTCCAGCCTATCAAGGTCCCACTGAATGGCCTTCAGGTCCATCAGCCACACTCCCCAGTCTCATATAATCATCAAGCCTGCTGAGGGTATATTCTATCCCTTCATCCAGGTCACTGCTAAACAAGTTGAATAAGACTGGACCCAGTATTGATCCCTGGAGAATGCCACAGACTGCAGGCCTCCAACTGGATAGTATTCCACTGATCACAATCCTCTGAGCTGTCATTCAGGCAGTTCTTGATCTACCTCACTGTCTCTTCATCTAACCCACACTTCCTAAGCTTGCCTGCAAGGATGTTGTGTGAGACAGTGTCAAAAGCCTTGCTGAAGTCAAGGTAGGCAACATCCACTGCTCTCCCCTCACTGACCCATCCTGCCAAGTCATCATTGAAGGCTCTCAGATTGATCAAGCATGCCTCCTCCTTGGTGAATCCATGCAAACTACTCCTGATGATCTTCTTTTCTTCTACATTCCTGGTGATAAACTGAATAAATAACATCTTTGTGCTAACATTTGTGAAACATTTACTTGCTTCTGTGTAGTAGCTTGATTCTGGCAGCTGGTCATCTTTGTTCCTTTCACTGAGAGGAAAGCACAGCTTCTTTGAGGGAAGGCATCTTTTCAGCTCATGCTCCGGTGGATACTACACAAAATGTTATTTGTGGAAAACCATAGCAATCCCCTTTATTTATTTTGAGCCCAAACAGTTGTATAGGTTCTTCTCAGTGTTCCCCTCCTTGTTAATTCCTTTACAAAAATGTGATTTTAAAAATAAAGTATATTTCTCAAAAGAAAAATTCTGACAGCTAATGATCAGACAGAAAAATTAAGTTCATATATGTCTTGATAAAATTAAAGAAAATAAACCAAAACAAATATAAAAAATTGCATCGCAATTTTCAGTTGGATAAAAATTTAGTACTATATGAAACACTGAAATGGTACTGGTATATAAAGAAAAGTCAGTTATAAAAGTCATATAAACCACATACTCATTTCTGACTTCCAGTTAACCATTGATATTGCTTAGAAATCAAAAGGGAAAAAGTCAGTACAAACCTTTTCCCTATCAGTAAAGAATAGTGATACTTGGGAAACACAAGTAAATACCTATGAAAGATCAGTAGAATTAAGGAATGTGGGGATTGGGCCACCTGAGGATGGGGAGAGCCAGTAGGGAAGGATCAGCTCCTGGAGGTAGGAATGAGCAGAGTGGGCTGAGCAGGAGGATGGAGAGCAGCACCCTGACTAGGTGATTTCTGGGAGACCTGGTGGGAACAGGGAGGGCTGGTTTCAGTGAACCATGCAAATCTTTCTCTAGTGAAACCCCATGTAAATAGATGAGGTATGTTTGGCATGTGGTCAGAAATCTGACTCATCATTGCTAGATATTTGGAAAATAGAAATTCATTTGGCTTAATAAAAAAGTTTGGAAAATATTTGACTTCAGAATTGGGGTAAAAATTATGATGAACAGACCTCCCTCCCTCCTCCAGTTTCCAACATCACATATAATTTTATTTACTTCAACAGAAGGAGATTTCTTTAAAAAATTAAAAAAAAATAAGTGTTTTCAGACAGTTTTGGCTTGTTAGTTGTCTGCCTGCCCAGAAAGTACTGCTCACTTTCCTCTTCCTTTCCGTAAGTGAAAATATTAGTCTTCAGCTGAGGTTACCAGCAGCTAAATGTGAAGTGTTTTATCCTTCTGCTCCTCTCTGCTGATGTCCTTTCAGGGAGTTCTGTTAGCTTTGCAGCTTTTCCCAAAGGCTGAAATGCAGGGAGCTATGGCATGGGTAGCTGTAGCTATCATCAGTAACAGAAGAGAAAGATGAAGATAGACACTAGAAAAACTCAATTTCATGGAACAGATATTTTCTGTTTTAATGAAAATAACCTTAATGAAAAATTGCTGGCTAGCTCACCACTCAAGTCTTCTTTAAATAGGTCAGAAATGGCATTTTAGTTATTTACCTCTCGTAGAATCACTGAATCATTTAGATTGGAAAAGACCTTTAAGACCATTGAGTCCAACCATAAAGCTAACACTGCCACAATAGGTTGGAAGCTAAGTCTCTGCAAAGTTTAGCTTTTATATTAAATTATGTATTTTAATGTTAGAATGCCCCTTGACTCACTAGTATAATAATGCTCCAAGAGCAACAAATTATCATAATACAGTAGTAAAGCTTTGTGACATTTGCCAGTTTATCTTTGATTACATCAGGAAGGGACACAATACCTGTTTTCCACTTCTGAATAATTACTTTTTGTGTTGCATCTCATGCTTCACTCATTAAGCTCTGAGCTTACTGAGATGACAGATCAAGAGGCTTCTATGTTTTGTTTGGAATTTAAATATTCTAGATATTCAGATGATGTATAGACACCTACTCACTCATGTATGTATGGGTGCTTGTGTGGCTGTACTTCTATATAATAGGAGAGTAAATCTTTCAATGGAGGTTCCAGTTGATTAACTTCTTGTCAAATATTTGACCTTCTTCCATTTTTTAAAACATTATGTCTATAATTGCTGGATTTAGGGCTTTAGAATAATTTATTTTTAAACCTTGCTTTCATATATTCATACTTACAATTTCAATCACAATAATAGCTATTATTATAGCACTAATCAGAAATGCACCAGATATTTTCATGAAAAAAAAGTAAAAGAAAATAAGCTAATCTAAAAGAGAGTTTATGGGTTAGGCTTCAATATGAGATGGCCAGTTGATCATCAACATTGTCCATTTAATATCATTATTGGACATGACCATTGCAGTATGTGAAATAACTCTTCACTCTTCTCTGACTTCATATCATACATAAATCTGCTCCAAAAAACATTTCTAAGGTTAGTATAAGAAATTTTCCCCTAAAAACATTAAATAACATCTCATATTTTGCTTTCTGTATCCTCTCTCTTTTCTCTCTCAGTCTCTCTAATTTTTTACTGAGTTTACCAATTCAATTTTAATAGGGAAAATTTTCAGTCAAAACTCTAGTTAACTCTATCCACTGGGGAGTATTTTTAGAGAAAATGTTCTTAAGGACAAAAGTCAGTACTTACATTACTGAGGAGAGAAAATAAGCTGAAATGGAGGTGGGAAAATAGGAAAAAAATTATCAACTAAGAAAGGCCATTGCATGAATGGATAATAGAGGTTCACTCCCCTTTGGGAGAAAGGAGAGTCAGAGGAGAAAAACATGAACACGAACAGGCTCGTAGGAACCCATAAAGTAATTTGTGGTTAAAAAGAGGCTATGGCTCACAGCTGAAGTATCCAAAGGCTAAAATTAGTAATAGAGCAGAGGCATGACTGTGAGCATAGTACCAGAGATGTACTGCAGCAAGAAGAGCAACTGAGATTCAGAAGTGCTGGAGAAGTGTTTTGCTTGAATTCTGTTTTGTCCTGGAGTGAGAGAGCTTTCCTTGCTTTGAGCAAAAGAAAAATCAGAATGAATCATCAGCAAATACCAAATCAACCTCATGAGAGAAATGGGAAATCAAGAGGCAGACAGCTTGATACTAAAATAATAAAGTCTTATTCCTGCACGAGACTTTCCCTGTAGAATCCTCTTTATCCTCATATCAGACTAGCTTCCTTAGTTCTGTAATTCTGAGGAAGCAGCAGTGCTGTTTTAGACTTTCATTCAAGGTCATTTCATGTATGCAGTACAAATTTGGGGGGGCAACAGTTCAGTATTGTCAGTGCCTTGTCTTCCCTGTTAGCAAATAGTTTTGTTAGGAAGGTGATGAAGCAATCGAAGGAATATATTCATCAAATCACAGACACATATGATTTAGATAAGGAGAGAATAATTTTTTTCTTAAAAAAACAAGCACATCTGGTTACATACTGTGACTGGGCAAAGGCACTTATCATCCTATGTTTTTGAAGACAGCAAGAAAGACTTATGCTCTAATTCTGTAAATCTATGTCAGACTGCTATAAATTGAGAAGTAATTTGCTTTGATAACTGTCTTGGGTTAGGCCGGAGGGGTCAAAATCTAGGAAGTGATTTATGCTCCTTCCTGGGAGAGAGAGTCAATAATTAGGTAGTTTTAAGGATTGATATGTAGGTAAACTAATTAAAAAGTTGATCCGCCTTTGAGGAAAAAACCATATATAAGCAGAGACTCTCTGAAGCTCTTCCTCTTTAGACCTGCTGCTGCTGTGTAGAGAGGAGCATCTCCTACTTCTCTCGCTAGTAAGGCCCCAGCCCCACCCCTCCTCCCAAAGGAGGGATGGGGGGGGGGGGAAGGGAGGTTTTATGGCAGCTGTGCTGCTGCAGCTGGGAGTGGGGAAGAAAACGGTTGGAATTTTCAACAGATCCAGCTCAGCCAGTGTGTCAGCTACACAAGACAGGGCCAGGCCCTGCTCCAGGCCAGGACTCCATCCAGCTCAGGCCAGGCCCTGCCCTGTCACCCCGGGCCCAGATGGCCCCACCAGGCCAAGCCAGCTCCGCAGAGCCAGGCACAGAGACTCTGAAAGCTTCTTCCATCCAGCTCAGACCTGTTCAAACAGCCCAGCAGAGAACATGTGATCGTCACACTACCGGAGAGAGAGAGAGACAAAGATTAACTCTATCCATGCCTAGACTAAACTCACAGACACCCATCCTTCCTCACAGAGAGAGGAACGAGTGAAAACATCTACAGAAATGTAACATACAGACTTTACAGTCAGTGAAGAAAGCAGAACTAATACCTACAGGGAGGTGCATGAGAAGTGCTTTAAGAATGAAGCTGAAAACTCTTTTAGAGAACCATAGTTAAAGACTGAACTAATAACTTCTCTGTAATATATGAAGATGTAGTCCAAAGAGAGGTGTGGCGTTCTTATTGCAGCCAATAAACTAAAATACCTAAGTACAGACAAGTAAGTGTTGAAAAAGTACAGCCTGATGAGAAACTAGAACCAAGAGAGAGGAAAAGCTGTGCCCCAGAGCCCTGGTCCCGGAGAGAATGCCAGAGAACCTGAGTTGTCAAGAAAGCCTGTATTGCTAAGCACAGAAGAAGAGATTTTCTTTGTTGCTGCAATTGAACTAGGCATCCTTAAAACAGGTACCCTGTAGACTGTTCAAAACCCACCCAAGTGGCCGTGGGAAGGCTACTAGTGTAGGAGGGATCCACCACCAAACTGGACTTTGCTCCGGGCGGCAGCTAATGGTGAGGCAGAAGACCCATAAAAACTGTATTTTTCTTACAGAAAATCCATAGTGTAAACAAAAGAAACTTCTCTCCCTAAATGAACTAAAACAAGAGCTGTTTCTGAAGTGGTAAACTGACTAGAAGTCAAAGTGTTGTCTTTTGTATGTTGTCAGGGAGAATAAAATGGAGAGGTGGGGGAAGGAGGGGTGGTCTGA
Organism: Eopsaltria australis; assembly: GCA_034509425.1. Lineage (NCBI taxonomy): Eukaryota > Metazoa > Chordata > Aves > Passeriformes > Petroicidae > Eopsaltria > Eopsaltria australis. The sequence goes on along the minus strand of JAVTVJ010000845.1, from coordinate 238,197 downwards.
GGAGTTTGTTCTAGTTTTTCTTGATTTTTTTTCCTTTTCCCTTTGTCTTAAGTATATTAATAAAACTTCTTTGTACTTTATAAAGTTAGAGCCTGCTTTGCCTACTCCTAATCCTCATCTCACAACAAGCAATCAAGTAAATTTAAGTAAGTGTGCTAGCATTTAGCCACAAACCTGAATAAGCGAACTAAAACCACTACAATAACTAACTGAAAAATTAATGTCATTCTTAACAAGAAAGAGCATGTTTATACCCTAAGCATGCTGTGATAAAATGCCTTAAGAACTAAATATCCTGGAAAGAATTTTAATTCTTATAAAGATAAGTGATTGAAGGAATGCTAATTCTCTCTTTACTAGGAATGATGAGGAATGACTGTGCACTACAGGTACATACCAAATGTCTTGAAGAGACTTATTTTTACAGGAAAGTTTATGAACCTTTTTTTTCCAAATGTGTTAATACACTTTAGTAAGTAAAGACACATAAGGAAAATGAATATTACATTGTGAAACATGGCCCCACAATGTTATAAAGAACTGTTATGAATAAAACACTGGAACATGCCTAGTAATGCTGGAATTATTGCAATCAGATGTTAGGCAGGCAAAAGAACTCAGAAGAAGAAAGGGATGTCAGTAATTTGGTGGTCAGTATTTCCAGAATTACAAATGGAAATAATTCAGTCGACAATAATGATTTTTAAAAAGCAATAAAAATGAAGCATTTCTGAGGGATATAAACCAGTTTCACAGTAATGATGGCGGAAAAAACATTCTCTGCATTTCAGATAAGTCCCTAAGTTTGTAACAAGTAGTTGGTCAAATGAAGGATAGAACAAAAGAGCTGCTGAGGAGCTTTATCTATTTTTTGGTCTTGCATTAAAGAAGAGGACAAAACACAGGGACAAGTAGGCTGATAGCCATGAAAGAGATTAAAATTGTCACGTTTGGAAAACAGGAAAAGACTGTGGGTTAGATGACATTGCCAGATATGCAACCCCTAGGTGATAAGTTTATCAATTGTGATAAGATTGTCATTTTCAGAGATGGTAATTTTCATGGCATTAGACATAATATTTCTTAGTTTTCAAATAGTATCATGGCTTTGATAATAATTTAGTTTGTTGTGAAAATTAATAATTCTAGCATGATTGTGCTAAAGATGGAAAAATTATTTTCGTAAATTTAGATTTTTTTTCAGGGACTATCTTGTTTTGTTTGAATAAAAGATTTACAAGTTTCAAATACTGATTTTATTTTCTAAATCAATATTGTTCCAGTAATGTACACCATTAAACATAATGGTGTGTACTTTATTAGGAGTTTTCTTTTCTGGGGGGAATTTCCTAAAAATATGACACTAATTTTTACAGAAATACAGGGAAAAACCCCACAATTATGTAGTGTGCACTACTGGTATATACTATGGATCTGATATAAACTTATGGATATTTCAATATGATACTGTCGGAGTTTGGATGTAGTTTTTTTCCAGTTTTTTTTCTTCAGGAATTTTTCTCCCATGGGTTGCTAGGGTACTAATGGCTGGGTACTTAAGAGAACAAAAGCGCCTGGCCAGGTCTCTTCTCCTTGACAGGGCGGGGGAAAATTTCTCTCATGGAAGCAGGGACAATGAGAGATTTGGGGACTGAAAAAGCAAGGGCGGCGGGAGGGCTCGCTCTCTTGCTTGGGACTCTTGGAGCCGGATGGTTGGAGCTGCTGTCTGCTGAACCCACGGCCACTGAGAAACCAGCATGGAGCTGCCTTTCTTTCTGCTGTGAGTATTCCCCCCACTCCACCAGGAGCCGAGCTGCCACCAGCCCGTCTCGCCCCCACTCCTCTGGCACCGCTCTGAGTTTTTTCTACACTGTAACTGGGCTCCCCCTGCATGCTGGGACCTCCTGCTGTCCCAGCTTGCTGTGTCCGAGGATCCTGCTGTGGCACCGACACCAGCTGCCCCTGAGGGTTTGTGAAACAAAGTCTCTCCTCCATCCCCCCCTGCCCCGGGCAGCCGCCATTGCAGTGTGCTACCTGAGCTCGTGCCACAGTGCCCTCCCCTGCAGTCCCTGGGGAACCGCCCCCTGCAGGCTGTGACTGGAACTGCACCAAAAGGGAAAAGTGACTGAGGCCAAGCAGGCTGCCACTGGGTTTCTGGTTCTGTTTGTTGGTTAACGCCATAGCTGTTGTTATTTGTTAGCTTTGTTTTAGATATTAAGAAAGAATGGTTATTCCTATTCCCATATCTTTGCCTGAGAGCCTCTTGATTTCAAATTTATAGTAATTCGGAGGGAGAAGGGTTACAGTTTTCCATTCCAAGGGAGGCTCCTGCCTTCCTTAACAGGCACCTGTCTTTCAAACCAAGACAGATTTAAGTATTCCAAATAAATCCATTGACATCTTTATAACCTATGATTTATCCCTAATTATAATTGCTTTCTTTGCCATTAAGGAACTATAAAATCTTCATGAATGTTTTGTCTTCTGTGTAATGAAATTTGTTTTGGGTGATCAGTTTCCTGAAAAGCCAGAAAAGGGACATTTACTCATTCAGCACAAAATCATGGCTGTAGCCACATCCCTCAGCTGGGAGCTCTTTGGTCTGACAGTCTGTTCTGAGGAACTCTCAGGGTGTTCTGAGCTCCCAGTTTATGAGCTGTGGCATCCTGAAGGTTGCAGCATATTCCACCTGCTGACCTGGCCACAGTGACATAGGACAGAGCTGGGGCACTGAAGACCCCATTTGTGACATTAGCCCTGCCCTTCTTGCTCTTGGCGTAGCCATCAGGAACTGTGAATGGGAAACCTGTGCCAAAATTAAGCCCAGTGTTTGCTTTGGTGTAAGCCTCTGTATGGTGGGTATAAGGGTGGAGCTGCCTGATGCTGTGAGATTACAGAAGGGAAAATGGATACACGGAATTGACAAATCTCAAATACTACTGTCCAACCAGTCCATGACTTCCAATCCTCAGGAACCCAGCAACAAGTGGGAGGGAACTGGAGACTGCTCTTGATATTCAGCAAGATCTGAGGATCTTGCTGGATATCAAGAAGAAAAACCCTAACTTTGGCAGAATAATCCCAGCTCCAAGTCTAGCAGGTTAAGTTGAAAAGGCTCTCCCTCGTTGCTGATGGCAATCAAATACCTTCTGTGCAGAGGTCCCAGAATTTTCAAGAGCAGATGGCACCTTTCTGTATGAAATGTTTAATGATGTGTGCTAATGAAGCGGGCTTTTACACTGTTTTGGGACGTAGTGGCCCTTTTCAGACTCCAGGTACACTTTGTTCTCTTTTATCTGGTGGAACTCAGTGAATGAAAAGAAGTAAAAGAACTGTGACTTTGCTTCAAGGGAAATTCACTGCAGCCAGGGTGCCAAATATCTATGTATATGTTAATCAACTCCAAATGTATCTGCAGGGAGAAAAATTTTTAAATGAACTGCATAATTCAACATACCCCCCCAACCGTCTTTAAGATTTTCTTCCTTCTGCAGCCATTTCCTATGGGAATGTATTATTTAATCCCAAAGTGCTCAACAATCACAACTGTCATTGAACTCTTTTCAGCAAGAGGTCCTTGTGAAGTCCTTGCCAGACCAGCTTCCCACATGCCTGCTTGGAGATCACCAGACACTGACTGGGACATGAGTGACAATCTTTTCCAATGCTTTATATTAAAGCAATTTGTACAAAATCTTGTAGGAAGGCTGTAACCTGGCCAAGAACAGACCAGAACTCTTCTGCATGGCAGTATCTACAGGAGCCACAAAAGTGACCATTTCCTCCTGGAGAATCCTTCCAGCCTTCTGGAAGAAATATGCCAGGGAAACATTTGGTAACCAGCTATGGTCATCACAGTCTCAGGTGTCCTTTGCACTGTCTCACCTGTGCAGCAAAAGGACACAGACTCCTGAAGACTCCTGAATTCACCATGCCATGTAATGAAGGATTGTCTCAGCTATAGGTACAAGAGGACTGAAGTAAAATGTCAGATGATCTTAATTTTGTCCTCTTTTAGCTGACAGATTTTTGACTTTTCAACAAGTGTCATAATTTTATTTTAATGTTGTTAGATACATCTCCTAGGTCTCTCACATGGGTTGACAATAACTCTGTTGTTAGTATATGTGGCAATGCTAATACCAAATGTTGTCAGTATTATCAAGCTCTGAGCATGCACAGTTAGCCTGAACTCTGAGTAACTACTGCAGCTGTCTGGAGGAAGAGCTTAGCAAGGGAAGATACATTTGGGCCTTGTACTGACTTTGTGAAATATTTGAAAAATCCTGCTTTGGGTCACTGCTTATATGGAGATAGTGGGAAAACTCTTAGTTCACATGGTTCCTTCAGAGCTGAGAATGAGACCCTGAGGTCTCACACACCTGAGGGAGACTCTGCAAGGAAGGGAGGTGTTATGATCCAATTATTAAGGTTCTTAGGAAATACCTCTGCCTGAATTAAGGTACAAACGAGACCATATGCCAATCAATAGTATGGGTTTTATTTGATAGTAAATATGAGAGAGAGAGAGAGAGAAGGAAAGAGAGAAAAGGGGGAGTAGGGAGAAAGGGGGACAGAGAGGGACAGGGACAAAGAAGTATCACCACTCTGTGGGCCCCACTGGTGTCCTGATGTCCTCTTCAGCTGGTCTCAGTGGTGGAAGTCCCCCCAAAAGCAGAGTGCCATGGGTTAATATACACTCAGGCCAGGTGGAAATGTCCAGGCATGTCCTCCCAGGGGAGGGGGCAGCCTCTAGCAGCAGATTCTGCTTGCATCACGTGCACTCCTGTGGTGCAAGGCATCTGGGGAGCACTTTGGGGGGTCTGTGATGGATTGTGACTCCCCCTCAGCTGCCTCTCACGTGAGAGTCCCGTGGATGTGGCTTGTGGGGTTAGGGGGTTCCACAACTGGGCCAGGTTGTGTAATGGAGGATGCGTGTGTATTGCCTCTGACCAGAGGTTATGCCATCCTCCTCCCCCCTTCAGCTGGGGGGTAGGGCTGTGCAAACGTGGCTTCTGTGAGCTGTGCTCTGCCCCCACCCCAAACTCAGCCAGAAATGATTCTCAGTACAGCTGGTGGCTTCAGCCTCTGTGGATGCATTCCTTTCCCTCACACTGAGATGACTGAACAATAGGCTTTTCCCTTTATCTAATCTCAGCAGTTTGGCTCTCAGTCCAAAGTCCCAGTCAGGTATCCTCAGGGAGGCTTCACTGACCAAAACTTTATATCAATGTTTGAGGCATGAACTATTTTCAGTCTCTGACAGGAGGCAGTTTAGATTTCCCTGCCTGCTCTTTATGAAGGGAGGTTTCCTGCACAGCGCTCCTAATGTAGCAAGTGTTTCTGGTTATTTTGTTGAGTGTCCAAGCATTCCTGTTCAGTTGTTATTTTGGCGTGCTGCCATGGCTTCGCTGACAGATGGGAATGACACCACACGTACCTGGGACATAGACAAATGGAATTTCATGAGAGACACTAGAGGTATTCATCTTCAGAGCTTTCTCGCTGAAATTCAAAGGCCTTCTTGAAGCAATGAAAGCATGGGAATGTTGAACTGAAGGTCAAAATAGGATTTTTTGTCTGATAAGAAATACTTGGCAAATCATACTTCTCTCACAAAAAATAGGTAGATATTAATATATCTAGTTTTAATTACAGAAGTATTTTTTAGATGTTTAATAAATTAAGGATTTAATAATAGTACATTTATCATTTTTTTACCAGCAGCTTTTACTGTTTTCAGTGAAAACCACAGTGGAGAACAAGATCTTGTCCATGGCAGAGAGTATGATGGCACTGGAATGCTCCTCTCCTTGTGAATAAGGACAGTTGCCACTTGGTAGATTGGAAATATGAAACAGATGGATTAATTTCTGGTTTAGATTTAAAATTACTACCTCTTTCTCAAATTTTTTTTTGGCTGCACATGGATCTGAGCAGAGCTTCACATGCTAGAAAACACATGGGGAAATTTATGTTTGCATTGACTCCCTGTGGGATTTTGCATATGCACAGATAATCATCCAAAATTATTCATATTTCTCAGACTGGGAGTAGAAACATAACCTTCCATGGAGTGAAGGCAGGGAGTTTAGAATAGATATCAAACTTTACTGTATGTTTTCATTCATCATTGCAGTGCTTTGGGGAAGCCATGTATTCACCTCGGCACATTTCCTTGGAATCCTGAAGATAGAGAATTCCATTTAAACCAGAAAATTCCTATGATTTTTTATCTTTGTGAGCATTTCCTTTTAAAGCAGGAAGTGTACAGATATCCAAAGTATGTCATTTGCAGAAGACATATTGCTGTCATCTTTCAGGTGTTATAAATTCAGAGGTATTCTGTTCTATCATGAGAAATAAGAAGTGAATGTAAAGCTAATAGAAAAGAGCCTGAAAAATGATCAGCATGCTTCTAAAAAGAGTTCTGTACCTGGTTAATGTGGAGGTGGGCTATCAAGTTTGTAATGTCCACAAGATGGCTAATACCCGCTCAAAAGGCAATGAAACATGTAAGTTGTTTCCCTTGGAGTCACTGTGTCTCTTTCCACTGACTCATTGCTGCAAAGAAATGTACCTATTCCATTCCCTCAGCTGGCTTTAAAAATATTTTGAACAGTGTGTCACATTAAAATGGTGCAAGTAGGCAATTTGCACTGAGGTAAACCCTTCTATTAGACTATTTATGAGGAAATTATGAAAGGTTTTTCCTGGTTCTGTTTCAGATAATTAGAAAAAGAAAGCTGAAAGAAAAAAACCACAACCCAAACCACTGAAAGATACTAATGCTGATACCAGATTTCAAGACTAAGTTTTAAAAATTACACACAAAACTGTGTCACAAAAAGAACACAGGCTATTTCTTTGATTTCTGTGCTGTTTTTAATATAAATTTATTGTTTACTGTCATAGTATTACCTCCCCCCTCAAGACTTTTTCTCCCACAAAAGTTTGCATAGCAATTTTTAACAGCTCTACATTGTGTGATTGAAGTCAAGTTATTTTTTTAATTGACATAGTGAGACACAGCATTAACAGGGGAAAAAAATCCCAAAACCTATTTGCTAATTAAATCATAATGGATCCCATGAGGAATAATCGTTTATAATGGAAAAAAAAGTTAACCAGTCACAGAAGCACAATGGTCAAGCCTGACATCACTTTTCCTGTGCATTTTTAACTAGATGATCTGCAGGTGTGAGAGTTTCAAGGGATCCAGCGAAGGCTTGGACAGTAGAGCCCTTTCTCATTTGACTGTGATCTCAGACCTCTCAAAGGCTTTGTGTTGGCTTGAAATATCTCAGCACTGCTGGTTAGGGCAAGTCTTGGGAGATGTGTTAAACAGGGACTGAACAACTGCAGGAAAAGGAATAACAAATAAAATTGACCATTTGCATCAGGAGTAGCAAACCCCTGTGTGCTTGAGGCAAGACCAACACAAGGAAAGAGGCAAATAGCCTCTTACATGGGAAAGCAGGACTGGACTGAATGAGGCAACAGAAAGGAGAAGACCCAATAGAAAGAGAAGTGCAGAGACAGCCTCCCAAGGGCTGGTGTGACCCTCAAGCTGGGTGCCTGGGTGCTCTTGGAAGCACCAGCTCCCACAGGTTCATTTTGGGGGTGCAGCACTATGCTCCCCATTGCCCCAGAAAGCCTCGATGGAGCAGTTCTTTTAATCTCTCTGCCACTGAGGCTGGCACAAGTCTGCCAACCAGGCTTTGGAGCTTGGGATCATACCTTTCCACCCTTCCACTCAGTGTCTATGACATTGGTCACACCTTTTCAATAACTAATAGCAGTTTGCATCCTCTAGGCTGGGAGCCACTCTGTGGATAGGTGGGGGAATTCAACATGGGAGGACATTTTGTGCATCATTTTTCATTGAGAATCAAGCTTTATCAGCAAAGAGACCAATTCCTATTAACAAAAAACCCCAACCCAAACCAAAACAATAAACCAAATCAAACCACATGAGGTGACAATTTCAACCCCAGAGTTTACCAGAGTGCTCAGGAGCCCTGGGTTCCCACACTTGTCCTTCCTTTCCTGTTTCTCTCAGGAGTGACGAAGTTTCCCTCAGCACTGATCCAAATTGAAGGTATAAGTTGTTGTCTTGGTTTGAAAGACAGGTGTCTGTTAAGAAAGGCAGGAGCCTTTCTTGGAATGGGAAACTGTAACCCCTCTCCCTCCGAATTATTATAAATTTGAAATCAAGAGGCTCTCAGGCAAAGATATGGGAATAGGAATAACAGTTCTTTCTTAATATCTAAAACAAAGCTAACAAATAACAACAGCTATGGTGTTAACCAACAAACAGAACCAGAAACCCAGTGGCAGCCTGCTTGGCTTCAGGCACCTTTCCCTTTTGGTGCAGTTCCAGTCACAGCCTGTAGGGGGCGCTCTGGGTGCGATGATTGCCCGGTGGCTGCAGGGGGCGCTCTGGGTGCGATGATTGCCCAGCGGCTGCAGGGGGCACTCCGGCGTGAGCTCAGGTAGCACACAGCAATGGCGACTGCCCGAGGTAGGGAGGGATGGAGGAGAGCTTTTGTTTCACAGACCCTCGGGGGCAGCTGGTGTCGGTGCCACAGCAGGATCCCCGGACACAGGGAGGTGGGACGGCAAGAGGTCCCGGCGTGCAGGGGGAGCCCCGCTACAATGTAGTGATGCCTGAGAGATTTTTTCTGCTTTTTCTCTTGAATATGTCGTACCCTGTTCCCTATATCCACAAGTATTAGCATGCATACTTGTGATGGTTTAGGTGATAGTTTAGCCTGGTTTCATGGTGTCTGAGCCTTTATTTCCTAAGACCAGAAAAAAGGCATCAGTCATTGGCGACTCTGCCGGGACCCTAGAGACCCCAAAGAGTTGCAGTTTTGGGCTGAGAATATCTCGCCTAGCCCCTTCGCCGGCACCTACGGGGTTAAGCGGCAGTCCAAGGCTGTGACTGGGCTCTAGGACCCAGCGCCTGAAAGCACGAAAAAGGTGAGTGAAATCGGGGGAGACATACTTCGGTATTGTGCTAGCACCAGGAGGGAGGTTGGGAGGTTGGTCAGGGGGGGTCTGAGAGGCCCCTAGAAAGGGGGGAAATTAACTCCCTTCCTGCAAAATCGTGGTAAGGAGAGGACGCTCTCCAGTTAAACCACGGGAGGTTGGTGGGTGAGGACAACAACAAGTTGGTTCAGTGGCTTAAGGCGCTGAACTGAAAACTACGAAGCCGGGAATCGCAGGTTCGAGTCCCGGTTGAGAAAACTTTAACAAGTTTTCTCGTGTGTGCAGTTTGGCTGTTTAAGGCTCGGTTCTAAGCAGTTACCACCAGAGAGAGAGACGGTTTTTTCCTGGCCGATTTCTCTTTTTATAAGTAAAATGGGGTGTAACTTTTCAGAGAATGTACAAGTCCCTGGGCAATATCCATTAGATCTGGTATTGAAAAACTGGCGATATTTAACAGGAAGGAGAACCCCCCTGGACACACAAGAGCTGATAAGACTCTGTACACGGGTCTGGCCGACGTTAAAATTAGGAGGACAGAGAGTGTGGCCACGCTTTGGGAGTCTAGAAAATGAAATAGTCACAGAGCTGATGGTAGAACTGCGAGCTCTGCGCAGGTTTGATGAGTTAAAATACGCAGAATTTTTACCATATTACTGAATAGAGAGGAGGCGTATGAGGTGCAGAAAGGCTGTTTGGAGATGGTTGTAAAAGGGAGAGAAAACGTGAGGAGGAGGAGAAGGCAGCTAGTGACTAACGAAACGGAGGAAACAGATGTTATGGACATGGTGGCCCCAGCTCTGCGTACGGGCAGGGGGGGATCGCCCCCCGTGCCACCGCCGCCATTACAGCCGGTGCAGTTGGGGGCAGGCGATGGAGGCGCGCAGCCAGCGCCCCCACCCCCACCGGCTCTGCCGGCGCCGTCGGCGCCAGCGCCACCGCCCCCTCCCCCTCCCCCTCCTCCTCCTCCTCCCGTGCCCGCTCCGAACGCGGGGGCGGGGGCGGAGACCAACCGGCCCCCCGACCATCCGGGGGCTGGGCGTGGGGCGGGGGGGGAGGCAAGCAGGCCCTTGCCCCCTGACCACTCTGGGGGCGGGGAAAGGCGTGGGGAGGGGGCGGGCTGGCCCTCGCCACCTGACCGCCCACGGGGCGGGCATGAGGCAGGGGCAGAGGCCGGCTGGCCCTTGCCTCCTGACCGCCCACGGGGCGGGCACGGGGCGGGGGCAGAGTCCGGCTGGCCCTCACCACCTGACCGCCCATGGGGCGGGCATGGGGCGGGGGCAGAGGCCGGCTGGACCTTGCCTCCTGACCGCCCAGGGGGCAGGCGAAGGGATGAAGAGGGTGGAGAGGGGACTGGCTAGTTGCCGGCTCCTGACCGCCCCTGGGGGGGGCGTGGACCGGAAGCAGAGCCTAACTGGCCCTTGCCACCCGACCTGGCCCGAGCCTGGGATGAGTACCCTCGATCGAGGTACCCTCGATCTCGGCTTCGCCGCTCCTCCAGCGTTGGGGAGAGGGGCAAAGCTACCCTGACCAGAGGTGGGTGGGACGTGCCTGATCTAAGTTACTTTTCCGAAAGGGGGGACAGAGACGACCATGCCGGATTCCCCCTCCGCCGCTCTGCTAGTGCTAGGATTAAAACGGAATGGGATGATGTGGATACAGATGGTTCCCAAGAGGAGGGTGGCAGGAGGAGGGGAAAAATAGCCCAAGAAGCTATAAGTGCTGCTAGTCCAATTGCAGGGCGCACGAGATCAAAAAGAGATGAAAGGGGAAGGGAAGGGCCTGCTCTAGAAGTGCCTCTGAGACAGGCTGTGGGAAATCAGGGAGTGATTTATATAAAGACACCATTCTCTCTTGCAGAGCTGCAGACATGGAAAGACTCTGTTGGAAAGTATAGTGACAACCCAGAGAAAGTAGCCATACGGGTAGAGAGGGCTATAAGGGCTCAAAATCCTGATTGGGGAGACTTGAATGTGATGCTGGATGAATTACTAGATAGCACAGAAAGGGAGATGGTTAATAAAGCTGCCATAGATGCTATACAGGCCCAAATTGCAGCTGGAAATCTCCAAGGGATGCCGAATGACATATACCCACTCGCTGACCCTGGCTGGGATCCCAATGTCCCTGAGCAAATGGCAAAATTAAAGCAGTTTCAGAAATGGGTGGTTTATGGGTTGAGATGTGGCCCTCCAAAAGTAGAGAATTTTTCTAAATTATGTGAGATCAAACAAAATCCAAATGAGACTCCTACAGAGTTTCTGAATAGACTTAAAAAGGCTGCACGGAAATACACAACTCTGAACTTTGAAGCACCTGATCAGAAGTACCAGCTGGCTTACATTTTTATGGGCCAATCAACAGATGATATAAGGAAAAAACTGCAAAAAAGGAGAGTAATGGATATAAGTGAGATGCTGAAAATAGCCTGGCAAGTATATCAGAACAGGGATTCAGTAGATAAGAACAAACAGAACAAGCCCCACCATAAGAAAAACCACAATGAGGGAAAGTCATCCAACTCACCAAAGAGGGGACCCCGTTTTCCTCTTGCTGAGGACCAATGTGCCATTTGCAAGCAGAAGGGACACTGGAAAAATGAGTGTCCAGCACGAACAAAAAAGACACCCCCAGCTCCAGAACTAGCTGTGGATTATGATAGACAGCAATCAAGGGCATCACCCCCACCGGAGGCTTCAGTTACAGTTAGGCTGGGAAATGAGGATGTTGAATTTCTGGTGGACACCAGGGCGACCTATTCTGTATTAAATACTTTAAAAGGTAAACTGAGCCAAGAGACTGTGGATGTGGTAGGAGCCACTGGGGTAAGTGAAACACGGCCTTTTTTCCAACCTTTAAAATTTAAATTGGGAAAACACTGAGTGACACACCAGTTCCTGTATATGCCAAATTCACCAATGCCATTATTGGGCAGAGATTTATTAGAGAAATTAGAGGCAGAAATTAAATTCTCCAGAGACAGGGGGGTAAAAGTCATAATTCCTGAATCTAAATTCATAGAAGCAGCAGCTGTTCTTATACAGGAATGCCATGGAGAAATTCCCAAAGAAATAGAAGATGCTGTCAGTCCTATAGTATGGGCCAATGATATCCCTGGGAGATCCAAAAGAGCTGAACCTGTAAGTATTACACTCAAAGCAGGAGCTACACCGGTAAGGCAAAAACAATACCCTTTGAAATTAGCCGGTCGCAGAGGACTAGCACCCATAATTGAGAAGTTTCTCAAATTTGGGTTGCTAGTGGAATGTGAATCCAAGTATAACACCCCAATTATACCAGTGAAAAAAGCAGATGGTAAGAGTTATCGATTAGTGCAGGATCTAAGAGAGATTAACAAAATAACAGAGGACATACATCCAGTTGTAGCCAATCCCTACACACTTTTGACTACACTAACAGACGAATTGGGGTGGTTCACTGTTTTAGATCTTAAAGATGCCTTTTTCTGCATTCCTGTGCACAAGGACAGCCAAGAAATTTTTGCCTTTGAGTGGGAAAACCCTGATACAGGAAGGAAGACCCAGCTCACCTGGACAGTATTGGTTCAAGGCTACAAGAACAGTCCCACGCTATTTGGAAACCAGCTGGCAAAGGAACTGGAGGACTGGAGGAAACAGGAGCCAGGAGGAGTTGTTCTTCAGTATGTTGATGACATCCTAGTGGCAACCAGAACGCGAGATGAGTGTATCCAGCTAACCGTAAGTCTGTTGAACTTTTTGGGTGAGAGTGGTTATCGGGTCTCGAGAGAGAAGGCCCAGATTGCCAGGGAAACAGTAGTTTACCTGGGGCTGGAAATTTTCCGTGGACACCGACAACTCAGCAAAGAGCGGAAGGAAGCTATCTGTCGCCTTCCAGAGCCCCACACTGTGAGAGAAATGCAAGCCTTCCTGGGAATGGTAGGTTAGTGTCGCCTATGGATATCAAACTATGGACTGCTGGTAAAACCTCTGTATGAGGTCCTTAAGGCAGCCGAAAAGGGAACAATCATGTGGACAGAAAGTGCAAGGGCTGCCTTCAAACAGCTGAAACGTTCCCTAATGTCTGCCCCAGCCTTGGGGCTGCCGGATTTGACTAAGCCTTTTGAACTCTTTACACATGAGCGACTGAATGCTGCTCTGGGAGTACTAGCACAGCACCTCGGGGACCAGCGAAGAGCTGTAGCCTACTTTTCAAAACAGCTGGACAGTGTTAGTCAAGGGTGGCCTGGATGCCTGAAAGCTGTGGCAGCAACTGTCCTCCTAATACAGGAGGCCCATAAATTCACCCTTGGACAGCACATTGTTGTGTATGTACCCCATGCAGTAATAACTGTGCTAGAACAGAAGGGGAATCACTGGCTATCCCCTAGCAGAATGCTGAAGTATCAGTCTGTGTTGCTGGAACAGGATGATGTTACTCTGAAAACAACATCTGTGGTAAACCCTGCAATGTTTTTGTCATCCACATTACTTGACAGCATGCCTGAACATAATTGTCTACAGACAATAGAGGAGACTTATTCTAGCAGACCAGACCTGAAGGACATTCCCCTGAAGAGCCCAGACTGGGAGCTGTATACCGATGGAAGCAGCTTCATGAGAAATGGTAAGAGAATGACAGGCTATGCTGTAACCACCACAAATAAAGTCATAGAGGCAAAAGCTTTGCCTCCAGATGTATCTTCACAGAAAGCTGAACTCATTGCACTAACAAGAGCTCTAGAGCTGAGTGAGGGGAAGAAAGTAAACATCTGGACAGATTCCAAATATGCCTTCAGTGTTGTTCATGCCCATGGAGCTATCTGGAAGGAACGTGGCCTGCTGACTGCACAAGGTAATGAAGTTAAGCATGCTTAACAGATTCTTGCACTTCTGCAGAGTATCTGGAAGTCAACGGAAGTAGCTGTCATGCATTGCAAAGACCATCAAAAAGGGAAGAAAGCCCCTGAACTGGGAAATCGCTTCGCTGATGAAGCAGCAAGAGGGGTTGCAGAAAAAGGCATTTTTGCAGTGATACCACAGAAAGAAATAGATTTGTCAGTTTACCCCAAAATATGATCAGGAGGATCACAAATTAATTAAGCACCTTAAGGCTGAGATCAAAGAAGGGGGGTGGGCCGTTACCTCAACAGGACAGGTTGTAGTTCCACCCTTCCTCCTTCGAGAAATAGCTCAGCGAGAGCATGAAAGTACTCACTGGGGAACAGAAAATCTTTTAAAACATCTTAGAAAGGTGGTAATAGGGAGAGGGATGACAGATATCGTGCAGTCTATAACCAGCAAGTGCGATACCTGTCGTAAAAACAATCCTGACACGAGCAAACGGGTTGTCTTAGGAGTGACAAAAACAGGATATCTCCCGGGAGATTATTGGCAGATTGATTTTGCTGAGATGCCATGCAAAGAGGGATGTAAGTATATACTGGTACTGGTTGACACCTTCAGTGGATGGCCTGAAGCTTACCCCTGTCGCTCAAACACAGCAAGAGAAGTAGTGAAAGCCTTGCTGAACCATATAATTCCAAGGTTTGGGGTTCCTCTAGGAATGTCATCGGACAGGGGAACTCACTTTGTTGCAACGGTAGTTGGGGAAGTGAGTAGGGTCCTGGGAATTGCCTGGGACCTGCACACACCATACAGGCCCCAGGCAAGTGGCAAGGTTGAGCGTATGAATGGAACCCTCAAAACCCAGATTTGTAAAATTTGTCAAGAAACATCCATGACCTGGGTCCAAGCCCTGCCAATAGCCTTGCTGAGAACCCGCATACAGCCAAGGCGAAGGGACAATATAAGTCCCTATGAAATATTATATGGCAGGCCTTATCAGGCTCCACATATCCCGGGAGAGATTCATGTGAAGGGTAAAGCTGATTTGCAGAAATACTTAATGGCTTTGAGTTCCGCTTTGCAGAAGCTCCAGAGATTTGTTGTGTTGTCCAGGCCAATAGGACTGGACACACCTGCTCATCAGTTCCAGCCCGGAGATTGGGTCTACATCAAGTGGTGGGACGGTGACCCCTTGCAAGCCAAGTGGAAGGGACCATTCCAAGTTTTGCTGACCACCCTCACTGCAGTCAAAGTTGCCGGCAAGGGACCGTGGATCCACTATTCCAGAGTGAAGAAGGCTTCGGCTCCCGAGACCATCAAGAAAGCAAAGACTGATACAGATCAGGAGGATTGGGTTTAAACTGTTCTTTACGTATCTGTTATCTGCCCAAATGGTAACCATAACTCAGGGTTTGTCCCATGATTTACACAAGGCTGTAGTCCAAAATGTGTCCAAAGTTCTTAATAAGAACAGTTCCTGGTTCTGTATCCAGTTACCACCTCTAGATGGGGGTGGTCACTGATCGTGGATTGGCATTTTAAGCTTCCAAAACTGACACCTTGAAATTTGACCAGATCTTTGACACCCTTACCTCATGGTTACCAAACTGGGCCTGGATAAGAGAAACATTTATAGTAGTTGTAATTGTAGTTGTTATCTGTATAGTAGCCTGCATGTCGGCCGGTTGTGTAAATCGATACTGTGGGTAATGTAGAATGGAGTAAGGTAGAGTAGAGACTAGACAAAGTAGAATCTTGTTAGTCTCTAAAAGGGGGGAAATGATGCCTGAGAGATTTTTTCTGCTTTTTCTCCTGAATATGTCGTACCCTGTTCCCTATATCCACAAGTATTAGCATGCATACTTGTGATGCTTTAGGTGATAGTTTAGCCTGGTTTCATGGTGTTTAGGAGGCCGGTAGACTAAACACCCCTGAAGCCATGTAGAGCTAGAGACCAAACACCCTGTTTTCGTGAGCCCTCAAGGTCTCCTAGTAGGATAGATTTTGTAAACTAGAAGTTAGCCCACCCAGGCCCCTTATTGGGCCCTTCTGGTAGATATGCTAATGTGTAGAGTCTTTAATTGTATACTGGATTAGGGGGAAGGGGCTTTTGCGGCGTGTTCTACCTGGACGGCAGAAGCCATTGAACGGGATCCTATTAAAATACCGAGGTAAACAACCCCCAACCCTTTCACTGTGTCTGAGCCTTTATTTCCTAAGACCAGAAAAAAGGCATCAGTAGCAAAAAAACTCGGAGCGGCGTGGAGGAGCGGGGGAGAGACAGGCTGGTGGCAGGCAGCTCCCGATGGGGCAGAGAGAAAAAAAAAACTCACAGCAGACAGACTGGCAGCTCCGTGCTGGCTTCTCAGGGGCCATGGGTTCAGCAGACAGCTGCTCCAACCCTCCGGCTCCGAGCGAGGGTCCCGAGCAAGAGAGTGCCCTCCCCCCACCCTTGCTTTTTCAGTCTCCAAAATCTCACATTGTCAGGCCCTGCTTCTATGAGAACGATTCTGCCCCACCCTGCCAAGGAGAAAGGCCCTAGCCTTGTGCTTTGTTCTCTTAAGTACTCAGCCATTAGCTCAGTCATTTGTGTCTTAGCAACCCATGGGAGAAAAATTCTTGAGGAAAAAAAAACTAAATCCAAACTCTAACACTTGTCTACTGTGGTCTCCTTCACTTCATAAAAGGGTGTAATGATCCAGGGAATAGAGATCTAGATGTACCAAGTCATGTCAGTAAAGTACGAGAAGTTCCTCTGATAGTGAAAAATCTTTGGCTCTGGTTTCATGTCCGCCGTCACACCCACACAGCATCTAACACAACAGGATGCAAGACTAGTTGAGGGTCACAGGTATGCTGGTAGAACAGCATGCAATTAAATCATCAACCCATTGCAAATTTATTTTTGAAAAGGCTGCTTTCAGAAGCATCACTGATAGCAGAAAATACACACTGGAAGGAGGAGGGAGCAGATGTTTAGCTCTCTGCAAATTTCTAAAGGCTTTCTCAATAATGGGCAGGAATCAGTTAAGGAGACTGAAGGAGAGCAGAAACATGAGTAACGTCATGGAGTTAAGGAAGGACAGAAGTTAACTTGACAACCTCTGCAAGAGCAAAATCTACAAGTCTATGGAGAATTTTCCCAAAAGGAAATGGTGAAAGCCTTTCTGATTGACATACATAGACTAGATTAAACAGAATACTTAATGTGTAATAGACAAAAATCATGCTTTTATGCGGAGGGATAGAATATTCTAACAGTTTTCTGTAGCTGTGATGTGCAGTACAGAAGCAACAGAAAATGGAAAGATTTTTTTCTCCTCACTGCTTACTTTTTTCTGATTTTCTTTTCCTTTGGACAATGAATGAAAAAAAAAGAGAGAGTATGCAAATAAAATCTATAAGCCAAGTATTTGATTTATGCTATACTGTCTGGTTATTGCACCTTCTCATGAACTCCTGAAAGAACTATAAACTGTGTCCTGCCCCTCTTATGCTGCATTCTGAATAATACTGTAGTTAGTAGAATACCTCAATTACAACTTGCCTTTTAACCTGGTGATACAGCAAAGTTAAGACCTTGATCAGTTTCCAGATCAGATTTATATTCTGTTCCATCATAGGGTATTTATCTGAGAACAATATTTTACCTCAAATTTCAGGTTATTCCACATGAACATACTGTGGACAAGTAGGTACTCCTTGCCAGCAAAATATTTTGCAGTGTTATGCACTGGTTCAATATGTTTTGGTAGAAGGTTACGTCCATAATGTGAAATTGTAGGTTTAATATTTTGCTTCTTTTTAGGCAGATGACGCTGGTGTCATTTTTCCATAAAAGTTGGAGGATCAGATTTAATTCTACAATGTTATTCTAGAAGTGAGTAACTACAGTTTCCAAAAACTTAAATGTTCTTTCAGGATTGTTCACTGTAGCCCAAGTTGCATCTACCCCAGGTCACTGATTTCACCTCTGGTAAAGACAAAAAATATACTTGTCTCTTTAATGACCTTACATTATTATAGGAGAAGGCAAAAAAAAAATAAAAAAATCCCCTATTCTATGCACCATTTAAAATATTGGTTTTGCCCTTTTTAAACTCCACTCTGATGCATAGATCTTTCAGCTGTTCAGGCATATGCTTGGGGGAAACAGTGAGTCCAATTTCAATAATGGTAAGAGCTCTATAAAAATCACCAGAGCAATCATATTAAGCTCAAGCTGCTGCTTTCTAATAGTAATGGTCTGGAAGCAAAATAAAACCAAACAATCCCAGACATGGACATTTCTAATGGTACAGTCTACTGTAGCTGTCTGTTTCTACCCAGCTGTCCTCGATTAGTCAGGAGGGGTCAAAATCTAGGAAGTGACCTATGCTGCAGGACGTGATACAACTTCCTTCCTGAGAGAGAAAGCCAATAACCAGGTAGTTTTAAGGAGTGATATGTAGGTAAACCATTAAAAAAGTTCATCCACCTTCGAGGAAAAATCATATATGAGCCGAGAACCACTGATCCTCTTCCTCTTTTGGCCTGCTGCTGTGAAGAGAGGAGCATCTCCCTGCCTCTCTCCCTGGTAAGCCCCCCCCCCCCCCCCCCCCCCCACCTCCTTCCAAGGGAAGGGTGGGGGAAGGGAGGTTTAGGGCAGCAGTGCAGCTGCAGCCGGGCATGGGGGAGGAACCAGATGGAATTTTCGGCAGATACAGTTCAGTCGACATGTCAGCTACACCAGACAGGGCCAGGCCCCTGCTCCGGGCCAGGCAAGGACTGGGCCGGACTCCATCCAGTTCAGGACAGGCCCTGCCCTGTCACCCCAGGCCCAGATGGTCACCCCAGGCCCAGATGGCCCCACCAGGCTCAGCCAGCTTCACAGAGCCAGGCCACAGAGACTCTGAGAGCTTCTGCCATCCAGCTTGAACCTTTTCAAACAGCCCGGCAGAGAGCACGTGATCCTCACACTGCTGGAGAGAGAGAGAGAGAGATTAACTCTATCCATGCCTGGACTAAACTTACAGACACCCATCCTTCCTTGCACAGAGAGAGGAACGAGTGAGGACATCTACATAAATGCAGACTAGAGACTTTACAGTCAGTGAGGAGAGTAGAACCAATGCCTAGAGGGAGGTGTATGAGAAGTGTTTCAAGAGTGAAGGCGAAAATTCTTTTGGAGAACCATGGTTGGGGACTGAGCTAATAAATTCCCTGTAATATATGAAGACATAGTCCAAAGGGGGGATGTGAGGTTCTAATTGCAGCCAGTGAACTGAAACATCTGGGTAAAGACAAGTAAGTGTTGAAATAAGTACAGCCTGATGAGAAGCTTGAACCAAGAGAGAGGAGAGGCTGTGACCCAGAGCCCTGGTCCTGGGGGGAATGCCAGAGAACTTGTGTTGTCGGGAGAACCTGTGTTCCTCAGCACAGAAGAAGGGATTTTCTTTGTTGCTGCAACTGAACTGTTCATCCTTAAAAGGTACCCCATGGACTGTTCATAACCCACCATAGTGGCTGTGGGAAGGCTACTGGTGTGGGGGGAGGGGAATCCACCACAAGCAGATCTTTCTTCCGGGCGGCGACTGGTAGTGAGGCAGAAGACCCATAAAAAACTGTATTTTTCTTACAGAAAATCCATGGTATAAACAAAAGAGACTTCTCTCCCTAAATGAACTGAAACAAGAACTATTTCTGAGGTGGTAAACTGACTGGAGGTTGAAGTGTTGTCTTTTGTGTGTTGGCAGGGAGAAAGAAATGGAGAGGTGGGGGAAGGAGGAGTGATCTGAGGAGTTTGTTCTGGTTTTTCTTGTTTTTTTCCTTTGTCCTAGGTATATTAATAAAGTTTCTTTATACTTTATAAAGTTTGAGCCTGCTTTGCCTACTCCTAATCCTCATCTCACAGCAAACATCAGGTAAATGTTGGTAAGTGTGCTGGCATTCAGCCAGAACCTCAAATAGGCGAACTGGAACCACTACACCAGCAGATCAGCCACATATTTTATAAAGACAGTTCTTGCAAGACCTTTTTTAAAAAAATAATCTGTAGGAGAGAGTACCAACAAAACACCACATTCTTAATAATATAATTAATTAACAAGTAAATTTCTGCTTGCAACTGAAAGACCTGTCTAATAATAAGGGTTATTGAAAATCTACCTTGGGAAACCTTTTTAATGCTGATACTTCCAATGAAGTTATTAGCATTAAACAGTCTGGCAGTGTTCATCTACCATGTAAAAGTTTTTGAGCATTTAAGAATTTTTAATGTTTTCTTTCAAAGACCAGGAGGTTTCCAGGTATGGAAGCAGATGTGCCTCTGTAATATGTAATGAGTGACATACCTCAGAGGTCTAGAAGATGGTAATGTAACACACACATTTTTTAGACTGAAAATTTTGCAGATGAACTAGTTTTTCAGATGAATCATAAGTTCAATTTTCCTTGCACTAGATGGCCATTATATACTGGTGGGTGGTTGTTCTAAAGAAAAGAGGTAATGTTGATATTTTGGGGGTTTGAGTATGCAATGCCATACTTACACAATTTTGCTTATAAAATATATTTTTTAAATTATATGCTGTAGTCTGATACTACCACATTATCAGTTTTGTTAGTATTCTAGGCATGATATATATAAGAAGATTTATAGGACATTTAAGCAGCTTGAAATCCTGGTGAGATTGAATTATAAATATAAAATTATGTTGTGTTTGTGTTTTTAAAATTCTACTTTCTAAGAATTAAACAATTTCTCCTATATTAGGAAGTTCAGCATCCACCAAAGGAAATGACAGAGGAAATCCAGTCTCCCTGATGAGGGCTGGGGTAAGACAAGCTGTCTCAGGAAAACTGAAACTTGCAGGCAGGAAAAAAAGCCATATTTATTTCAATAACATTATAAAGACACTTCACTTCTTTGAGATAAAATTCTGTGTTTAGAGCAGGAAAAGCCTCCTCACTCAGTCTTCAGGAACTGACAGTCCTATAACATAAAGCTTGACCTCATTTTAATTAGATGTTTCTGAGACGTGGCCACTGTGCCAGTCTGATCAGGTTTTTTTTCACACACCTGAGGTTTGTTGGTGCACTGCTGGCTATGGTGGGATCTCGCTCAGAAAAGTGTTATCAATGACAAGGGCCACAGTGAAAGGAGTGAAATGATCCCACTTACCCCACAATCCCCTTATGCTCACCTACAGTTTCACTGTTATTCATAGTTTTAACCACCTCTGCTTCTACATCCCTTAAGGAATCTGCTGATTGATAGTTGTCTTAATTTCCAGTGATGAAAATCTTCATTAATTCTCTGTGGGGAAGAAGCCTGACCACCTACAGCCAGCTGCCCAGAACTCTGCCTAGCTGGTTTTTGACTATCTATAGGGTGAAAGACTTCAACCTTCCTCGTCAATCCGTGCCAGTGCTCAGTCACCCACACAGTACACGAGTGTTCCTGTGTTCAGATGGCACCTCCTCTCTTTCAGTTTGTGCCCTTTGCCTCTGTTCCTCTCACTGGGTACCACAAGAGCCTGTATAATTCTTCCTTGTACCCTTCAGATATTTCTCCACTGATGAGTGAAATTAAGAATTAATAAGCAATTGCTGAGGCAAGATGTAAATTTTCAGGTCAGAAGTGTAATACAGAAAAACTAGGCAAAAGAACAGCCACTGGAAAAATCAGTGGCCAGCTGAGACAAAATTCAGAGATATACTGAAGCCCCTGTATTGAGAAGGAAGGAGGAACCACAGAATCAGGAAGTAATTCTTCACTGTAGCTACTGGACATATGTATTGGAATAAGATGAAAAAAAAGGCAGACTTATTTGTCCTGTTCTGCTGCTGCTGCTGCTGTACTAAGTATGTTATTTCATTGCTGATGGTGGTATGAAACAAGCACAATCAAATGCCTCAGCTTAGGAAATTAAAAGAACATTGCAAGCTTAAATAAACGAAACCTAGATTGTGGGTTCTGTAAGTCAGTTGTACGCATATGAAATTTGTGAGAACATTTTTGAATTCTTTTGGGAAAAATATAGTGCAATATCTTCTGGAGGGGCTGGTTTAATTGCAGTTGGGCATCTGATGCTTCATTAGGTTAAGATCAGTCCACTTGTACAAGAGTGATGAGCTGTCTGGATGAGATGAAGTGTCGTAATGCTGAGATCACTAAAACCTGCCCAACAGACAGTACAGAAGTGGGATGAGACTGTAAATGAAAAGGCTATATTCTGTTTGCTTAACTGCCTTAAACCAGCTGAAGAAGGTGTGAATATATGTATTATGTATAGCTTTTTACAAGACTAAATCAGTTGTTTGACTATGATACATAATGTGATTTTCCAGTAAAAATATACTATGGTTAATTAAATAAAAATGTGAAATAAATCACTGTGCTTTAAATTTATTTCATAAAAATGCTGGTTTCTGATTCTATCAGAAAAACAGTTGCATGCAGTCACAGTACATGAAAACTTACTTTGTGTAACATGGTGCATAACAGATCTCAGGGAAAGTTGACCTCAGTGTACCCTTAGGCATGGTTACAAAGGATACTTACATGAGCATTTCTAGCAAAAATCACAAGCATCAGATTTAGGACAAAAATTGCCATGTGATAGCACTTAATTCCCCAAGCGTGAACTGGACAATAACATTTGTTTAGTAGTAATTTTCTTTGTACAAATAAGGTGAACTTCTAGTTTTATACTCAGTCCTGTTTTGAAATTTAATATGGATTCAACACAACAATTTACACATAAACCTCAGAAGAGAAGTTAACTAGAACCAGATGTTGAGCAAGATGCCACATTTGGAGAAACCCACTTTAAACAACCACCTTACTGTAGTGACTTGAGTCAGCTCAGTTTATGGCAAGCAGAAAGGAGCTTTTCTCAGCTGCTATAAACTGGTGCACACACTTCAGAACGTGAAACCAACACCCCTTTAAAAGGCACGGTGATTGACTGTAGGATTTAGAGCTTTATAATTTTTATCCCTGGTGACCAACTCGCAATGATACAAAAGCAAAAGCCTGGACAACATTACGGCTTCACATGACAAGAATTGTGTTTTTGTTTTTCTTCAATCTGAATCTGAAAGATTATAACTTTGTTCTGTACATTCCAAATCAAAGTCTCTGATACTGCTAGGGGAAAAAAAATTAAACTCGAGAGATGCTGCCAGCTTCAAAGCTACACTTCAGACTGAATTTTTATCTGCTATTACTACATGCAAACAAATTAGCTGAAAGAGACTTCAGGAGGAAAATATTTTTCCAGTTGCTTTTACTTATTTTCTTTTTTTTCAGCCAAGTACCTGAGTTTCTGAGAACAGGTTGGATTCAATGCTGTGGCAGCCATGGAAGTTACCTCTGAGACTCCAGGGGTAGCAGAAGCCCAAGAAGAGAAGAAAGGACTTTGGTGGAGGGCTTCCAAGACTGCTAAACTCCCCCCGGGGACTGGAGTGGCCATGGTTTAGCCCAGGGCAAACTTACTTGGTTACTAGTTATGTCTATCATCTCCCCACTTTTAGAAGGTTACCTGTTACTGGATGATTGATTCACTGTTACTCCTTACCTCCTCCCCTCTCCCCCATCCATTGGACTGGTTCCCTGACCCTGCCCTTGTACCTCTCCGGGACCCTCAGATGATTGGTTAGTACGTATCCCTCATAAGGTAGTCACATAGAGTATTCCGGGCTTTTGGTCCCTGGATTCCCTCTGTGCTGGACTTCCTGCAATAAAGCTGCACAGAATTCATCCATACCAGAAGTCCCTCTCGCCTTATTTCTACTTCAGCACCTAGCGATCGCAGCTCCTCGCTCCCAGCGCGTCACCCTGCCAGGCGAGCAGCTTCACTGGCTGGTGTCTAAGGGACGCTGCCAGAGTGCTTCCTTTGGACAAGGACACTTCTGGAACCCGGCCAGCTGGAGGCTGTCCAGAATCCGGGCTGGACACCAACAGCTAGCAAAGACAATGCTATTTTTGTCTAATTTTTGTCTGGATGTGCTTTACACAATCCACCAGCTATTGTCTTCAGGGAGGAAAGCAGGAAAGAGCTGAAAGCCTGAAATCCAGGCTGGCTATGGCAGGCTGTGGAATGGTTGTACAGAATCGGAGGCCAGAAAGAGCCATAGCAGTTGCTTGCCTGATGCCCTCTGTGCACTGAGCTGGGCGTGTCTCGGTGTGAAGGGCAGTGAATTACCAAAATATGAGTATCAATCTAGCATCGATGCCCAACTCAAGATGGACAAAGACTCTCTAACAAGGCTGTTAGAAAGTGTATGTTTATTTCAGCACCAGGCAACTGCGTGGGATAGCTCCCTAATACGCAGCGCAAAGCGCAAAGCACAAAGCAATACAAGAGCCATATATTTACAAAAGTCTTGAATATTCAAAGTATAAGGATACATTCATCATATTGATACCTCCCATTTCCCCGCTTCGTACGGTAATTAGTTGAATACTAATTAAGCATGCCTAGTTTGTCTTTTAATTTGAGTCAGTGGTTGTGAAATTAGAGGAGAGGGCTTAGAATGATGAAGTAAAACTTCTCTTCCTCTGTTTGAACTTTTTCATCCTTTGGTTTTTGACAATACAAATTGCTTCTAAGGGAACTTTCGGTCCCTTCTGACATTTCTCTTTGATAGGAAAACTAGTAACTGTCTACATTCCTATAGATCTATGAAGCAATGTTTTCTATTTCCTTATTGCAGGTACAGCTGAATAAGCATCTAAATGACAGATAATTGTTCAGTTACATTCCAAACTTGTTTCAACTTAGTTCTCTAGTTAATCATTGATTCTTTTAATTGACTTCAGTTGGGTCTACTCACTAACTCTATTTTCTTTAAATTACTGAGTCTATTTTAACTGATTTCTACTGACTTTTTATCTATGATTCTAATTTTTAAAACTCTGTGTTTCAGCAGTCCTGTCCCTCAGGCCCCAGGTGTGCAGCCGTGGCACTGCGGGACAAGCTCCCAGTGCTCACAGAGGCTGTGTCCCACACCATGTCGGAGGAGTCTGCTGGCCTCTCACATCACCCACAGTGTTTCTGCTGCTCCCAGGTACCCTTTCTGCTACAGCCCTGCAAACCTAAACTACAGAAATCAGCTCCTAACCTGAAATATGGTGATTAGTTTATTCTGGAGAGTTCTATGAGGGTGCAAAACCAGACACCTGAGAGTGAACTTACTCTACTTGAACCACATCCTTTATGGCTCTTCCTTCCTCAGCTTTTCCTCTGTGGTCCGCAAGGCCAGTTGCTGCTCAACCACCAAGTGGCAAAATCACAGTACCTCTTACTATTTGAGGAAACACAGTTTCCCCAGGATGTTTTAGGATAGATGTGTTACAGGCTTTTTCATCCTACAGAGCTTCAGGAATGACGAGAACCTGAAAGGCAGTGCAGGTTTCGCTTTCTCCCAAAAAAGATGGACTCACTGTTTCCCATAAATAGATACTTCCAAGCCAGATTGTCACGACCATGCTGCATAAATGTTTGAATTCACAGTATTTAAGGATTTTCTGAAGAAACCAAACAAAATCCATAAAAATGTTTAAAGTGACCCCTTCAAGACATGATGAGACTACCACTTCCCATAATGCACTGATTACAGGTCAGATTAACACACATTTTGCTTGTTTTTGATTTTTTAGACATATGACTGAGATTATTCTTTTACAGTGATTTGTCTCTCCAGTTATATATTACCCTTTCAAGTATTACATCTTCTAGATAGGCCAGAAAAGACAACTGATCCCTGTTTAAATCACTGGTAAAAGAGCACAGGACCAAAAAGTAATATCTGAAGGATTTTGCTAGAAAATGTCCTACTCATCAATGACTTCACACTGACTGTGTTCTTAGATTTCTCAGTTAGCCAATGTTTTTAGTCTGTCAAACATACACCTTGCCAGTGCCATGTACAGCAAATGTTTTTTTTTTTTAAGTCAAATGTCCAGGTGCTACATCAATTAACTCAGAAAAATCCAGGATTACAATAAGAACTTAGTTACATTTTCTATCTAAATTTAAAATGTTTCCAGAAAACATAACAGGATTTTTGGGTCAGGCAGACATGGAAATAAGTATACTAACTGTTCTTGCTTATATTTGTAACCTTAAATTCTTTGCTGAATCTCCATTTAACCTCTTAAAAATTCCACACAGAATCAATCCACAGCTAATAAATACTCCTTATTCTTTTCAAATATTGGAAGAACATTATTGATTTCAGACAGTGTCAGAACTTGCCTGAATTTGTTTAAGCCAGTTTGTAGTGCTTCCCAGATAGTTTGCTAAATATTTGGTGGAAGTATGTTGGAGTTTGAATTTAGTTTTTTTTCCTCAAGAATTTTTTTTCCATGGGTTGCTAAGACACAAATGACTGAGCTAACGGCTGAGTACTTAAGAGAACAAAGCACAAGGCTAGGACCTTTCTCCTTGGCAGGGTGGGGCAGAATCGCTCCCATGGAAGCAGGGCCTGACAACGCCAGATTTTGGAGACTGAAAAAGCAAGGGTGGGGGGAGGGCACTCTCTTGCTCGGGACCCTCTGAGCCGGACGGTTGGAGCTGCTGTCTACTGAACCCATGGCCCCTGAGAAGCCAGCACGGAGCTGCCAGTCTGTCTGCTGTGAGTTTTTTTTTCTCTCTGCCCCATCGGGAGCTGCCTGCCACCAGCCTGTCTCTCCCCCGCTCCTCCACGCCGCTCCGAGTTTTTTGCTACTTTGTAGCGGGGCTCCCCCTGCACGCCAGGACCTCTTGCCATCCCACCTCCCTGTGTCCGAGGATCCTGCTGTGGCACCGACACCAGCTGCCCCCGAGGGTCTGTGAAACAAAAGCTCTCCTCCATCCCTCCCTACCTCGGGCAGTCGCCATTGCTGTGTGCTACCTGAGCTCACGCCGGAGTGCCCCCTGCAGCCGCTGGGCAATCATCACACCCAGAGCGCCCCCTGCAGCCACCAGGGAATCATTGCACCCAGAGCGCCCCCTGCAGTCTGTGACTGGAACTGCACCAAAAGAGAAAAGGTGCCTGAAGCCAAGCAGGCTGCCACTGGGTTTCTGGTTCTGTTTGTTGGTTAACACCATAGTTGTTGTTATTTGTTAGCTTTGTTTTAGATATTAAGAAAGAACTGTTATTCCTATTCCCGTATCTTTGCCTGAGAGCCTCTTGATTTCAAATTTATAATAATTCGGAGGGAGAGGGGTTACAGTTTCCCATTCCAAGAAAGGCTCCTGCCTTTCTTAACAGACACCTGTCCTTCAAACCAGGACAGATTTTGGCACGCAATGTGGGGCTCGAGGGCATCGAGAGGAAAAAGGATAACAGTTCTTGAGTAACGCAGTTTTTGTGTGCTGGATACAGGAACCTCATTAGGTTGCACCATGTGGTCTAGCTTATCCCGGTTCGTATGGCAAGTGGTCACGGCTGTCTCTCTCCCATTTGCAGTCCCGTATCTAAACATGGGCCCTATAACTAAGGCTACGGTGGCTGTTATACAGTTTGTGTTTTGGGTCAATAAGGTGAGAAATTCATGGATTTTCAACTTCCTCTGGAAGGCAGGCATGTGGATTCACAGCTACCACACATTAATGACGTTTTCAGGGTTACTTTAATAATGGTACCTACTGCGAGGAAGTGACACCAAAAGAAATGTTCTCACAACCCTTCACCCAGCTCTTTGGGCCTATCCCGCCAATCTTTGAAGGGTTCAAATCTCCTCTAAATGCTAATGATATCATACAGTGGCGGGTGTTGCTGATAGGCCTGCTCTATTTAGCATTCAGGGATAAGGGGGCTCTGACTTGGGTAGCCACCCTGACACCTACCCCAGACAATAGGGATGAGGCCCCAGAACCTGACATGGCCCCAAGGACTAGGGATGCTGCCACAGAGTCTGGCCCGGCCCCCCGACCCACCTCAGAAACAAACCACCCGGATTGGGTGGGGGTCCTGGTGAAGGAGATACGCGAGATGGGCCAAGTGCTGAAGGAATACACTTGCCCAGCTGGTGGGAAACCCTTCCCCTACCCCAAAGAGGGAGAGTCTAATGGGGCAACAGGGGAACCCAGGAATGTTACAACCGCTCAGGCTCCAGTCAGATCAGAAGGGCAGCCACAGCCAGCAGTAGTTGCCCCTGTGGAAAAGAGGAAGACTAAGGTCAAACCAGAGCAGCCAGTGAGTAATGATGGGGAAGCAGGGCCCTCTCAACCAGTAGGGAGGCCAAGGATTGAAATCACTACTGAGTCCCTGGGGTATGACAGTCTCCGTAATCTACGAAAAGACATTGTGCGACGGGGTCGTGAGCCTTTTACAACATGGTTACTTCGGGTCTGGGACCTTATGGGTATGGGCGTGCAGCTGGATAGTATTGAGGCAAGGCAGCTGGGACCCTTGTCCCAGGACTCGGGGGTAGATCAGGTATTCGGAAGAGACGACGGGCCCCTGTCTCTCTGGGAACGGCTTTTAATAAGTGTAAGAGAGAGGTTTGTCAACAGGGAGAGAATGCAGGAGTACCATCATAGAAGACCATGGAAGACTCTTGAAGAGAAAATCCAACAGCTGAAAGAGGTGGCAGTATTAAAAGTACTCTTCGGGAGGGATAGACAACATAATAATGACCCCGACAAGGTCAAGTGTACAGGGCAAATGTTGTGGAACCTGGTGAAACTAAAGCCCTCCCAATACACCATCTTCATTGCAACAATTAATGCCGACGACAACCGAAAGACAGTAGGTTCCATAGCCACCAAACTCAGGAATTATGATAGTATGATCAGTGGCCAAATGCAGGCTCAGGTCTTCACTGTAGTCAAAGACCTCAGAGAGGAGATGAGGGAGGTGACAGAGGAGATGAACATGATGAGTGCGGCACCAGTGCGAGTCACAAGCCCCAAAGTCAGAGCCCAGCGCTCCCCAGCCAGGGAGAGAGGGTACTCCCCATGATCTAAGCTGTGGTTCTTCCTGTGTGACCATGGAGAAGACATGAAGAAATGGGATAAGAAACCCACTGCGGCCCTGGCAGCACAGGTACAGCAACTCCAAGAGAGAAATACTAACCGAGGCGGGGGTCTACAAAAGTAAAAGTAGCCTCAGCCTCCCGTGACCGAGATGCCAGATATTACAGAAGGCAGGATGATCTGTTGGACCCCCTCAAGGAGACCTCTACTATATATGCCCAGGAAAAAAATAATAACCAGTGTGGGGGCCGTTGTGGCAGGCCCTAAGACCACCCCTCGGAAAGACCGTGTGTGGGACCGGCCCAAGAAGAAGTAGAGATTCCCCTGGGGCAGAACAAAAGATAGTTAGCCCCAAGAGAAGGTGTGATCTTTAGTGGGCTGTCTGCCCTCTCCCCATTTGTTTTCTGTTTTGTCAATCACCTGTCTATCACCCTCAGTTTCTAGAATGTTCAGCTCAGTTCGGTAGTTGGTTAGTTTTCTCCCTTGTCCTTCTCTCAGCCCCCTCCCCGAAATACCCTCCGTTGGTCCCCTTCCCCTTGTCCCTCCCTTGTCCCTCCTCGGTGCCCCGATCTTATTGGTTGTTGTGTTCGCAATAAAGTCTGATGCACGACTGGGCTCGGGGCTCTCAGCTACTGAGTTTCTCCGCTCTCAGAGCTCACGGAGCACGGATACCCCGATACTTAGTTTCAGTGTCGTAATTCCGTCTCGGGAGCCCGTCGTTTTGCTACAGTTTTGGCAGCCGTGGTAGCCTTTGCCTGCCTGCTTCGGAAAGCTGCAACCTGCGGCTTGGGGTCCCCAGATCCTGGCGAGCATGGACCTGACCCCAGGGACACTCCCTCGCCGCTTCTCGGGTTGCTGACTAATCCTGGCGGTCAGCTCTCGGAACACCCGAGAGGCACGGCAGCTGGCGCCCGGACCGGGACCGGCTTAGCTCCGGTCCTTGCTGAGTGTCCCTGGTCGCTGATCAGGAGTTCCCATTCGGACTCGCCAGCTCCTCAAGGAACGGGTCTCTGTTTTAGAGAGACTCGTTCCGAGAAGGTGCAGCAAGACCTCTTCGGAGAAGACTCCAGGATTGCTTGGGGCTGCTACTCCTCCAGCAGTCGCCGGGGTACTTTCCTGGGAGCGGAGGAGCTGAAGAGGATTCTGCTGCTGAAACACCCTACCCAGGGGACTTTTCGTTGGTGCCAGGGACAGGCCGGAACCGCACAACAGCGAGTCGCGAAACCGCATGGGAGTGTAAGTGCGGGGACGAGTGAGTGCAGGGTGCCTGACACCACCCCAGAAAGGGGCGTTTTGCTTAAATTTTTTATGTTGCTCTCATTTTCCCTGGGTAGAGTGTAGCCTGCTGCCGGCTATAATGGGTTTATCATTGTCCCGGCAGCAGAGAGACGTTTATAACCAAGTTAAGATTACCCTTAGTTCGGAGCGGGGAAAGTTTAAGAAGGGGATTTTGAAAAAGATTATTAAATCGGTTTTTCTTGATTTTCCTTCCGTTTTGGGTACTTCGGTAACCACTTTAAGTTTTTGGGATGAAGTAGGGGATAAGTTAACTTCGGATGCACGGGCAGGGGATCAGGGAAGTCCTCAGTTTTTTCAGTTACTTATTTTAATTTGTGACATTTTGCGTGAAAGGGAAGAAAGCTCTGGGTCCCCAGTTAAATCCTCTCCCCCTATCCCGACCCCATGTTCCTTGTACCCTTCTTCCCCACAACGGGAGGGACCACAGCGGGTGTCCCACCCGTCGGTGCAGGGAGGTTCTACCGAGCCATTTAGCGGCCGACTCCCTGACCCCCCTCGGTCCCCCCCTGTGCCCCAGCCGTGACAGGAAGGGCCCACCCAGCACGGACCTCTCCCCAGCCCTCGTTCCTCCTCCTTTGTACCCGGTTGCGCCTGTTGTGCCCCCCCTAGGTTTTACTGTTTCTCAAAATGGCGGCGGTCCCTCCTATCTTGTGCGCGGGAACCCCTGCCCCCATTTTATCGGAGAACAACCCCTTCCGGCAGACCCTTAAGCTGTCCCCCGCGCCGGCTCCCCTCCCAATGGCGTCGATGGGTGTAACCTCGTCGGGCACTCCCCTCGTTATCGTGGTTCCCGCCCCGATCGCAATTAACACCCCTCCTACTGACGGTTTGGTTCCGCCCACTGGTGCCTCCGCCCACGCCACCGGTGGCCCCTCCCCTCTTCCGGTTTCCCACGCCCCCCCTTCCGATTCTCGTGTTATAGAACCCGGAAGTGGTCAGGCCAAAGCCTACCAGGGTTCACCTAGGCTAAAACCCGGGAGCCCAAGTACATCGGCCCAGGCAGATGAGGGGAACCGGAAAGCCTACCTGGGTTCCCAACACCTGGGACCCGGGGGCCCAGAGACCATAGCCTGCACTGCGGAAGGGGAGCGGGAGTTCTTTGGGGCACCAGTCACTTACAATAGACAGGGCCAGAACCCACGATGGGAGCCGTTCCCGTATCCCAACATACGGGAGCTTTTAAAAATAGCCAAGGACCATGGGATAGATTCAGCATACTTTAAAGGGGTTTTCCATGCAATGTTCTCCACATTTACACTGACACCCAAAGATGTTAAGACTATTATAGCCTCTTTGCTCATGGACACACAATACTGGATTTGGGACCGGGCATAGCAGAGACTGTTGAAAGAACTCTTAGATGAGTATAAGGCTGATCAAAATTTGGCCTTCCTTACCCTTGACCATCTCTGTGGGGAAGGAAATTTTGAAAAAGGACAGACTCAAGCAGATCTTATTCCAGTAAAGGTCTTAACAGACATCCAACAAGCAGCCCAGAAGGCATTGATTGCTCTACCATCACTGACTGCACCCACAGATGAGTATGCCTCAATCCGGCAAGAACCCAATGAAAATTTCCTCCACTTTGTGGAAAGACTTAAATTGGCACTATCAAAACAAATTGAAAACCCACAATCAACGAAAGATATCCTCCGGTCCCTTGCCTTGTCAAATGCCAACCCTGAGTGTAAACACGTACTCAAGGCACTCCCTAAAGACCCGAAACTGACCATCGAGCAGATGGTCGAGGCCTGCGCTGAGGTGATCCCCTTAATACCAGCACCTCTGCAGCCTCTATTTCTACCATCTTTATCTCCAATGCCTCAAGTTCCACCTGCCGTACCATCTGTTCCAACCCTGCCTACACTAACTATCCCGATGCAATACCCATCGCCAGCCTTTACTCAGCTCCCAGCACCAGCCACAGTGCAGTATGCACCACTAGCCCCAACCCAACTTCCAATGGCAGTCCCGATGCAGTCTCCGGTGTCGGCCCAAATTCAAACTCCATCAACAGTCCCCACACAGCTTTCGCCGACGACTCTGACGCAGATGCCGCAAGCAGTCCCAGCACAGTTCCCGCCGGGGGGAGCTGCCGCAGTTGCTGCTGTCCCCCAGGTGATGGCACAAAATCAAAGTCAAGACCCTCGCAGGTGTTTCAACTGTGGGGCACCACACCACCTCGTGAAAAACTGCCCCCATCCAAAGAAGCCTAATCTGTTTACTCCTAAGTCTGTTGCAGGTACAGGGCTGTCATCTTACCCAAGTCTACAGCAACACTCGGGAAATGGGCAGTAGAGCGCGGATCGGCACCGCACGATGATATCAAATGGAGTGCCGCCTCCTCCCCAATTTCCAGCGTAGACTTGCCTCCGGGAGGAGAGATTGATCAACGGAGAAGACTGACGATGGTGAGTGTGGACCCCCAACATTTTGATGAAAACATACCCCACTGCCTGCCTGTAAGGCTCAAACAACAAATAGGGGGTCCTGTGGACATAATAGTGCTTGGACCTGTGCGGGGCAGTTCACCTGCGTTTTCAGTATTCCCAGTAGTAGTTCGGGTACTCCCGAAAAAAGACTTCTTCATTTCCATGGAGTGTGCAAACACTCCATGGTTTCTCCCTGGATGGACTGAAGTAGCCCAAGCACTGGCACTGCCAGAAGATTACCCCATGCCAGTGCAAGACAAAATACCATCAGCTTGCTGGGTGAACCTTGTGGGAGGGGACAAGCCCATGCTCACGTGCAAGGTTACCAATGGACAGTCATCAAAAAGACTAGAGGGGATGGTGGACACAGGGGCAGATGTAACCATCATCAGTCGCACGGAATGGCCTTCCCACTGGAGCCTAACATCCTCAGGTGGGAAGGTCACAGGAATCGGGGACTCCTGCCCGTCCTTGAGGAGCACCGAGAATGTCATCATTGAGGGGCCTGATGGGAATGCCACTTCCATCCGGCCATTTGTTATCCCGTCAGGTTTTACACTCTGGGGCAGGGACCTATTGTCTCAATGGGGGACTCGGTTAGAAATCCCTTCATGGGATTTTCCATCGGGGCCACTGAGAGACGTGCCACCCCACCACTGACTTGGCTCACGGATGTGCCAGTGAAGGTAGAGCAGTGGCCCCTTTCGAAGGAGAAGCTGCGCGTCCTCGAGTCCCTCGTAGAGGAGCAGCTTTCCAAGGGCCACATTACACCAACCAATTGCCCTTGGAACTCCCCTGTTTTTGTCATTCGGAAACCCGGCAGGGACAAGTGGAGGCTCCTCCACGACCTCCGTAAAATCAATGAGGTAATTGAGGAGATGGGCCCCTTGCAACCAGGGCTTCCCTCTCCAGCAATGCTCCCCAGGACATGGCCTCTCGCGGTGGTTGATATAAAGGATTGCTGCTTTAGTATCCCTCTCAACCCGCGAGATGCCCCCTCATTTGCCTTCTCGGTTCCATCAGTGAACCGAGAGGCCCCCATGCGGCGCTACCACTGGCTTGTGCTCCCCCAGGGAATGCGCAACTCTCCATCAATATGCCAGTGGCATGTCACTGGAATCCTGTCCCCGGTCCTCCACCAATTCCCCAAAGCCTATATCCTACATTACATGGACGATGTTTTAGTATGTGCCCCGACTAAGACCTATTTAGAAAAGACTTTGGCAGTTGTAGTTGCAGCAATTGAAGGAGCCGGGATGGAGATTCAGCCCTCCAAGATTCAGCGGACCTGCCCGTGGTCCTATCTTGGCATCCGGATCGCAGAGAAGACCATCGCACCCCAGCAGCTCAACATCAAGGACGAGCCCAGGACCCTTCGCGATCTCCACCAGCTATGAGGGTCCATCAACTGGATTCGTCCACTGCTGGGGTTGACGACGGCCGACCTCGCCCCCTTGTTCCACCTACTGAAGGGCGGAGAGGGACTGGACTCTCCGTGAGAGCTCACGCCGGATGCCAGGGAGGCCATTGGTAAGGTCCGGAGGGCCCTCTCCGCCCACCAGGCTCACCACTGCGACCCACACTTACCCTTCCATTTCATCGTTCTGGGTAAGACCCCGTACCATCACGGGCTCATTTTTCAATGGGACGGGGGGGTCAAAGGAACCTCTCTTGATTATAGAGTGGGTGTTCCTCCCCCATCAACCGTCCAAAAGCATATCTACGCCACAGGAGTTGGTGGCAGATTCAGTCAAAAGAGCAAGGACCAGGCTCCGCACCCTCGCGGGGTGTGAGTTTACATTCATACATGTGCCCTGGAAAGGTAAGGATTTAGAGGAGTTGCTCCAGACAAACAAGCCTCTTCAGTTCGCCTTTGACAGCTACCCAGGACAGATTACCGGCCACAAATTAAGACATCCACTTTTTGGCACACATTTTCATCTGGCCCCAAAAGTAGTCCAAAGTAAAATCCCATTGAATGCTCTGACTGTTTTTACAGACGGCTCAGGTTCTTCCAAGAAGTCGGTGCTTACTTGGAAGAATCCAAGGACCCAGGAGTGGGAATCTGAGGTCCATGTGGTGAAGGGATCCCCACAAATTGCAGAGTTAGCAGCCGTAGTCAGGGTATTCGAGAGGTTCCAGGAACCTCTAAATTTGGTAACGGATTTGGCTTATGTTGCTGGAGTGACTGCAAGGGCTGAACATGCCTTGTTAAAAGAAGTCTCAAACGCCAGGTGTATTGGGTCCGACTGGGGTAAAGCTCACAGGCCTTACACTGCTGTACTTTGCTTTGGTAGCTGGTGTTGATAACAGAGCAGTGTTTTGGCTACTGCCAAGCTGTGCTGTCCCTGTGACATTCCTTCCCCCACTGAAGGGGATGGGGATGGCAAGATCCTGGGAAGGGACACCAGCAGGCCAGCTGACCCCAGTCAGCCAAAGAGATATTCCATACCATATGACATCAGCTCAGATATATAAGGGAAGGAAGAGAGGAGGAGGGAGAGGCATTCGGGACTTGTCCATGTTTGCCTCCTCGAGCAACCATCACGTGTGCTGAAGCCCTGCTTCCCAGAAAGTGTCCGGACATCGCTGCTGATGGGAAGTAGAGATTGATTGTTTTCTCTTCTTGCTCTTGCGCGCGCAACTTTCAACCTGCTTGTTCTATTTTTTTCCTCCACTGTAATAAAACTGCCTTTACTCACCCTGATAGTCTTTTTCAATATTATCCTCTCCCCTCTCCCAGTGGGAGGGGGAGTGATAGAGTGACTGAGTGGGCACCTGGCCCCTGGCCGGGGTCAACCCACAACAGAAAGGGATATCCTCTGGATCTATGGTGACGCTATCATCCTTTAGATCACTATAGACAATTTCCAGCACTGCTAATTCTCTCAAGAGAAAAGTGGCAGGCTGCCACTGGGTTTCTGGTTCTGTTTGTTGGTTAACACCATAGCTGTTGTTATTTGTTAGCTTTGTTTTAGATATTAAGAAAGAACTGTTATTCCTATTCCGGTCCCACACACAGTCTTTCCGAGGGGTGGTCTTAGGGGCTGCTTAGGAGCCTCTTGATTTCAAATTTATAATAATTTGGAGGGAGAGGGGTTACAGTTTCCCATTCCAAGAAAGGCTCCTGCCTTTCTTAACAGACACCTGTCTTTCAAACCAAAACAAAGTACAAACACAGTGTTCCAAACCTCCTTAAATGTTTGTTCAAAGCCTATTATTTTTCAAAGAAAAACTTTCTCTTCCACTGAGATGGTGCTTTTATTATCTCTTGATTTCAGAAATAGTAGAGATTTTTTTCTTCCACTGGCTGTGTGAAGTTTTAAGTATGGCTATTCATAACAGCTTTTTCTTTTCCTACATGCTACGGGTAAGTATTTGTTGAAACATTCATATCACTCTTTCCTGAGATTTAAGCAATCTGTCTGACAACACAGTGTATTATTGATCTGTTACCCCATGGGAGCTGACACCTGAAGCTTCAATCAGGGGTTCTTGGGCTGTCTTTACACTTCTGAAACACCTTCCTCACAAGGTGTGAGGCTTTCAAGGAGGGATGTGGAGCAAAAGCCAGTATGGCAGATACTGGCATAAAAGAAATTTGGGCTATAGTGAACAGCATGTACAAATAATCAAGAAAAAATTTGCATAGCAATTAAGAATGGGGATCATACCATGTAGCTTCCAGCTTTTTAAATTGACCCTAGGACTCTCTTCTTCATTATTTGGAGAAGAAAGAGGAAAAGAATGAAAAAAAGACTTGATGGACAGTAAAGAGCAATTCTTTCTGATCCCTCTCATTCATAGCAGAGTATTATCATGTAATATCCACACACATACATCATGATCTATACAAAATGTTGAGATTTTTCATAATTTATGCAGTGTCTGAAGAAAATTCACAAATCTATAACCCTAAAATTGAAATTTATGTGAAGTTTTAGACAAGTAGAAACTCTTTACTGGATGCACTTCTCATTTCAAATTAATTTATTCTGTATTTTGCTTGAATAATACTTGACACTCCCAATTTTGAAGATTACTGGCAACAACGCCCTGAGAATGACATGAAAAAGCTACCTCTGTTCTTGCAGATTTCAGTATCACCTACTTGTCCACATGTACAATTGTCATAGTAATTTTAATCTGTAATCCAAGTACTTCTGAGTGGTTGATTGAGAAACTGTGTTTAACCCATCAATTTTAAAGAACATATCTAACAGGAAAAACTGCTTACATATCAAACAGTGACAATTAGAAAAAAAAATTAGTTTGCTTAGTAGGGCAAAACTCTCTTTTATATTATTTCTTCTGTTTTCTAAAATCAGCACTCATCACCCACCATCTGTTCTTGCTTTCTGCGTGGATCTTCTTGATTTGATTGACGTTCTTCCCAGTGGCAGAACTTTCAGTGCATCTTAAGTTACGCAAGAGAACCAATTTAAGCATCTCTTGTGTATAAATTAGCTAGAGAGTCTTAGAGCTTTACTGCTTATCGGATGGCATAATTGAGCCCAAAACTCTTTCATTGATCTTTCACAACATGGCTGTCAAATATAAAAAAGTTAAAAGAAAGGTAAGGGAGGGAAATCTTTTCATCAGAATTAAAACTTTCTCAGCTTCTCATAGAATTCCATTTCTTTTGCAGAGAAATTAAGAGAAATTTAAATGTTACAGTAAAGCTCATGGTATATTTCTGACAGAAAAAATGGACCATCGAAGTAAATGATAGGAAACACTGTATGTGGAAAAGTTGGTGTGTTACCCATATGTCACGAATGGATGTATGGATGTGGGAGGTTAGATTAGTCCCTGCCTCCTGCCCAGGCCTTGGCAGTAGGTAGTAACCTTACTGAGGTAACCAGTACACCAAAAACCACTTCTCGTGTGTAAGTTCTTTTAATGACTGATTCTGTCTATCATAGAATGAATCATTTATTAATAGATGGGGAAATTAACAGACATAAGACTTAAAGTAAACCAATACTACACAGGAATAAAAACAAAAGAAAGACTACTAGTAGATTAATATACAGTGCACGACAAAGTACCTATTTCACTTACAGCTAGCGAAGAAATAGTATAAGCTTAGGATTCAATGTATCTTACCATCTAATTGTTGCTGTAGCACATCGAGATACTTTTCCTCAGTCTCCAGAGAAGTAACCATGAAGCCTGTGTCCAGACTTCGGGGAGAAGGTTCAAACACTTTCAGGGTGTAAGAGACTTCTGCCTCAGTGCTAACTCGTGTATCTTTTATAGTCATAAAACTGTGGTTCTCAAGTCAGTAATTTTTCCTCTATCTCTCCTCCCATCAGTTCTCCTGACTAAGATGTAAACTCTCAGCTGAGGCTTAAAACCCCTGGCACCAGAGATCACCCCTGCTGGGCCTTTGTGCCATTGGGTTCTCTCTTTATGCACCAGTTATCTGTGACACACAGGAGGAGGAGGTGGAGGGGTAGATGTCCTGCCACACCATAGTCATCAAATGTCACTAGTATTTTCTTTTTCAATGTTTTGGTATTGCAAACTTACATTTGTGACAAAACTGACTCTTACTCCAAGCTGTTAGCTAAACAGTTAGCAGGACACTTTTAAGTGTGTCCTTAGACAAAAACCCATGTGTCGTGGGTTGACCCAAGCTAGGTGCCAGGTGCCCACTCAGTCACTCTATCACTCCCTCTCCCACTGGGAGAGGGGAGAGTATAATACTGAAAAAGACTATCAGGGTAAGAAAAGGCAGTTTTATTACAGCGGGGAAAAAATAGAACAAGCAAGCTGAGAGTTGCGCGCGCAAGAGCAGAGGGAAAATAATCAATCTCTACTTCCCATCAGCAGCGATGTCCGGACACTTTCTGGGAAGCAGGGCTTCAGCACGGTTGTTCAAGGAGGCAAACATGGACCAGCCCTGAGTGCCTCCTCCTCCTCTCTTCCTTCCCTTATATATCTGAGCTGATGTCATATGGTATGGAATATCCCTTTGGCTGACTGGGGTCAGCTGGCCTGCTGGTGTCCCCTCCCAGGATCTTGCCCCCCCCCATCCCCTTCGGTGTGGGGAAGGAATGTCAGAGGGACAGCACTGCTTGGCAGTAGCCAAAACACTGCTCTGTTATCAACGCAAGCTACCAAAGCAAAGTACAGCACTGTAAGGGCTGTGAGCTTTACCCCAGTCAGACCCAATACACCATGAAATTTCCCAATTTTGAAACAAGATTTGAGATACAGCCATATTAACCCTTTACTGTATTGCAGGAAGATCACTCATATTTTCCAGACAAAATACCTGGAGAAAAAAA
The DNA here is from genome assembly GCA_034509425.1 of Eopsaltria australis. Classification (NCBI taxonomy): domain Eukaryota; kingdom Metazoa; phylum Chordata; class Aves; order Passeriformes; family Petroicidae; genus Eopsaltria; species Eopsaltria australis. Next base: position 199,402 of record JAVTVJ010000845.1, on the reverse strand, counting down.
CTGGTGATCATATTCCTTTCTTCCCATCCTGTCACATAATTCACTATTTTTGGATGCTTCATTGTGTCCATTGTAAATGGTTTGCTTTCCAAATGTTTCCATAATTTAAAATTGATGATCTTGTCAGGACTTCTGACAATACTGTGTTGTTTATATTATTTCAAATGCATTGAATCAGGGGATAATCCAGTAACACATCTGCTATAAAACCACTGTGGCCTAACTTTCTTCTGAATGTGTAGTTCATATGAAAATAATAATAAAAATGTATATATACATACACACATATACATAAATATATATATGTATGTATGTATAATTTTTGTTGTCCATGGTGCAGAATCTCTACCCAAAGGATGGGCTAGATAGCAAGTGATCTTTTTTTAGTACGTTAAAATAATAAGTGATGAGATAATGGTGCTGCTGTCCTGTAAATGTGCCTCATCTTGCAATGTAGTAATTTTCTGTGGGGTTTGAACCCATCATGGGTGTGACTAGTCCTGTTTTCCTACAAACTGATCTCAAATTAACAACAAAATGTACACACACACAGGAAAACATGCACATATGAGGGCATTGAAACCTTACAAATAAAAGAAATTTGTCGCTGCAAAATACAACAGAAAATGTGATGATAGAAAAATTCAGACGAAGGTATAAGATACATTAGTACTATATTACTAACACTCCTGACATTTGCCAGCAAACTGCCAGCATTTAATTGTTCTTTTCCCACACACCTATCCTTTCGGTCTGAATTTTCCCAGCACTCTATGAGTTGGATTCCAGAAGTGGATGACTAAGGAGTTACACTTAATATATAGGGCATATCTTGAGGTAATAACCTTTACAGATCGCTGCAGAATTTATATTTAATGAATTATGGTGTCATTGACCTTATGCATGTCATATTTGAAGTAGATCTAACATCCAGTTTTATTTTCTTTCATTGCATCCTCTTTCTATTACATCAGAAAAAATATCTAAGAGCTATATATTCTAGCTGTGGCTGGGACATGGACAAAGCCACCTCTGAACTCTGCTGGCTGGGTGCATCTACTGTCCTCGGCTACTGGAAAATGGGAATCTATGCAGGAAATGTCATCTGTGTAGCAGATGAACTCTGCTGCATGGAATAGTGTGCAGCAGGATAAAATGGAAGAGAACTGCTCTCAGCAGCTTTGGGCATGTGCACCCCTCTCTCCCCATTCCTCCTCAGTAATTCTGCCCAAATTGCCTTTTATTGGTGAATTTATGATTTAATGATGTTGTGCTTAGTTCCCCATGTAAAAGGAATTATCATTTTCAGTCTTTCTGCAGGACAGATCCTCATTTTGCAAGTGATATTAACTGATGTTTGTTTTATATTGTGGTGAATCCGAAACCTCTGCACTGTTTATTTTGAACTAAATTAATTTTCAGTAGTAGCAATTTTTTCCAGCCAGTGATTGAATAATCCAGACACCAGAGAATGAATATTTTTTTAATGTTCAAATTGATCACCTTAAAAGCCAACCATTTCAAAATATATAATAGTATAATTATTTGATATTTTTACCTGGTCTAGTGTAAGGCACCCCTGTCCATGGCAGGAGCATTAGAACTCAATGATCTGTAAGGTCCCTTCCAACCCAAACCTTTCTAAAATCACTTTGTTTTTGCATGCCTTGTGTTCACCATACCCTGCATAGCAGTGTGGAATGACTTCTTTCTTCAGATCTAGACTGGGTTTTCATCTAGGTCCCTTCTCACTTCTATGGTGTGAAACAAGACAGATCTGATTTCACTTGAACAAATCAAGGAGCTTAAGTTAAATGTTACTAAAAAAGCTATGTACGGAGACAGAGTACACAACACCAAGGCTGAGACTAGGCTTGGTCAGAGGGTGGAATTTCGGAAAGTGATGCATTTCCAGAGGACAGCAAAACAATTTGAGTGCTGGCTTCGTGCTGTGCGGGCAGCCAAACCTCAAAATCCCCATTGACTCACACCAGTCTTAGAAGGTGCAGGTTTTTGGTAGCTATGAGCTGGTGATGGGCAATAAGGGTGTCTGTCCTCTTCAGAGGCAGTAAGCCCCACATTCGTTGATGTCCTGACAGCTGTCTGTCTGCTCTGCCTTGTCTTTTCCTCTCCCAGCCAGAGCTCGTGGCTGTCAAAGTGACAGAATACTAATTTCTCAAGATACTAAGCCTGGAACTGGCCCTGCACCTGTCCTGGAGAGAATTTATATATGATCTGTAAATCTGTTGGCATTATTAGTTGCAAGCAGGTAAGGTTCTATTTCACAGAAGAATCTTTTGACAGAAGTTCCCAGTTTCCCTTCAATCTCTTTGTCAGGCATTCCTTAAATGAGGTCTTGTCTCTGCATCTCTCTGGCTTTGCCTCCCTCTCTCAGTCTAACTTTAAGTTACTCCCCTTGAAGGCAGCAGAAAAATCTGTAAGCTCCACTGGCATTCATAATATTAAGCACAGTCAGCTTTATATTGTGCCCTTGTACAATTTTGGAAGAAACAGGATTGTTCAGAAACCTTCATTTTCCATCATTCTTTAAAGAGATCTGATAGCTGCATCCACTCTGAGGCCACTCTTGGACATATCTGGATGTGAGGAAGAATGAAGAGAGTCTGTAGCAGATCCAGACAGATATGGAATGGGATGGGAGAATGTGCTGCATCCATTTGAAATATGAGTTTCCAAGAGGCCTGGGAAGAGTTCATCACTGTGCCTCCTGGAAAAACTAGCTTTTGTACAGTCCTTTTCACCAGAAAGCCTGGACAGGCACACAGGCAATCTCAGACCCTTTGATGTGCATGATGCTACTAGCCAATACATCTTTTTGTCATAGCTGAATCTCCAGGTAAATTGTGAGAATGAAATTGAGTATCTGGAAGGATCCTGTTTATGGGAAAACTCAACTGAGCTCCTCTCCACAGCGAATCTAAACACATTTTACACCCTTCCTCAAAATCTTGATGCAATCTCGTTTCTGCTGAAGTTTCCTGTGTGACAATCTGCTGGAGCCAGAATCAAATCCTTGTAATTTGGAGATTTGAGCACAGTTACATCTCACGTACATCTGGGTACAGTATGGGACATAAAATTAGAAGCAGAGTCACCTCGGCTCCCTCAACAGCAGGTGCAGAGAGAGGCACACAATGAAAACATTTGCTCCCTTATATCACCTGGCTTTCATCGACTCAGCCATTAAATCAGGTCAGGTGAATCCAGGAATAACTGGGCTAATTTTCAAAGCAAGTAGCTACCAAGAGATAGATATATCATAAAGTATCTGTCTAGGTAACTGATCATAAAGGATGCAGGTCTGAGCACAGAATCATTATATGTACTTGGGACAGGGACTTTTGTATCCCATATTCATACAGGGCATTTTTATCAAGGATGATGCCTTACAAAAGGCTGACTTGAAACAGAAGCTGGACAGAGTTAAAAGAATAAAAGAAGTATTTATTAAAACAAGGTACACTTTGGGCCATGCAGGAGTCTCTCAGAGACTACACCTAAAATGGACACTTAGCACCTGTTTTTGGGACAGATATACCTTCGGTCCATCTGCATATCAGAAACCCATTGTCCAATTACAGTTTCGGGTCTTGAAGTCCCATCCCCAGCTTGTCTCTTTTTTCTCTTCGCTGCTGTCTATGGGTGTTTACATTTTGGGCTTTTGGAAAAAACAGTATGTTCTTGAAACTCCAGCCCAGAGAGAAATTGTTTCGTCTAAATGACAGTAACAGAACACTAGATGACAATTTATGGAGTTTTAGAGTCATATACTAGAGCAGTCCTGATGTAGAAAAATAAGAAGTTAAAACTTAAGGCATCATTTCCCCCCTTTTAGAGGCTTGACAAGGCTTCTACCTTGTCAAGTCTCAATTCTAAATACTTGCTATCTATTAATAATCTAGATTAATAATCTATTAATAATATACACTTAATAACAGTAAATATTTAACAACAGTAGATATAGAAGAATTGTGACTATGATTACTATGAGCAGTTCTTTAAGCACTGAAGCATTATTTAAATCACGCTCTCTTCTGCATCACTCTTTGTTTTCTCAGTTGTTTCAGGAGCAGAAGCTTTCTTGACTCTGGAGTAGTGGATCCAGGGTCCTTTGCCAGAGACTTTGACTGCAGTGAGGGTAGTCAGCAGGACTTGGAATGGTCTTTTCTACTTAGTTTGTAGAGGTTCATTGTCCCACTACTTGATATAGACCTAGTCTCCAGGTTGGAACAGATGTGCAGGTGTGTCCAGTCCGATGGCTCTGGATAGCACGATGTAATTCTGGAGCTTCTGCAAAGTGGAACCTAAAGCCTTTAGATATCTCTGTAAATCAAGTTTCTCTTTTATATGAATTTCCCCTGGAATGTGTGGAATCTGGTATGGCCTACCATACAGTATTTCATAGGGACTGATGTTATCCCTCCTCCTTGGCTGTATGCGGATTCTTAATAAAGCTATAAGCAGGGCTTGAACCCATGTCATAGATGTTTCTTGACAAATTTTGCTAATTTGTGTTTTAAGGGTTCTATTCATACGTTTGACTTTACCACTCGCTTGGGGTCTATAAGGTGTATGCAGATCCCAAGTAATTCCCAAAATCTGACTGATTTCTTTAATTACTGTGGCAACAAAGTGTGGTCCCCTATCCGATGACATTCCCAGGGGAACCCCGAACCTTGGAATTATATGATTGAGCAAAACCTTGACCACTTCTTTGGCTGTGTTGGTGCGACAGGGGTAAGCTTCTGGCCACCCAGTAAAAGTGTCAACTAATACCAGTATGTACCAGTATCCCTCTCTACGTGGTAATTCAGCAAAATCTATTTGCCAGTAATCTCCAGGAAGATCCCCTGCTTTTGTTACTCCTAACACAACTCTTTTCCTTGTATCAGGGTTGTTTTTGCAGCAGACTTCACATTTGCTTACTACTGTTTGTACAATTTCAGTCATTCTTTTTCCTATTACTACCTTTTTTAGATGTTTTAGAAGGTTTTCAGTCCCAAAATGTGTGTTTTCATGTTCTGTCTGAGCTAGCTCTTGAAGAATCAGGGGTGGGACTACAACTTGGTTTGTTGGTGTGACAGCCCACCCACCTTCTGTGATCTCAGCCTTGAGAAATTTAATAAGCTTCTGATCTGCTTGATCATACTTTGGGATGAACCCTGATAAGTTTACTTCTTTTTTGGGAATTCCTGTGAGAATACCTTTTTCTGCAACTCCTTTTGCCGCTTTGTCAGCAAAGCGATTTCCTAATTCTGGAGTGGTTTCCCTTTTTGGTGACCCCTGCAGTGCATGATAGCTACTTCTCTGGGTTTTCTAACACTCTCTAAGAGGGCAAGTATTTGTTCAGCGTGTTTAATTTGATTACCTTGAGCGTTCAGCAGTCCTCTTTCTTTCCAGATGGCTCCATGGGCATGGACAACACTAAACGCATATTTAGAGTCAGTCCATATATTTACCTTCTTCCCTTCATGTGGCGGTGGTGCAGGTTACCCCAGAAGAAGAATTTCCAATGAGAAAGCCCTGGGGGGAGGAGGAGTGCTCCCCTGAGGTGGAGCAAACAATAGTTTAGCCCAGAAGAGGCTGGGCTTGAGACAGGTTAACACCCCCAGGGCTCATGGGGGAGCGCCACCTGCCCATCTAAGTCAGTCACCCCCAGTTTTCTAGAGAGTTCTCAGTTACTCGGTTGTTCATTGTATCATTCCCCTGTCTGTAACCCTCTCTCATCCCCCTTCTATCCCTGGTTCGCTCCCTGTCCCCTGCTCCTCCCTAGTTCCTCCCCTCTGCTACTCGGTGATTGGTCACCGGGGGAACAGTAAAAGATCGTGTCACAGGGGAATCAAGGTCCTCCGACCCCCGGTGTCACAGAGTGCAGAACCTCGTGTCTGTGCCTCTTCATTCCCAGGTTGGAAGATCCCCCTGAGGTGTGGGAGAGTTCGCCTACCGAGTAGCTAGCAGGGAGCGAGGGCAAGATTCGCTCGGCGACTGGGAACAAGGCTGGCCTCCGAGGACCAAAGTCGCCTCCGCCTTTGCTAGTAGCCACCTCCACTCCACCGAGGAGGCAGGTGGACGGCCACAGCTGGCGCCCAACGTGCGGCATTTGGTCAGCTTGACCACTTGCCTCATCGGAGCGGCCTTCGCCAGAAGCGCGCCGTTGCAGCGTTAGCCACCCTTCCTGAGGAGCTCCGCGTTCTAGTGGACTTTTCGGGAGGGGAGATCGAGCAACCTCTCTCCCGACGGAGTGAGGAGGGAGCCTCGGTCACCACACCATGCTAGCCAGAGGACTGTGACCGGCGGTCAGGGACGGGAGAGGTGCCAGGGATCCAGGACCCGGCACGCGGAGTAAAATCGCTGCGCAGCGTCCGGAAAGTGAGTTTAAGAATTTCCCCTGACCCCACCGCATTAGCTTTAGTTTTTACGTTGTCCGTTTTACCTCGACTAGGAGTTGCTGCCATTATGGGTGCCCGGCTTTCCAGGCAGCAAAAGGGGTTTTACTCCCAAATTAAGGGAGTTTTAACCGCGGAGGGGAAGCGTTTTTCGAAACCTCTTTTAAGGGAATTCGTTAGATGGGTTTTTATTCAGTTTCCCTCGGTTTCTTTAGACTCAGTTCGAGATCTGGGTTTTTGGGACAAAGTTGGGTATTAAAAATAAGTGTACCTCGTGGCTTAGCGGCCTCGTGGCCACCTGCTAGATGGTTGCCTCAGCCACCCGGGCGCCACCAGGGCTAAGGTTTCCCTGCCCACAGCAACGCTAATCCCAAGTGCTGAGGTGTCGGTGTTCGCAAGCGTGGGTTCTTGCTACCAGTAGCTGCGAAATCAAGGCAATAAGGAGCGGCGACTGTGCTGAGCAACAGGAACGTTTATTGATCCTCGTCCCAAGCACAATGGCGCCGGACAAGGCTGTGCAGGGACTGATAAACAACTCAGGCAACCAATCACGGCAGAGCAAGGGGGAGGAGTTGGGGCGGGGAGAGGAATCACAAACCAACCAGGAGTAAGGGAGGGAGGGAGAAAGGCTCAGGGACCAATCCGAGATACACCTGCACAGAGCTTTCCAGAAACAGGGGAGGATACAGAACTTGACAGACAACACAACTAACAAATTATCAAACAGAGGTGTAACCTAAACTAAATGGACTAAACCAAGGTCGGGATGGCTCCTGGGGGATTCTTTCCACGAGATGGTTTCACCCACCACCCTTCCTTCCGGGAGCCCGGGGCCGACGTTGCCATGACAACTGCAACAGTTGGGGATTTTTTAACTAGGAAAATTAGAGAGGGAGATGTTCGGGTGACTCGTTTTTATTCGGTTTTGGTTTTAATTTGCGATTCTTTGAGGGCACTTACTAAGGGGAAAGTTGAGACCCCAGTTCCTCCTACCCCACCTTCCCTACCACCCCACTCTCCGCACCCCCCTTCCCTGAAGCATCGAGACTCGCGTCGGGTGTCGTTTGCCCTCGATCCCCCGCAATCTCCGGCGCTCCCTGACCGGTGGGGAGAGGGCCCCTCCACACCGGACCTTCCCTTAGATGTTTTACCTATGCCCGAGTACCCGATTGCGCCCGTTACGCCCCCCCCTTATCGTACTTAGAGAAGAAGGCTGCCGCGAAAAACAAAATGGCGCCGGACACGCGGCCAGCGCACCTTCCACCCCCTGTTTTGGCGCCAAAAGCCACTTTGCGCGGGATCCCCCCCCTTCCCCGGACTCCTCCCCTGAGCCTGCACACAAAGTCCTCCGCCCCCGGGGCCGTCCCTCCCCCTACGTCGCGTCGGGGCGTGGTATCGCGTCGGGCCCCTCCCATCCCATCGGGACCTCCTACCGGCCTCGCGCGCCGCCCTCTCCGGCTCCGGTTCCCACGCCCCCCCTTCCGGTCCTCGACACCTAGAACCCGGAAGGGAGGAGTCCGGGGCCTACCGGCACTCTGGGCCCCGGAGCTTAGAATCCAGTAGGGGGGAGGCCGAGGCCTGCCGGCACCCCGGGCCCCGGAGCCTCAAACCCGAAGGCCCACAGGCCGAGGCTGGTGCCGAGGCCTGGTACCGGGCCCAGTCCTGCCCGGGTTCAGATCACCTAGAACCCGGGGGCCTAGGGGGCGCGGCCCAGGAGGGGCGACAAGGCCTGGTAGCCCTACCGGTCTCCCTGGGTAGGCATGGGCGGAATCCCCGGTGGGAGCCTTTTCCATTCTCCCAGCTGCGAGACCTATGTAAGATGATCAGCGACCACGGGCTGGAATCATATTACAGCCAGGGCATGCTCAGGGCAACCTTTAAGTCCAACCTCTTAGTCCCGGAGGACCTTAAGTTAATCATGGAAGGGATCCTAGCTCCTGAAAATTACATGCTATGGGAAAAGGCTTGGAAGCGCCTGCTAGAGGACCTCTTGGGAGAATATGATGGGGAGGATGAGGTCGATGACCTGACAATGGACCACCTAGCAGGCGAGGGGGAGACTTTAGCAAGGGTGAGGAGCAGGCTGCACAGCTCCCAACGAGGGCGATTAGAGACATACAGCAGGCAGCGCTCAGGGCCCTCCTGACGTTACCATCTGCAGAGGTGCCTTCAGATGGGTATGCCACCATCAGGCAACAGCTGGAGGAGAGCTTTGTTAAGTTTGTGGGCCGAGTGAGGATGGCCCTCGAGAAACAGGAGGAAGACCCCTCAAACCAAGCAAAGCTCCTCCGGTCAGTAGCATACACCAATGCCAACGCTGCCTGCAAGGCAGTCCTAAAAGCCCTCCCCAAATTGCCTCAGCCCAACTTAGAGGCAATGTTGGAAGCGTGCGCCGAGATCACCCCCGAGCCATCAGTAGCACCCCCTCCTCCAGGCTGCGGACCCCAACAGCAAAGGAGGTATGTGGCAGCAGCAGGGGCTGCCACCCCTGGAATTGACAATAACCGAACTGGACATAACAAGTGTTATAACTGCGGACAGGGTGGGCACATCGCACGCTTTTGTCCAAAGCCCAGGAGAAATAACACCTCTTGTTCTAAGCCTCCCGCAGGTCCCGGAGCAGTGTTCTGCCCGTGTTGCCGCCAGCAGCAGGGAAACGGGCAGAGGAGCACGGTACAGCACCGCGCTGTGACACCAAATTAAATGCTGACAACACCGGGACCACCATCGCCGCTCCGGCGAGACCGCCCGCCACACCATCGGCGGGAGAGGGGGACGCTCCAGCTACCAAGGACAGGACCAGGTTTCACCTGGTAAGTGCCCACCCTCAACATGTCAAACATACAGACTTCTGCGGCTATAACATGTTCCTTTGTGGAGACATTTACGAAAGAACTGAGCTTTTGGTTGTAGGAGATTCCACCAGGGGCCCTCCCGGGCTCTTTGTTCTCCCACAAATTGTAGCTGCAGTTCCTGGTCAGTCTTTTAAAATTACCGCGGCTTGCCACTCAGCTACCTGGTTTATGCCCAGGGGCCAGTGGCTGGCACACGCGATTGTAATTCCTGAAGATCTCCCGAGAACAAAAATGACACCACAGGCAATGTATTCAGAACTCCTGGGAACTGACAAGCCCACCCTGTCGTGCCGCCTCAAAAATGGCAAGGCAGCGGTGCACATCTGGGGCACGATGGACACAGGATCGGATGTGACAATCGTTTCAGCAGCAGAGTGGCCACCCAGGTGGGGGCTTCGGCCCTCTACCGAGAACATCAGTGGCCTTGGAGGAGCTGTTATGCCCCGGAGGTCCACCAGTAACATCCTGGTGGAGGGGCCGGACGGTCATGTAGCCACGGTAAGACCGTACGTAGTGGCCTCCGGCTTCAACCTCTGGGGCAGGGATCTGTTGTCGCAATGGGGGACCAGGCTAGAAATCCCAGCTACACCAGGGGATTTCTAGCCGGGGCTGCTGCTGGGCACGCCACCCATGGCTCTGTTCCACCTCTCACTTGGAAGACCAACAAGCCGGTGTGGGTGGAGCAGTGGCCCCTTACCAAAGATAAGTTAAGCGCCCTACGGTCCCTCATGGAGGAGCAACTTTCCAAGGGTAATGTCGTTCCATCAGACAGCCCTTGGAACTCCCCTGTCTTTGTCATCTGTAAGGCTGGCGGAGGCGGGTGGAGGCTCCTCCACAACCTACGCAAGATCAATGAAGTCATTGTCAACATGGGGCCCCTTCAGCCGGGATTACCATCCCCGACAATGCTCCCCTGAGCGTGGCCACTCACAGTCATCGACATCAAGGACTGCTTCTTTTCGATCCCGTTGCACCCGGATGATGCGCCGCGCTTTGCCTTCTCAGTGCCATCAGTAAACAGGCAGGCGCCCCAGGAAAGGTACCATTGGCGGGTTTTACCGCAGGGAATGAAAAATTCCCCTGTAATCTGCCAGTGGTACGTTTCAAAAATCTTGTCGCCGGTGAGGAAGGACTTCCCTAGGTCAATTAAATACCATTACATGGACGATGTACTTGTATGTGCTCCCTTGGAGCATCTTTTGGACCTGACATTGCAAGCCACCATCAGTGCCATCGAGCATGCTGGAATGATCATCCATCCAAACAAGGTACAACGCACCCTACTGTGGAAGTACCTCGGCATCCGCATCGGAGAGCGGACCGTCGCACCCCATCAGCTTGAAATCGTGGACGAGCCCAGGACACTGAGAGAACTCCACCAACTCTGTGGCAGCATCAACTGGGTTCGTCCTCTGCTGGGGCTGACGACGGCGGACCTCGCCCCCTTGTTCGACCTTCTGAAGGGCGGCGAGGGACTTGACTCTCCGAAGCAGCTCACCACAGATGCCAGGGCTTCCATAGGTAAGGTGCGCAAAGCCTTAGCCTCCCGGCACCCCTATAGAGTGGCCCCGGACCTGCCCTTTCAGCTTACCATCCTGGGGCAGGTCCAACAATACCATGCATTGATATTTCAATGGGACGGGAGGTTGAAGGACCCCCTCTTAATCATAGAGTGGGTGTTCCTCCCTCATACTCCGTCCAAGACTATCACCACGCCACAAGAGCTGGTGGCCTCGCTGATCACCAGAGCGAGGACCAGGCTCCGCACCCTTGCGGGATGCGATTTTTCATACATACGTGTTCCTTGGAAAGATGAGGACTCGGAGAAGTTAATCCAGTCCAATGAGAGCCTCCAGTTCTCTCTCGACAGTTTCCCAGGCAAAATTACCAGCGAGAAATTAAAACACCATCTGTTTAACACAAATTTTAATTTGGCTCCAAAGTTTATGCAGTCAAAAAAGCCTGTAAAAGGAGCTCTGACGGTTTTCACCGACGGCTCAGGATCCTCTCACAAGTCAGTCATGACTTGGAAGGACCCTCGGACCCAGAAGTGGGAATCTGAGGTCCATGTGGTGGAGGGATCCCCACAAATTGCAGAACTAGCAGCCGTCGTCAGAGTCTTCGAGAGGTTCCAGGAACCTCTCAATTTAGTCACTGATTCGGCTTATGTTGCTGGGATAACTGTCAGAGCAGAACACAGTTTACTTAAGGAGGTCTCCAACCCAAATTTGTTCAGACTGCTCTCGCAGCTAGTGTCCCTGTTGTCCCACCGAGAGCACCCATTTCACGTGATGCATGTGAGGTCGCATGAAGACCTTCCCGGGTACATCAGTGAGGGGAACCGCAGGGCGGATGCCTTGGAAATGGCTGCACAGGTGCAGTCAGCTAACATCCCTGACACCTTTGCACAAGCCAAGATGTCCCACCAGTTTTACCATCAAAACGCCCCAGCCCTCCGGAGGATGTTCCACCTACCTCTAGAGCAGGCTCGGGCAATTGTGGCGACATGTCCCAGCTGCCAGACCTACCAGCTGCCCTCTCTCCATCCAGGGGTAAACCCCCGAGGGCTAGTAGCCAATGACGTCTGGCAAATGGATGTGACTCACGTACAAGAATTTGGACGGCTGAAGTACGTCCATGTATCAGTAGATACCTTCAGCCATGCAGTTTTCGCCTCCGCCCATACGGGCGAAAAAGCCAAGGATGTACTTAAACATTTACTAATGGCCTTCTCTGTCCTAGGTACCCCCAAGAAAATTAAAACGGACAATGGCCCAGTGTACACCTCTGCCTACCTCTGTAGTTTCCTCCAGGAGTGGGGTATTTCCCACGTCACCGGCATCCCTCACTCACCTACGGGACAGGCCATTGTGGAGAGGACTCACAGTACACTCAAGAGAGTCCTCTACCAGCAGCAAGGAGGTGCAGAGAAGAAATCGCCCATTGAGCGACTCTGCAAGGCGCTCTTCACGATTAACTTTTTAAATTGTACACCAGAAGAGCCCATCCCCCCTGTATTCCGGCACTTTACGAATTCGGCCAATTCTAAATTAAGAGAACATCCACCGGTGCTGGTGAGGGACCCTGAGACCCACGAGGTTGAGGGGCCCCTCCCATTGATCGTCTGGGGCAGGGGTTAAATATGTGTGTCCACCCCAGAGGGGCCGAAATGGATCCCAGCTAGGTATGTCCGACCCTACCGGGGGCCTAGGCAGAGAAAGCGAGCTTGTTTTGCAGAGACAGTTCCACCCCAGTCTCCGCAAGAAGAAGGTTTCCAGGCCATGGAAGCCTGGAAGAAAAGAAAGAAGAAATACTTACCCGGCTTTGACGACCCTCCAGCACCTCCACAAGAAGAAGCAGAAGAAGAAGAAAACACCAGAGATGCCGGAGAGAGAATCCCATGTACTGTACACCCCCTGTTTCCCTTCCCCAACCTACCCCTCTGACTTACCTTTTGTGTGTCCCTATCCCTATTTCCTACTCGTTTAAAAGAAAAGTGGGGAGAGAGGGGGAGAGTATGTTAGTCTGAGTTCTCTTCTGTTGCCTGAGTTGCTTTACTCCCTGCAAAATCTTGTACAGTTTGCCTTTATAAAGCAGCTGAGGGTGCTTTGCCTTCTGCTGACTCCTTAATACCTTGTTTTAAAAAGCCACCATGAAATCCTTTAAACCCTCTATTTGGGGATGACCCAGTCTTTTATTGTCCGGAGAGAACCAATCACAAAAGGGTAACATTTCTTACTCTCAAATATCCTCTTCTCAGTTTTCCACCAGAGATCCCCAAAGAAGATGGAGCCAGTCTGGTTTTTCGCCTCAGTCCTGCTTCTCCTGGAGATCCCGGCGTCCACCCCGTGGCTGGTGCAGCAGCCCCGAGAAAACGTGTGGGTAACTCTGGCAAAATCGATCGGCCAGAGTGACTTCTGTATTCACGTCGACCTCTCAGACGAGGAGATGACCAGGCAGGCAACGCTCCAAAACCGGGCTGCAATTGACTATCTGCTGCTGCTACACGGCCACAGGTGCGAAGAGTTTGAAGGACTGTGTTGCTTCAACCTTTCATCTCACGCCCAATCCATCAAGTCCACAATCCAGGAGATGCGGGACCAGATTCACCAACTCAAAACAGAAGGCAAGGACTGGCTCAACAGCCTCTTCACCGGCTGGGGGATCTCTGGATGGATTTCACAAGTTTTACGGACTCTGTTTTGGGTTTTGTTGACTCTTTTCCTTGGACTTTGTTCCCTAAGTTGTGTTAAGTGTTTTGTTATCTCTTTAGTTAACCGCACGTTGCCTTTAAGTAATAAAAACGGGGGAGATGTGGCGGTGGTGCAGGTTACCCCAGAAGAAGAATTTCCAATGAGAAAGCCCTGGGGGGAGGAGGAGTGCTCCCCTGAGGTGGAGCAAACAATAGTTTAGCCCAGAAGAGGCTGGGCTCGAGACAGGTGAACACCCCCAGGGCTCATGGGGGAGCGCCACCTGCCCATCTCAGTCAGTCACCCCCAGTTTTCTAGAGAGTTCTCAGTTACTCGGTTGTTCATTGTATCATTCCCCTGTCTGTAACCCTCTCTCATCCCCCTTCTATCCCTGGTTAACTCCCTGTCCCCTGCTCCTCCCTAGTTCCTCCCCTCTGCTACTCGGTGATTGGTCACCGGGGGAACAATAAAAGATCGTGTCACAGGGGAATCAAGGTCCTCCGACCCCCGGTGTCACAGAGTGCAGAACCTCGTGTCTGTGCCTCTTCATTCCCGAGTTGGAAGATCCCCCTGAGGTGTGGGAGAGTTCGCCTACCGAGTAGCTAGCAGGGAGCGAGGGCAAGATTCGCTCGACGACTGGGAACAAGGCTGGCCTCCGAGGACCGAAGTCGCCTCCGCCTTTGCTAGTAGCCACCTCCACTCCACCGAGGAGGCAGGCGGACGGCCACAGCTTCACTCAGGTCCAGGGCCCTTGTCAGTGCAATCAGATCGGCTTTCTGTGATGACACATCTGCTGGCAGGGCCTTCGCCTCAATTACCTTGTCTTGAGTGGTCACTGCATAGCCTGTCATCCTTTTACCATTTCTCATACAGCTGTTCCCGTCCGTAAAAAGCTCCCAGTCTGGATTGTCTAGGGGCACATCCTTCAGATCTGTTCGGCTGGAGCAGACCTCTTCTATTTTCTGCAAACAATCATGCTCAGGGACATTGCCAGTTAGCATGGAAGACAGAAACATGGCAGGATTAACAACAGAAGTTGTTTTCCAGGTGACATCATCTTGTTCTAGTAGCAATGATTGATATTTAAGCATCCGGTTGCTGGACATCCAATGTCCCCCCTTTTGCTCGAGCACAGCTGCTACAGCATGGGGTACATACACTACAATGTGCCTGTCGTGGGTTGAGCCCGGCTAGGTGCCAGGTGCCCACGCAGTCACTCTATCACTCCCTCTCCCACTGGGAGAGGGGAGAGGATAATATTGAAAAAGACTACCAGGGTAAGAAAAGGCAGTTTTATTACAGTGGGAAAAATTAGAACAAGCAAGCCGAGAGTTGCACGCGCAAGAGCAGAAGGGAAAACAATCAATCTCTACTTCCCATCAGTAGCGATGTCCGGACACTTTCTGGGAAGCAGGGCTTCAGCACGCGTGACGGTTGTTCAAGGAGGAAAACATGGACCAGCCCTGAGTGCCTCCTCCTCCTCCTCTCTTCCTTCCCTTATATATCTGAGTGGATGTCATATGGTATGGAATATCCCTTTGGCTGACTGGGGTCAGCTGGCCTGCTGGTGTCCCCTCCCAGGATCTTGCCCCCCCCATCCCCTTCAGTGGGGGAAGGAATGTCAGAGGGACAGCACTGCTTGGCAGTACCAAAATACTGCTCTGTTATCAACGCCAGCTACCAAAGCAAAGCACAGCAGTGTAAGGGCTGTGAGCTTTACCCCAGTCAGACCCAATACAGTGCCGTCCAAGGGTGAGTTTTCGGGCCTCTTGGATCAAGATGACAGTAGCTGCCACGGCTTTCAAACACCCTGGCCACCCTTGGGCAACATTGTCTAGCTGTTTGGAAAAGTAAGCCACAGCCCTCCGTTGGGTCCCGAGGCGCTGAGCTAGTACCCCTAAAGCAACATTCAATCTTTCATAAGTAAACAGTTCAAAAGATTTAGTTAAGTCTGGCAATCCCAGTGCTGAAGCTGACATTAGAGAGTGTTTCAGCTGTTTAAAAGCTGCCCTTGTATTTTCTGTCCATATGATAATTCCTTTTTCAGCTGCATTTAATGCTCCGTGTAAGGGTTTTACCAGCAGTCCATAATTTGCTATCCACAAACGACACCAACCTACCATTCCCAGGAAAGCTTGCATCTCCCTCACTGTGCGGGGCTCTGGGAGTTGGCAGATGGCTTCTTTCCGTTCATTGCTGAGCTGTCGATGACCACGAAAGATCTCAAGCCCCAAGTAAATTACTGCTTCTTTGGCAATCTGTTCTTTGTCCTTAGAAACTCTGTACCCACTCAGTCCCAAAAAGTTTAATAAACTGATGGTAAATTTAATGCAGCCATTTCTAGTTTTAGCCGCAATCAGAATGTCATCCACATATTGAAGAATAACTCCCTCTGGCTCCTGTCTTTTCCAGTCCTCTAGTTCCTTTGCTAGCTGATTTCCAAACATCGTGCGACTGTTCTTATACCCCTGGGGCAAAACGGTCCAAGTAAGTTGACTTTTCCTCCCTGTCTCAGGATTCTCCCACTCAAAAGCAAAAAGCTCTTGGCTGTTTTTATGCACAGGAATGCAGAAAAAGGCATCCTTCAGGTCTATCACAGTAAACCACCCTAATTCGTCTGTCAGTGCAGTCAAAAGGGTATATGGGTTTGCCACAACAGGGTGTATGTCTTCAGTGATTCTGTTAATTGCTCTCAGATCTTGAACTAATCAATAGCTCTTGCCATCTGCTTTCTTAATAGCAAGTATGGGGGTATTAAATCTGGACTCACATTGCACTAATAACTCATGTTGGAGGAATTTTTCAATTATGGGTGCCAATCCTTTACGACTTTCTCATTTCAAAGGGTATTGTTTTTGCCTTACCGGTGTGGCTCTTGGTTTGAGAGTAATACTCACAGGCTCTGCTTGTTTGGATCTTCCTGGGATATCACTGGCCCATGCTATTGGATTGACAGCTTTTTCAACTTCCATGGGGATTTCACCACATTTGTCCTGTATGAAAAGTGCAGCAACTTCGACAAATTTAGATTCAGGAATCACAACTTGTATTCCCTTCCCCTTTTTGAATTTAATTTCTGCTTCTAATTTCGCTGGCAAATCTCTCCCTAATAATGGTTTAGGGGAGTTAGGCATGTAAAGGAATTGATGAGTTACCCAGTGTTTGCCCAATTTGAATTTTAAAGGTTGGAAGAAAGGCCGTGTTTCGCTTACCCCTGTCGCCCCATCAACATGTACAGTGTTTTGACTCAGTTTCCCTTCCATGGTATTTAGTACAGAAAATGCTGCTCCAGTATCTACCAAAAATTCAGTGTTATCTGACCCCAGCTTAGCTATAACCAAAGGTTCTGCTGGGGAAGAAGCCTTCGGTTCCCATCATTCTGAGCATGAGCCCGAGCCTTGTTCTATTGGGAGCTGGGGAACTGGGGACTTTTGTTTCAACACGGGACAATCATTTTTCCAATGTTCCCACTTTTTACAATAGGCACACTGATCTTTGTCTGTAGGGGAAGTTTTCTTGGATGACTTTTCTTGGATTGCCCTTTTGCTAGGTTGTCATCTTACTCCTTCATTTGAGCCCCTGTCTCAATATACTCTCCAGGCTACTTCTAGCATTCTATCTATGTCTCGAACCCCCTCTAACTTCTGTAGCTTCCTTCTTATATCATCTGCCGCTTGACCCATAAACAAGAGGACTAGATGTGCTTTTCCATCAGCTGAATCAGGATCTAGATTTGTATATTTGATAGCAGTCTCTGTCAACCTATTAAAAAAATCAGTGGGTGATTGTTGGTGGCGAGAGAAGCAAGACGCAGATTCAATGTGAATCATAAATCAAGCTCGTTTATTGTCAGACAGTGCACATACTTATACTGCTTTACGTGCTCAAAATATTATTTACTTACAGAAGTTTCACACGGGATCTTTCTCTAATTAGAGCACTACATTATTATCAGAAGGCTACAATAACAGTTTCTTCTGCCAAGTTAATCTTTGGACACCTGCAGCTTGTTTTCAGCTTCCATGTCTCCCTTTCCCACAGCTGTCTTGAGAATAACCTTGAGCAGAGGCCTAACACTTGTCTATGGGGCCTGGATTGCTCACTTATACTTTATGTTTGTGCAGCCAGAGATGGCCATTTCCCAACAGGTGATTCTTTTTAGTTTTGCTGTACTGCGTAAAGCTTTGACCAGTTTAGAGCCTTAGGGACCCCATGTTTTAACCCATATACTATGAGATTTTGATACCGTTTTAGTCTTGCCATCTACTCTGGGATGTTTGGATCTCAGTTAGGATCACTTAAAGGATATATTTCAGCAACCGTACCTTGGATCGATCTGTTTGCTATGCCTGATTCTAACGATGTTGTAATAGCGTTATTAACCATTTGCCTTTCAGTGGGATCAAGCAATGTATCTAACATAGAGTTCAGATCTGTCCAGTCAGGGTTTTGTGTGCTAATAGCTCTATCCACTAGCTTGGCAACCTTATCTGGGTTTTCTTTATACTGTCCTACAGTGGTTTTCCACTGTTCCAACTCAATAAGGGAGTATGGAACCTTTGCATATATTGGCCCTTGGTTGCCAACTGCTTGCCGTAATGGGGCTTGTAGAACTGGTTCTTCTCTTTTTTTCTTTTTTGATCTGGTACGTTTTGCTACAGGACTACGTTCTCGTATGGCCCTTTGGGCTATCCTTCCCTTCCTTCGCCTGCTTAGGGCAGCTAAGATTTCATCTTCTTCTTCAGAAGAGCTATCAGAGGGAGAGCTGTCCGATTGTGAATCAGCTGTGTTAAATTTACCTGGATCAGTTCTAATCTTAGGAATCGCAGCCCAAGATTTGCTGCGGTGCAGAGAGCTTACGGCCGGTTTGCTTGCTTTGATGATGTCATCCCCTGAGTCAGCTCCTTGCCATGCGTCGTTGCTATGGAAGCTCACAGGCCTGAGAGCGGGAGGGGCTCAGCTCTCCCTGTACGAGGTCCCCTCTCTGCCCTCTCGGCAGAAAGCTCTGCCCTTCGGCCCCACCTCCAGGGGTGGTGCCGTTGGCTGCACTCGCTGGCATTCCCCTCCCCCTGGCCCCTCCCACCAAGGCGTGGGCGGGGTTGCGAAGAAGGGGGAGGCCTCCCGAGAGCAGGGGCAAAGCGCGGGCAGGTCCTTGGTAGTTGCTGGGAACAGCATGTTGTTTATTACCAGATAAACACATAATGTTAGTCTTCCTCTGTTTCAAGAAAAGACTGCACGCAGCATTTAGTGAAAGAGTTATGTAGATTACTTTTCAAACTGTAAGGGAAATCTCTCCTTTTACAATGAATTTGCATAATAAGCACAATTATTTTGCCAACGAGTGATAAATACAAATCTGCTGTGACACAGGACTTCTACTTCCATTCAGCTCATTATAATCTCGGGAAATTGACCCTCGTTACACCTGGAAGCAGTGGAGCACAGCAAGGTGAAGTGACCTCCCAAGGAAACACATCTGTCAGGATCAGTGGCAAAAGCAGACTCACACATGTCCGGAGTCCTGAGGCACACTCCCTCTATTTATCACGTTACAGTGTGGAAATTCTTTGGTAACTAACAGTTAAAGATGCTAGGAAAAAGCAGGAATACCCATGCCCATGGGGGTTTTTCTTAGCTAATGGTGTACAATGAAAAATTTTGCTTTTTTCAAGACAACTATAAAAGTAGAAAAACATCCTGTAGAACAGATCATAACTAAATTTGCAACCAGCTCAAGAAGATTCATGTTCTGTGAGCCCAGGAAAGCATACAAGTTTCAGATTTACCTCTCCATCCAGTTAACTTTACCAGTTTCTCCTTATTTCTTAAATATGTTTCATAATAAAAAGATATTTTTTCAAACTGAAAGGTTAAGCAGAAAACAAAAGAAGCTTGTGTCCTTGATGCCTTAGGTTTTAACTTCTTATTTTTCTACATCAGGACTGCTCTAGTATATGACTCTAAAACTCCATAAATTGTCATCTAGTGTTCTGTTACTGTCATTTAGACGAAACAATTTCTCTCTGGGCTGGAGTTTCAAGGACATACTGTTTTTTCCAAAAGCCCAAAATGTAAACACCCATGGACAGCAGCGAAGAGAAAAAAGAGACAAGCTGGGGATGGGACTTCAAGACCCGAAACTGTAATTGGACAATGGGTTTCTGATATGCAGATGGACCGAAGGCATATCTGTCCCAAAAACACGTGCTAGGTGTCCATTTTGGGTGTAGTCTCTGAGAGACTCTTGCATGGCCCAAAGTGTACCTTGTTTTAATAAATACTTCTTTTATTCTTTTAACTCTGTCCAGCTTCTGTTTCAAGCCAGCCTTTTGTAAGGCATCAGTTTTGGCGACTCCGCCGGGACGGGAGGCTTCTGAAAAACCCCTGGACCCCAGAGGAAATCCAGCCCCTGCCCCCACTCCCACTCTTCACCAGCACGGGAAGAGGAGGCTTCAACCACAGTCCAGACGGTATCAGAGCCGAAAGATCCTTGGACCTGACTCAGAGGCATGTGAGTAACGGAATAAAAGCAGTATTCTGTTTGTTTTAGTCTGTGAGGGAGGGGATCAAGAGATCGTTGATCTCTTAGAGTTTGTTTAGCATCTTTGGAGCTCAATAAAGCGTCCCAAGGGGGCTGTGGCGTACTTGCCGCTTCCCCCTCTGGTTGTTTTAGCTCGTGAGAGCTTAGTGCTGCAGCAGCAGCAATTTGGCTTGGAGCCAAGGGTGGCGCAGTGGCTTAGGCTGCTGCCTGCTGGCACCAAGCTCGGGAGTTCGAATCCCCCTCCTACTTGTTTGCGTTGCTACCTGCTTAGTGTATCATTTGTAACTACTCACGATGGGTTGCAAGTTTTCTTGTTCAGATAATGCTCAAATACCTAAGGATTCACCATTAGGTCTAGTCTTAGAAAACTGGCAAAAATTAACCGGGACGAGCAAACAGTTTACAAAACCTGAGATTATACGGTTGTCTAAAACCATTTGGCCAACTTTTAATTTAAAAGACAATCAAAGGTGGCCTCAACTTGGTAGCTTGGATGAAGAACTGATACTGGATTTAACATCTCGCCTGTGTGAACGGCACTACTTCCAGGAAACTGAGTATTTGAGATTCTTTTTAGTTATAGCACAAGATGAGCAGCTGCAGAAACCTAAATCACAATATGTGTTGTTCTTAAGGAAAAAAGAGAAAAAGAGTGAAGGGAAACCGCCCATATTAAATCCGGTGTGCAGTAACAGAGACAAAGCAGAGTCAGATCTAGTAGTACCGGCACTGAGAGCTAATCCAGCGCCGGCCCTGAGGAGGGGCCCAGCCGCGGCCGGTTCAGGGGCTGCTCTAGCCCCGCCTGGGGGGGAGCCCAGGCCCAGGCCGTTCCGGGTGCGCAAGCAGCGGCGGCTCTGGCTGCCCCTGCCCCCCCCGCCATGTCTGCCCAGCCGGTGCCCGCGTCTTCTGCGCATGCGCACGCCGCGACTGCCCTGGCCCCGCCCCCTCTACAGCCACCGTTCCAATCAGGGGCAGGGGAGGGGGAGAGAAGAGTCGCAACTTCCACAGAATCCCTGTCAGTGAAGAAGGAAGAATGCTCGCTTTGCCGATCAAAGAAGATGCAGGCCCCTGTGCCGCCTCCCGCTTGGGAGCCGGAGCCACCTGCACTTTGCCCCTGCTCTCAGGAGGCCTCCCCCTTCTTCGCAACCCCGCGCGCGCCTTGGTGGGAGGGGCCAGGGGGAGGGGAATGCCAGCGGGTGCAGCCAACGGCACCACCCCTGGAGGTGGGGCCGAAGGGCAGAGCTTTCTACCGAGAGGGCGGAAAAGGGACCTCCTACAGGGAGAGCTGAGCCCCTCCCGCTCTCAGGCCTGTGAGCTGCCATAGCAACGTCGTGCGCCGAAGAGCTGGCTCAGGAGATGGCGTCATCAAAGCAAGCGACCCAGCCATAAGCGCTGTACGCCGCAGCAGATCTTGGGCTGCGATTCCTAAGATTAGAACTGATCCAGGTAAATTTAACACAGCTGATTCACAATCGGACAGCTCTCCCTCTGATAGCTCTTCTGAAGAAGAAGATGAAATCTTAGCTGCCCTAAGCAGGCGAAGGAAGGGAAGGATAGCCCAAAGGGCCATACGAGAACGTAGTCCTGTAGCAAAACGTACCAGATCAAAAAAGAAAAAAAGAGAAGAACCAGTTCTACAAGCCCCATTACGGCAAGCAGTTGGCAACCAAGGGCCAATATATGTAAAGGTTCCATACTCCCTTACTGAGTTAGAACAGTGGAAAACCACTGTAGGACAGTATAAAGAAAACCCAGATAAGGTTGCCAAGCTAGTGGATAGAGCTATTAGCACACAAAACCCTGACTGGACAGATCTGAACTCTATGTTAGATACATTGCTTGATCCCACTGAAAGGCAAATGGTTAATAACGCTATTACAACATCGTTAGAATCAGGCATAGCAAACAGATCGATCCAAGGTACGGTTGCTGAAATATATCCTTTAAGTGATCCTAACTGAGATCCAAACATCCCAGAGTAGATGGCAAGACTAAAACGGTATCAAAATCTCATAGTATATGGGTTAAAACATGGGGTCCCTAAGGCTCTAAACTGGTCAAAGCTTTACGCAGTATCGCAAAACTATGAAGAATCACCCACTGACTTTTTTAATAGGTTGAGAGAGACTGCTATCAAATATACAAATCTAGACCCTGATTCAGCTGATGGAAAAGCACATCTAGTCCTCTTGTTTATGGGTCAAGCGGCAGATGATATAAGAAGGAAGCTACAGAAGTTAGAGGGGGTTCGAGACATAGATAGAATGCTAGAAGTAGCCTGGAGGGTATATCGAAACAAAGGCTCAAATGAAGGAGTTAGACGACAACCTAGCAAAAGGGCAATCCAAGAAAAGTCATCCAAGAAAACTTCCCCTACAGACAAAGATCAGTGTGCCTATTGTAAAAAGTGGGGACATTGGAAAAATGATTGTCCCGTGTTGAAACAAAAGTCCCCAGTTCCCCAGCTCCCAATCGAACAAGGCTCGAGTTCATGCTCAGAATGATGGGAACCGAAGGCTTCTTCCCCAGCAGAACCTTTGGTTATAGCTAAGCTGGGGTCAGATAACATCGAATTTTTAGTAGATACTAGAGCAGCATTTTCCGTACTAAATACCATGGAAGGGAAACTGAGTCAAAACACTGTACATGTTGATGGGGCGACAGGGGTAAGTGAAACACGGCCTTTCTTCCAACCTTTAAAATTCAAATTGGGCAAACACTGGGTAACTCATCAATTCCTTTACATGCCTAACTCCCCTAAACCATTATTAGGGAGAGATTTGCCAGAGAAATTAGAAGCAGAAATTAAATTCAAAAAGGGGAAGGGAATACAAGTTGTGATTCCTGAATCTAAATTTGTCGAAGTTGCTGCACTTTTCATACAGGACAAATGTGGTGAAATCCCCATTGAAGTTGAAAAAGCTGTCAATCCAATAGCATGGGCCAGTGATATCCCAGGAAGATCCAAACAAGCAGAGCCTGTGAGTATTACTCTCAAACCAGGAGCCACACCGGTAAGGCAAAAACAATACCCTTTGAAATTAGGAAGTCGTAAAGGATTAGCACCCATAATTGAAAAATTCCTCCAACATGGGTTATTAGTGCAATGTGAGTCCAGATTTAATACCCCCATACTTGCTATTAAGAAAGCAGATGGTAAGAGCTATCGATTAGTTCAAGATCTGAGAGCAATTAACAGAATTACTGAAGACATACACCCTGTTGTGGCAAACCCCTATACCCTTTTGACTGCACTGACAGACGAATTAGGGTGGTTTACTGTAATAGACCTGAAGGATGCCTTTTTCTGCATTCCTGTGCATAAAAACAGCCAAGAGCTTTTTGCTTTTGAGTGGGAGAATCCTGAGACAGGGAGGAAAAGCCAACTTACTTGGACCGTTTTGCCCCAGGGGTACACAAACAGTCCCACAGTGTTTGGAAATCAGCTAGCAAAGGAACTAGAGGACTGGAAAAGACAAGAGCCAGAGGGAGTTATTCTTCAATATGTGGATGATATCCTGATTGCGGCTAAAACCAGAGATGACTGCATTAAATTTACCATCAGTTTATTAAACTTTTTGGGACTGAGTGGGTACAGAGTTTCTAAAGACAAAGCACGGATTGCCAAAGAAGCAGTAATGTACTTGGGGCTCGAGATCTTTCGTGGACATCGACAGCTCAGCAAAGAACGGAAAGAAGCCATCTGTCAACTCCCAGAGCCCCGCACTGTGAGGGAGATGCAAGCTTTCCTGGGAATGGTAGGTTGGTGTCGTTTGTGGATAGCAAATTATGGACTGCTGGTAAAACCCCTATATGGAGCATTAAAAGCAGCTGAAAATGGAATTATCATATGGACAGAAAATACAAGGGCAGCTTTCAAACAGCTGAAACACTCCCTAATGTCAGCTCCAGCACTGGGATTGCCAGACTTAACTAAATCTTTTGAACTGTTTACTTATGAAAGATTGAATGTTGCTTTAGGGGTACTAGCTCAACGCCTCGGGAACCAACGGAGAGCTGTGGCTTACTTTTCCACACAGCTAGACAATGTTGCCCAAGGGTGGCCAGGGTGTTTGAAAGCCGTGGCAGCTACTGTTGTCTTGATCCAAGAGGCCCGAAAACTCACCCTTGGACGGCACATTGTAGTGTATGTACCCCATGCTGTAGCAGCTGTGCTCGAGCAAAAGGGGGGACATTGGCTGTCCAGCAACCGGATGATTAAATATCAATCATTGTTACTAGAACAGGATGATGTCACCTTAAAAACAACTTCTGTTGTTAATCCTGCCATGTTTCTGTCTTCCACGTTAACTGACAATGTCCCTGAGCATGATTGTTTGCAGACAATAGAAGAGGTCTACTCCAGCCGAACAGATCTGAAGGATGTGCCCCTAGACAATCCAGACTGGGAGCTTTTTACCGACGGAAGCAGCTTTATGAGAAATGGTAAAAGGATGACAGGCTATGCAGTGACCACTCAAGACAAGGTAATTGAGGCGAAGGCCCTGCCAGCAGATGTGTCATCACAGAAAGCTGAGCTGATTGCACTGACACGAGCCCTGGACCTGAGTGAAGGGAAGAAGGTAAATATATGGACCGACTCTAAATATGCGTTTGGTGTCGTCCATGCCCATGGAGCCATCTGGAAAGAAAGAGGACTGCTGAACGCTCAAGGTCATCAAATTAAACACGCTGAACAAATACTTGCCCTCTTGGAGAGCGTTAGAAAACCCACGGAAGTAGCTATTATGCACTGCAGGGGTCACCAGAAAGGGAAAACCACTCCAGAATTGGGAAATCACTTTGCTGACAAAGCGGCAAAAGGAGTTGCAGAAAAAGGCATCCTTGCAATAATTCCCAAAAAGGAAGTTAACTTATCAGGGTTCATCCCAAAGTATGATCAAGCAGATCAGAAGCTTATTAAATCTCTCAAGGCTGAGATCACAGAAGGTGGGTGGGCTGTCACACCAACAAACCAAGTTGTAGTCCCACCCCTGATTCTTCGAGAGCTAGCTCAGAAAGAACATGAAAACACACATTTTGGGACTGAAAACCTTCTAAAACACCTAAAAAAGGTAGTAATAGGAAAAGGAATGACTGAAATTGTACAAACAGTAGTAGGCAAATGTGAAGTCTGCTGCAAAAACAACCCTGATACAAGGAAAAGAGTTGTGTTAGGAGTAACAAAAGCAGGGGATCTTCCTGGAGATTACTGGCAAAGAGATTTTGCTGAATTACCACGTAGAGAGGGATACCGGTACATACTGGTATTGGTTGACACTTTTAGTGGATGGCCCGAAGCTTACCCTTGTCGCACTAACACAGCCAAAGAAGTGGTAAAGATTTTGCTCAATCATATAATTCCAAGGTTCGGGGTTCCCCTGGAAATGTCATCGGATAGGGGACCACACTTTGTTGCCACAGTAATTAAAGAAATCAGTCAGATTTTGGGAATTACTTGGGATCTGCATACACCTTATAGACCCCAAGCGAGTGGTAAAGTTGAACGTATGAATGGAACCCTTAAAACACAAATTTGCAAAATTTGTCAAGAAACATCTATGACATGGGTTCAAGCCCTGCCTATAGCTTTACTAAGAATCCGCATACAGCCAAGGCGGAGGGATAACATCAGTCCCTATGAAATACTTTATGGTAGGCCATACCAGATTCCACACATTCCAGGGGAAATTCATATAAAAGGGAAACTTGATTTACAGAGATATCTAATGGCTTTAGGTTCAACTTTGCAGAAGCTCCAGAATTACATCGTGCTATCCAGACCCATCGGACTGGACACACCTGCACATCTTTTCCAACCTGGAGACTGGGTTTATATCAAGTGGTGGGACAATGAACCTCTACAAGCTAAGTGGAAAGGACCATTCCAAGTCCTGCTAACTACCCTCACTGCTGTCAAAGTCTCTGGCAAAGGACCCTGGATCCACTACTCCAGAGTCAAGAAAGCTTCTGCTCCTGAAACAACTGAGAAAACAAAGAGTGATGCAGAAGAGAGCGTGATTTAAATAATGCTTCAGTGCTTAAAGAACTGCTCATAGTAATCATAGTCACAATTCTTCTATATCTACTGTTGTTAAATATTTACTGTTATTAAGTGTATATTATTAATAGATTATTAATCTAGATTATTAATAGATAGTAGGTATTTAGAATAGAGACTTGACAAGGTAGAAGCCTTGTCAAGCCTCTAAAAGGGGGGAAATGATGCCTTAGGTTTTAACCTCTTATTTTTTCATCAAGACTGCTCTAAAACTCCATAAATTGTCATCTAGTGTTCTGTTACTGTCATTTAGACGAAACAATTTCTCTCGGGGCTGGAGTTTCAAGGACATACAGTTTTTTCCAAAAGCCCAAAATGTAAAACACCCATGGACAGCAGCGAAGAGAAGAAGGGAACAAGCTGGGGATGGGACTTCAAGACCCGAAACTGTAATTGGACAATGGGTTTCTGATATGCAGATGAACCAAAGGTATATCTGTCTCAAAAACACGTGCTAGGCGTCCATTTTTGGGGTGTAGTCTCTGAGAGACTCTTGCATGGCCCAAAGTGTACCTTGTTTTAATAAATACTTCTTTTATTCTCTTAACTCTGTCCAGCCTCTGTTTCAGGTCAGCCTTTTGTAAGGCATCAAAGGCAACCAAATTTGTATAATATTTCTGTGAGAGGCCAGGTAAAAGGCATCCAGGAAATGCTCAAGAATAAAGAAGTGCGTGTTTTTGAGGAGGGAGAGTGGCGATTTTGTTTCTGATGAAGCTATTAATAACACCTTGTTTTTGTTTCACCAGGTCCCACTTCCTGATGGCCACAGGAGCAACCACTTACCTCTAATTACAGACAATAGTACACTTTAGCCTCCTGAGAAAATTTTCTTCCTTCCTGCCTGATACAGACTTTTTTATAATAAAGAAAACATTGTGCAGTATGATGAGACAGTGCTGATGGGCAGCAAAAAAATGAAGCCTTTACAAAAAAAAACAACCTCCAACAAAACAATTTGTGTAATTTTTTTGTCTTTGAGTGCATGTGGAGACATAGGAAATTGTGAGACTTTTGGGAAATGGCCATTTCTGGCTGCACAGACATAAGTGAGCAATCCAGACTCCATAGATAAGAGTTAGGCCTCTGCTCAAGGCTGTTCTCAAGACAACTGTGGAAAGGGAGACATGAGAGCTGTAAACAAAGTGCAGGTGTCTAGAGATTAGCTTGGCAGAAGAAATTGTTGATGTTATTGCCTTCTGAGACCAGTCTGTGTTTTACTTAGATTAGAGAAAAATCCCGTGTGAAACTTCTGTAAGCAAATAATATCTTGAGCACGTAAGGTAGTATAAGTATGTGCACTGTCTGACAATAAACGAGCTTGATTTATGAACCATATTGGCTCGTCGTCTTGCTCCTCTCGCCGACATGAGACCAGTGAGATGGATGATCTTCTGGAGAGTGGAGAATTGCTGCCAGTACAGTATTCGTGGTCGAGCTGAATGTCTTTGTGGTGGCTGCCCGTGACCACTGAAGCATCTTAGTGATGCCTGGGAAGACTGCAGGCCCCAAGGAGAAAAGAGAACAAATGGGATGTGTGGGAGGGCTGGCAGCAGCCACAGAGGGACAGTAACAGAGCTGGGCTTTCTCTTAAGTGTGCAAATGAGGGATTGGCTTTTCTTGTTCTTTTATAATGCTGGGGCTGAGGCCTAAGACGCCTTTCATACAGCTGGGGAGCGATCCTAGAAAATCCTGAAGAAGAGGGGAACGAGAGAGTAAGGTGGAGTCCAAGCCATGATGTTGGTCACAGTCACTGCCTTTCTGCAGCCCCACCATTCCTTAGTGGAAGAAACGTGGAGCAGAGGAGTTCCTCTGTGCTTCCACACAGCCACCGTGCCAACAGTGAGAGTGTCACTTCTGGCATTGGTATTTAAGTGTGCAAGGACTCCAAGAATGCGCTCCAGCCTGCACAGCTTTTGGACTTGGAATAAGAAGCCCTTTAAGAAAGGCATTTGACTGTAGTTTTGATAAAAGGCAAGACTCCCTAGTAAAAAAATCAGGAAATCTTTGTAATGCCTCTTTTGTGGTGTCCTAGGTTAGGCCAGAGGGGTCAAAATCTAGGAAGTGATCTGTGCTGCAGGAAGGAATACAACTTCCTTCCTGCATGAGAGAGCCGATGATCAGGTAGTTTTAAGGGTTGATAGGTAGGTAAACCAATTAAAAAGTGATCCACCTTCGAAGAAAAAACCATATATAAGCAGAGACTCTCTGACGCTCTTCCTCTTTAGACTTGCTGCTGCTGTGTAGACAGGAGCAGCTCCTGCTTCTCTTGCTAATAAGGCCCCCCCCACCTCCTTCCAAAGGAGGGATAAGGGGGGGGGGGGGAAGGGAGGTTTTATGGCAGCCGTGCCACTGCAGCCGGGCATAGAAGAGGAACGACTAGAATCTTCAGCAGATACAACTCAGCCAGTGTGCCAGCTACACGAGAGAGAGAGCCAGGCCCCTGCTCCGGGCCAGGCAAGAACCGGGCCAGACTCCATCCAGCTTGGGCCAGGCCCTACCCTGTCACCCCGAGCCCAGATGGCCCTACCAGGCCAAGCCAGCTTGGCAGAGCCAAGCAGAAAGACTCTTGAGAGCGTCTGGCATCCAGCTCGGACCTGTTCAAACAACCCGGCAAAGAGCACGTGATCCTCACACTGCCGGAGAGAGAGAGAGACAGAGATTAACTCTCTCCATGCCTGGACTAAACTCACAGACACCCATCCTTCCTCGCAGAGAGAGGAACGAGTGAAGACATCTACATAGTGCAACGCAGAGACTTTACAGTCAGTGAAGAAAGCAGAACTGATACTTACAAAGAAGTGTATAGGAAGTTGCTTCAAGAGTGAAGCTGAAAACTCTTTTAGAGAACCATAGTTGAGGACTGAGCTAATAAATTCTCTGTAATATATGAAGATATAGTCCAAAAGGAGATGTGAAGTTCTTATTGCAGCCAATAAACTGAAATACCTAAGTACAGACAAGTAAGTGTTGAAAAAGTACAGCCTGATGAGAAACTAGAACCAAGAGAGAAGAGAAGCTATGACCCAAAGCCCTAGTCCCGGAGGAAATGCTAGAAAACCTGAGTTGTCAAGAGAACCTGTGTTGCTAAACACAGAAGAAAAGATTTTCTTTGTTGCTGCAATTGAACTAGGCATCCTTAAAACAGGTACCCTGTAGACTGTTCATAACCCACCATAGTGGCTGTAAGAAGGCTACTAGTGTGAGAGAGATCCACCATTAAACTAAACTTTGCTCCAAGCGGCAGTTAATAGTGAGGCAGAAAACCCATAAAAACTGTATTTTTCTTACAGAAGATCCATAGTGTAAGCAAAAGAGACTTCTCTCCCTAAATGAACTAAAACAAGAACTGTTTCTAAAGTAATAAACTAACTAGAAATCGAAGTGTTGTCTTTTGTATGTTGTCAGCGAGAATGAAATAGAGAGGTAGAGAAAGAAGAGTGGTCTGGAGAGTTTGTTCTAGTTTTTCTTGGGTTTTTTTTTCTTTTTCCCTTTGTCTTAGATATATTAATAAAACTTCTTTATACTTTATAAAGTTTGAACCTGCTTTGCCTACTCCTAATCCTCATCTCACAACAAGCAATCAAGTAAATTTAAGTAAGTGTACTAACATTTAACCACAAACCTAAATAAGCGAACTAAAACCACTACATGTGGTAAAGAAATTGCTTAGATGGAATCTTTGTTGTACCTGCGCTGCCCATGTGGGAGCCATGGGAGCATCCTCATCCTGGACATGAGGAAGGGAAGGGAGAAAGGGGCAAGAAGCTGCCAGTTCAGGGCAGTTGGGAGGTCTGCTAGGCCAGGCAGGGAGTATGGAGTGGGTAGTAGGTGACTTCAGGGAATCTGAATCATATTGCTGCAGACAGGTGATGAGACAGGATCTGCAGAACTAATCCTTGCTGTTGATGAAGGCTTTTATAAATTCAATGAAGAGAGCAATATCGTATTGTAAATATGCTACTGAGAAAAGAATGTTATTAATGCAAATGGTGCTTTGAGAAATTGAACATCATGTTACTGCTAAACTACTGGTGTACACTTGTGGTTGAACAGTTACTCCACCAGTGTAAAAAAATATTAATATGATTCCTTCTCAGCAAAACTGATTTAATAATATGTTAGAAGGTGATGCTGATCCTGGCCTTACTCACCATGGAATTAATATTTTAATTAAGAGGACTAATAACAGAAAAATAAAAATCTCTGTGGCGTTGTCAGATTTTGCTGACTTCCATTATGTACTTTATAGGACACTTGGACTTTGTTGATGAGTGTAGTAGTTTGAAAGCAAATCTGTGAGAGACTCAAAGTCAGAACTACAATTTAATAGAAAAATTAAAATAAATGCAATAGTACAAAAACACTGAGTCAGAATACAACCTGACACCCTGTCGGTCAGGGTGTTGATAGTAGTCCACTTAGATGGTGGCTGCAGTCCTCTGGGAGTGATAGATGTGGTTCTGTTGAAGCAGCGATCCTGTGGAAAGGTGTAGTTCTCCTCTGAAGGTCCAGTGGTGGTGGAGAAGGGTCTGGTCTTCCTCTGGGAATCCAGTGGAAAAGCTGACTTGTGGTGTTTCAAATTCTAGTTTATATCCAGTTAGGGATACATTGGTTCTTCACCCTGGGCGGAGCATCTCACAATGGGATGATGTAGTTTATCAGTGGGACTCAATGGGCCATCAACTGGAGCCATCAGGGATGAGCAAAGTAAAGTGCCCCACCTGGCTCTAACGGCTGGCCCATTAGAGAACATGTCCCGCAGCCATCAGGGGTGAGCCAGGAACACTGCCCCACCCGGCCCCAAAATCCCATGAAGATGGTGATAGAATACATACCATTGTAACCTAAGACATTATCCACCCCTTATTCTATCACCATCTATATGATACCCAAACCAATATCCTCTTTAAACTCTACATATATATATATACATATACAATGAAACTTTACACACAGTTCTCACTTAAAATTAAGCTTCCTTGTGGTACACAATGGGTTTCCCCATCTTTCTGCATTACCCACCAAGTGTAACCAGGTCCTTGAGCAAAAACAACCCCACGGATGGGTTTACTTTTGTCTGAGGTGGGACTAATCTAAACAGTCTTTCCTAAAATACCTCTCATGTGTACCACAGGGATCCTATCTCCGTCCACTGTGTGCAAGGGTTCAGACTGGGAAGGACCAGCTTGATTGATGGAGCCTCGTGTGTTGACCATCCAGGTGGCTTTTGCTAAGTTCATTTTTCAGTTTTTGAAGGTCCCCCACCAAGTGCCTTCAGGGTGGTCTTAAGCAGTCCGTTGCACCGTTCAACTTTCCCGGCAGCTGGTGCATGATAAGGGATATGATATATCCACTCGATGCCATGTTCTCTAGTCCAGCTGTTTATAAGGCCATTCTTGAAATGGGTCCCGTTGTTTGACTCAATTCTTTCAGGGGTGCTATGTCTCCACAGGACTTGCTTTTCCAGGCTTAAGATGGTGTTTTGGGCGGTAGCATGAGGCACAGCATAGGTCTCCAACCATCCAGTGGTTGCTTCCACCATGGTCAGCATGTAGCGCTTGCCTTGGCGGGTGTGGGGAAGGGTGATGTAGTCAATTTGCCAGGCTTCCCCATACCTATACTTCGACCATCGTTCACCGTACTGCAGAGGCTTCACCCGCTTGGCCTCCTTGATCATAGCGCAGGTCTCGCAGCCCTGGATGACCTGTGAGATGCTGTCCATGGTCAAGTCCACCCCTCGGTCGCGAGCCCATCGGTACGTTGCATCTCATCCCTGATGACTGGAGGCATCATGGGCCCAACGAGCCAGAAATAATTCTCCCTTGTGCTGCCAGTCCAGATCCACCTGTGATACTTTCAGTTTGGCAGCTCGGTCCACCTGCTCGTTGTTATGATGCTCTTCGTTGGCCCGACTCTTGGGTACGTGTGCATTCACGTGTCGAACCTTCACGGTCAGCCTCTCTACACGGGTAGCGATGTCCTGCCAAATCTCAGCGGCCCAGATGGGTTTCCCTCTGCGCTGCCTGTTGGCCTTTCTCCAGCGATCCAAACATCCCCACAGAGCGTTAGCTACCATCCAGGAGTCGGTGTAGAGATAGAGCCAAGGCCACTTCTCTCGCTCGGCAATATCCAAAGCCAGCTGGACGGCTCTAAGCTCTGCGACCTGACTCGATCCACCTTCTCCTTCAGTAGCTTGTGCAACTCGTCGTGTGAGGCTCCATACAGCAGCTTTCCACTTCCGGTTAGCGCCCACAATTCGGCAGGAACCATCAGTGAAGAGGGCATATCGTCTTTCGCTCTCCGGTAGCTCGTTATATGGTGGGGCTTCCTCAGCACGTGTCACTTGCCCCTCCTCTTCTTCAGAAGATAACCCAAAAGTCTCACCTTCAGGCCAGTTTGTTATAATTTTCAGAATCCCAGGGCGATTAGGGTTTCTTATCCGAGCTCGCTGTGTGATCAGCGCAATCCACTTGCTCCACGTGGCGTCGGTAGCATGGTGTGTGGAAGGAACTCTCCTTTTAAACATCTAACCCAGCACTGGTAGTCGGGGCGCCAGAAGCAGCTGTGCTTCGGTGCCAATTACTTCTGAGGCAGCTCGAACCCCTTCATAAGCTGCAAGAATCTCTTTCTCGGTTGGGGTATAGCTGGCCTCAGATCCTTTGTATCCCCGACTCCAGAACCCAAGTGGTCGTCCTCAAGCCTCTTCAGGTCTCTTCTGCCACAGGCTCCAGGATGGACCATTCTCCCCAGCCGCAGTGTAGAGCACATTTTTCACATCCTGCCCTGTTCTGACTGGCCCAAGGGCTACTGCGTGGGCAATCTCCTGCTTAATTTGTTCGAATGCTTGTTGTTGCTCAGGACCCCACTGGAAATCATTTCTTTTTCGTGTCACAAGGTAAAGAGGGCTTACAATCGTGCTGTATTCCGGGATATGCATTCTCTAAAGCCCGACAGCTGCTAGAAAAGCCTGGGTTTCCTTCTTGTTCGTAGGTGGGGACATAGCAGTGATCTTGTTGACTACTTCTGTCGGGATCTGGTGACGTCCATCTTGCCACTTGACTCCTAAAAACTGGATTTCTTGAGCGGGTCTCTTAACCTTATTTCGCTTGATGGCAAAACCAGCTCTTAGGAGAATCTGGATGATCTTCTCTCCTTTCTCAAAGACTTCCTCTGCTGTGTTCCCCCATACGATAATGTCGTCAATGTACTGCAGATGTTCTGGAGCCTCACCCTTTTCCATTGCAGCCTGGATTAGTCCAAGGCTGATGGTGGGGCTGTGCTTCCACCCCTGGGGGAGTCTGTTCCAGGTGTACTGCACGCCCCTCCAGGTGAAAGCAAACTGAGGCCTGCACTCTGCTGCCAGAGGAATGGAGAAAAAGGCATTGGCAATATCGATGGTCGCGTACCACTTTGCTGCCTTGGATTCCAGTTCGTACTGAAGTTCCAACATATCTGGCACAGCAGCACTCAGTGGTGGTGTGACCTCATTCAGGCCACAATAATCCACTGTCAGTCTCCATTCTCCATTGGACTTACGCACTGGCCATATAGGGCTGTTAAAGGGTGAATGAGCTTTGCTGACCACCCCTTGGCTCTCTGGTTTACGAATCATCTCGTGGATGGGAACCATAGAGTCTCTGTGCGGTACTGCCGATGGTGGACTGTCGCCGTGGCGATTGGTACTTGCTGTTCTTTAACTTCCAGCAGTCCCACAGCAGAGGGGTTGTCTGAGAGACCAGGCAAGGTATTTAGCAGTCGGATGTCTTCTGTTTCTACAGCAGCTATCCCGAAAGCCCAACGATGTCCTTTTGGGTCTTTGAAATACCCATTTCTAAGATAGTCTATGCCCAGGATGCATGGGGCCTCTGGGCCAGTCACGATGGGGTGTTTCTGCCACTCGTTCCCAGTTAAAGTCACTTCAGCTTCC
This sequence comes from Eopsaltria australis, assembly GCA_034509425.1. Lineage (NCBI taxonomy): Eukaryota > Metazoa > Chordata > Aves > Passeriformes > Petroicidae > Eopsaltria > Eopsaltria australis. Next base: position 165,421 of record JAVTVJ010000845.1, on the reverse strand, counting down.
AATACAGTCAGCTGCTGGGATCCTCCTGTCACCCCAGAAATAGAAATCGATTCTGTTCCCACGTACCTTGATGGCATCAGGGTACATTGAGCGCCGGTGTCAACCAAAGCTGTATATCTTTGTGGGTCAGACGTGCCAGGCCATCGGATCCACACAGTCCAATAGATCCGGTTTTCCCTTTCCTCTACCTGGCTAGAGGCAGGGCCCCTCTATTCCTGATCATGGTACACATTGCTCTCTTCCTGTAAATATGTTCTTGAGGTCCTTTCAAGAGGATCAGTCATATCATCATTCCTATACTGTCCAGAGTTCTGTGCACAAGAGACTGGAGCGGCGTTTACTCTAGGTGGGCTTCTTGTGGTAGCTGTTCCTCTTTTCAGTTCACGTACTCAGGCTGCTAAGGAAGAGGTGGGTTTTCTATCCCACTTCCTCATGTCTTCTCTATGCTCCTGAAGGAAAAACCAGAGGTTACCTCGTGGAGTGTATTTTCTTTCTCTGGCTGGGAGACGTTGGCTCCTAATAGCAGAGACTCTTGCTGGTTCTGGCGAGATGTGGTGAATTTCTTGCTTCAGCTCCTTTCTGAGTTTCTCTTCCAAGCTCCGGACGTGCTCAGCCAGTTTTGTTTCCACAGATGAGACATGGGTGCGTAACAGGGCAGTGACAGTGTCCTCATAAATTCTTAGTTTGTTGACCAGTTGTCCTGGGTTAGTCAGGAGGGGTCAAAATCTAGGAAGCGACCTATGCTGCAGGAAGGGATATAACTTCCTTCCTGGGAGAGAGAGCCAATAATCAGGTAGTTTTAAGGATTGATGTGTAGGTGAACCAATTGAAAAGTTGATCCGCCTTCGAGGAAAGAACCATATATAAGCAGAGACCCTCTGAGCCTCTTCCTCTTTTGATCTGCTGCTGTGTAGAAAGGAGCATCTCCTGCTTCTCTCCCTGGTAAGGCCTTCCCCCTCCTTCCAAAGAAGGGGGATGGGGGGGTGGGGAGGGAAGGTTTAGGGCAGCCGTGCCGCTGCAGCCGGCCATGGGTGAGGAACCGACTGGAATTTTCAGCAGATACAGCTTAGCTGGTATATCAGCTACACGAGATAGGGCCAGGCCCCTGCTTCAGGCCAGGCAAGGACCGGGTCAGACTCCATCCAGTTTGGGCTAGGCCCTGCCCTGTTACCCCAGGCCCAGATGGCCCCACCAGGCCGAGCCAGTTTCGCAGAGCCAGGCCACAGAGGCTCTGAGAGCTTCTGTCATCCAGCTCGGACCTGTTCAAACAGCCCAGCAGAGATCACATGATCATCACACTGCCGGGGAGAGAGAGAGAGAGAGAGAGAGATTAACTCTATCCATGACGGGACTAAACTTACAGACACCCATCCTTCCTTGCAGAGAGAGAGGAACAAGTGAGGACATCTACATAAATGCAGCATAGAGACTTTGCAGTCAGTGAGGAAAGCAGAACCGATGCCTAGAGGGAGGTGTATGAGAAGTGCTTCAAGAGTGAAGCTGAAAATTCTTTTGGAGAACCATGGTTGGAGACTGAGCTAATAAATTCCCTGTAATATATGAAGACATAGTCCAAAGGGGGGATGTGAGGTTCTAATTGCAGCCAATGAACTGAAATACCTGGGTAAAGACAAGTAGGTGTTGAAATAAGTACAGCCTGATGAGAAACTTGAACCAAGAGAGAGGAGAGGCTGTGACCCAGAGCCCTGGTCCTGGGGGGAATGCCAGAGAACCTGTGTTGTCAGGAGAACCTGTGTTGCTAAGCACAGAAGAAGGGATTTTCTTTGTTGCTGTAATTGAACTGTGCATTCTTAAAACAGGTACCCTGTGGACTGTTCATGACCCTCCACAGTGGCTGTGGGAAGGCTACTGGTGTGGGAGGGAGCCGCCATTAAGCTGGTCTTTCTTCTGGGTGGTGGCTGATGGTGAGGCTGAAGACCCATAAAAAAACTGTATTTTTCTTACAGAAAATCCATGGTGTAAACAAAAGAGACTTCTCTCCCTAAATGAACTGAAACGAGAGCTATTTCTGAGATGGTAAACTGACTGGAGGTCGAAGTGTTGCCTTTTGTGTGTTGTCAGGGAGAAAGAAATGGAGAGGTGGGGAAAGGAGGGGTGGTCTGAGGAGCTGTGGTTTTTTTCTTGTTTTTTTTCCTCTGTCTTAGGTATGTTAATAAACTTTCTTATACTTCATAAAGTTTGAGCCTGCTTTGCCTACTCCTAAGCCTCATCTCACAGCAAACATCAGGTAAATTTTGGTAAGTGTGCTGGCATTTGGCCAGAAACTCAAATGGGCGAACTGAAAACCACTACACCAGTGCTCCCACCTTGTCCGCTCCTTCCCTCCATTGCAGTGTTGCTAGGCAACGGGTGTATATCTCTGGTCTGAGCCGTGTGAATCTCAACCACATCTACGACGTGCATTGGACATCATCTGGGTTCTTAGGGAATTTCTCATCTTCTGAGAAAATGATCTTCAGCACGGCTGATTCTCTCAGGCATCGAATACCTTGTTCCATTGTGCTCCATTTTCCTTGGTGCACCTGGAGGTCTTCTTTACAAAGGTATCAGCCCCTTACACTTGCCAGCAGTCGCCGCCAGAGGCTGAGAGTTTCTTGGGTCCTCCCAATCCCTTGGTCGATGACCACATCCTGAGTCAGGGATCCAAGTTGCCTGGCCTCACTTCCATCTAGCATGGTGTCATTGGCTGCAGCGTCCCAGATGCGAAGAAGCCAGGTCAGGATGGATTCATTTGTCTGGCGGGTGAACTCCCTCCGTAGGTCATGCAGCTCACCCAGGGATAAAGAGCGAGTGATGATCTCTGGCTCCGTCTCTTCTGCTTGGTGCGAAGGTCCAGCCTCCTCCTCATCGGTCACTGTGCGGGCTGATTGGCTTTTGGATTTCTTTTTCTGAAGGGGGGCAACTGCTACTGGCTTAGGCTGTTCTGGCTTGGTGATGGCTTGTGTGGAGATGCTGTCGGTTCTTTCGGTCTCTTTTTCCTCCATGACAGTTTGTGTAGATATGGTGCCTGTTGCTTGGCTGCTTTTCTTCTCCTCCTCCTTGAGAAGACACTGTACCACACCAAGTATTGTCCTGTTCCTAAGCACGGTGTACACGGTGCAGGCTGTACAAAGAAGACTAAGCAGAACTAACAGCAAGATTATACCATCTTTGACATACAAACGGAACTCAGTATTTTCAAAAACTGTTGTGTCAGGTCTGAAAGGCTGAAAGAAACCACTCCCTACTCTTTCCCCTAGGGGCTGGGTGCGATTGTTGAGGAGGCCCCAGATGTAGCAGCCCACACTAGGACAAGCAAACAAAATTGAGTATATATTCCGAATGGTGTTCATTGCCTCGGAGGTTATCATGCAATAGACACAGAAAATAATAAAGCTATTTTTATATGATACCCTGGCCTACACAGGAGCATTACTACGGCCAGGTAGTTCCCCGTCTACGGAAATATATATAGAGCAAGGTACAGGACATATGTAAGTATGTTGAGTATCATGGTGAATAGGTGGCTTGTAGAACACAAAATAGTAATTCTGACTTTCCTCAGGGCCTGGCCCCACATTGGGCACCAAAAAATGTGGTAGTTTGAAAGCAAATCAGTGAGAGGCTGAAAGTCAGAACTACAATTTAATAGAAAAATGCAATAGTACAAAAACACTGACAGAGTCAGAATACAACCTGACACCCTGTCGGTCAGGGTGTTGGTAGTACTCCACTTAGAAGGTGGCTGCAGTCCTCTGGGAGTGATAGATGTGGTTCTGTTAAAGCAGTGATCCTGTGGAAAGGTGTAGTTCTCCTCTGAAGGTCCAGTGGTGGTGGAGAAGGGTCTGGTCTTCCTCTGGGAATCCAGTGGAAAAGCTGACTTGTGGTGTTTCAAATTCTAGTTTATATCCAGTTAGGGATACATTGGTTCTTCACCCTGGGCGGAGCATCTCACAATGGGATGATGTAGTTTATCAGTGGGACTCAATGGGCCATCAACTGGAGCCATCAGGGATGAGCAAAGTAAAGTGCCCCATCTGGCTCTAATGGCTGGCCCATTAGAGAACATGTCCCACAGCCATCAGGGGTGAGCCAGGAACACTGCCCCACCCGGCCCCAACATCCCATGAAGATGGTGATAGCATACATACCATTGTAACCTAAGACAGTTAATCATGTAAGTCTACTTTCTCATCATTGAATTTTTAAGGAGGGGCTTTCCTGTGCAGTTTTTGCATTTAATTCCTTCAGGATGATGCAAAATCCTGGCTCTGTAGGTATTATTGACACAGCTGCATTCATTCCTGCTTCCTGCATGTCTCAGTGCATGTTTTGAGCCCTTTTCCCCTCCCCTTTTGTCTTCTGCTTGGTGTTCCTGCGGCCTTCCCCAGAGACAGGAGGTGAACTGTAAGGAGTCTCTGTGGTCATTCCTCACATCTCCAAGACTCTAGATAACATTGATCCACAGACTGAAATGGGTCTTGTATTCAGTATTACAGGGAGGGCAAAGAACAAAAGAAAGAGCAGCCAAAAGAGAGTCAGGAGCTCATTGCAAACCTGACTCAACTGGGCACTGCTGATTTATCAGTGGCTGGAGAGAAAAATTCTGTCATGGTGGTAACCCACTGGGACTGTTTAGCAATACAGCACTCATTCACACACAGCACAGTGATCCCACTGCATCCTCACCAAATACCTTTTAGTACTGCGAGAAAATCTTTAGAGAACATCTTGTGTTGGTACTTCTTGTTAGAAGCGCTCAGGGACTGGCATCCCCTCCCCAGCTGGCACCTGCCACCAAGGGCAGGAACAGCACCACTGAAACCTGCACTATAAGGAAACCTGTTCCCAGAAAAATCTCTACTGACAAACTATAAGGGAAGAGGAATAAAAATATACCCACAACTTTGTGTTCACTCTGGTCTCAGTGGAGCTGTTTGAAAACCAGTGGAAGCTGATCACATAAGAGGACAAGCTATGTCAGATGTAGTTTCTTGCATACTTAGGATAATGTCCAACATGTGAAAACAGATAACCCTTACTTCAGAAAAGAGCCTGTTTGCTCATGGGAAACAAGCATGTGGTGTGGTGTGACTGAATACCTGAGCTGGGACAGGTGATTAACTCCATGTGCCTCAGTGCAGCTAAAGGGTACTGGGGTTTATACCCAAAGACAAGGAGACTAAATGTACACAGTGAGCTGAATGCTTGATTGGATACTGTCATGGGTTGACCCTGGCTAGGTGCCAGGTGCCCACTCAATCACTCTATCACTCCCTCTCCCACTGGGAGAGGGGAGAGAATAATATGGAAAAAAAACTACCAGGGTAAGTTAAGGCAGATTTATTACAGGAGGGGAAAATAGAACAAGCAAGCAGAGAGTTGTGCGCGCAAGGGCTGAGGAGAAACACAATCAATCTCTACTTCCCATCAGTAGTGATGTCCGGACACTCTCTGGGAAGCAGGGCTTCAGCACACATAACGGTTGCTCAAGAAGGTAAACATGGACCAATCCCGAGTGCCTCCTCCTCCTCCTCTCTCCCTTCCCTTATGTATCTGAGCTGACGTCATATGGTATGGAATATCCCTTTGGCTGACTGGGGTCAGCTGGCCTGCTGGTGTCCCCTCCCAGGATCTTGCCCACCCCCATCCCCTTCAGTGGGGGAAGGAATGTCAGAGGGACAGCACAGCTTGGCAGTAGCCAAAACGCTGGTCTGTTATCAACGCCAGCTACCAAAGCAAAGCACAGCACTGTAAGGGCTGTGAGCTTTACCCCAGTCAGACCCAATACAGATACTGTTGGGGTCTTTCAAAGTATCCTTCCCCTCCTGTGCTACTGACTTTAATTAGAGTAATTATTTTTTATATGTTGCTTGCTCTGACAAATTACATATGCAGATTCACCTGCTCATTAATTTTAGCCTCATTTCTTTTACAAGCAGTTCCTGCCAACCCCACTGTAAACAAGCTGCTGCACAGCCTGATTTAATGTGCTTTCGGTTATATGTCCTGGCATTCCTCTTGCTCTGAACTCTCATATTTCCTCTAGTGTCCCATATTATTATCCTATTACTTCTTCATGCATCACTTTGGGGCAAAACTGGGACACATAAGGGAGGAGAGAGAATGAGGCCTCTTAGGTGTGGTTTAACCCCCAAACATTGGCGTTTGTCATTACTGCCACTTACTTGACCAGCCCCATCCACCTGCAGCAAGCAAGACAAATAATCCATTTTACAATGAGCACTTCAGATACCAGAGACATGAGAAAGTAGTCAGGGAAAACAATGAGTCTCAGTGAATGAGGAAAAGACAGTGACAGTCATATTTTTCTATTAGTCTTTCAAGTAGAAAAGCATATTAAAATTTTTTCTCACATTTTCTGGCTTTTGTCATTAATTAAAAAAAAATCTGGAAACAGCTCCCTTTACCTGCCTTAAGAGAACCTAATTTTCTGATCAGAACTAGCAAGTATTCTGTTATTTCTGTCTCAATTAGTTCTTTATCCATATTATGAACTCATCCCAGGACTGTACTGACCTGCACATTCTCTTATATAAAGTCTTCTTCATGGCCTTTGAACAGGTATAACTCACTGGCTGCCAGCATACTATTTTGGTAACTTTTCCAATTTTTTTTTGTTAGGTAGGGATGTGTCTTTTCATCAATTAGTTTATAAATACAGTGGCATAATCACATTAAAATGGAGAATCATACTTATTGTATATCTGTATTTTAAAATTAATGATTTAAGAGAAGGAAACCACAAGATGTGTTAATGATTGTTGTATTAGCAAAGGGAAACCTCATTCAGCAAAAATTTAGAAGTGAACCCAGGTGAAATTTTTAACAGACAGCTTCAGGAATGTTCTATGCTGTACTTGTGAGATGTGTAGGCACTGTGAGGACAGCTGTGCCTCGAGCTTTAGGCACCTCAGCAAGACTCCTCAATGCTTAACCTGGTCCTTGTCCAGTTAAGTAGCAGAATTACAAGAATTATCAAATCGTGATACAACTTTTTCCCCTGCACTGACCTCATGCTGATTGGTACCTACCTTTTTACATGGGTTGTTTGGACTGAGAAGTAAACTGGAATGATTTTTTAAAAGTTATTAAAACTTATGATACACCAATAGATCTATTTAAAATCAGTAGTTTTTTTAAACTATACCAATATGATTCTAGCAAAAACATGATGAAAGTCAAAAAGCAAGCAAAGGCCTTTTCTTTTTTCCCTTTCTTCTGTGTTGCTTTGCCTTTCCTGCTGCCAGAGGTTTAAGTGCTGCCGTCAGTCCCTACAAAGGCTGTCACTAATTAGTGAGGAGAGACTTACAAATCAATGTGCTGTCTCTGGCATACGTGATTATTTACTTCACTTCCACCACAGCCCATTGGTGTCACTGACCTGAAAAGTTAAAGCGAACAGAAAAAGGGAAAGGAATTAAAATCTCCTGGGACCATTTCAGTGTTTTGCCTTTTCTGAACCACTTTTCCGAACCACTTTTCCCGTGCCATATCTTGGCACTGGTTCCTGACGGCACAGCTGAGCCTGGGAGAGGGGCAGGCTCTGCTGGAGGAGCTGTGACACCGCTGCCACCCAGCCAGGAAGCACTGAAAACCTTCTGCAGGAAAGCGAGAAGGGAGAGAAAGCAAGGGGAGAAAGAGAGAGAGAGAGATGGAGAGATAAATAAACGACAAGCAGAAGCTGGCAGTGTCAGTGCTCAGCAGCCGCGCCGGCAGCACTGCAAAGGCGGGGTCCGGCTTTGGTGATGCCAGTGCCGCCTCACGGATCCCCTCAGGGCCATCCCCAGCAGCGAGGGCAAGGCAGAAAGCGCGGCCAGAAGGTGCCCGGTGCTCAAGGAGGCCTGGGCAGGAGCGAGCAGGCTGAGATCCCCTCCAGCGATGTGGGGCTGCATCCCACCGGGTGCTTCCAGCTTCTCCTGTGCCAACACCTCCCGTGCCAGAGCACCCGGCCTGACCCGGCCACGGCTCCCTCTCTGGGGCAGCCCAGGCCGGGCTGGCCCTGCACCACCTCGCCTCTGTAGACCTGTTTAGCGGGGCTGAAAAGGGGACAAACCCCTTCACGACAAGCTCCCTTTTCAAGTGAAGGATGAGCCACCATCAATCACAGAGGCCCCGGGTCAGCCCACACAGTGACGGGGTGAGCAGTGCTCAGTTCACAGGGTCACACAGCTCCAGCATCGCCCCCTCCTCCCGTGCTCTGGGTGCCGGCGGCTCCCGCAGAGGCCAGGCTGCACAGGACCATCGTGTGTGAGGGCACAGCCTGGTGGGACAGCACGTGTGGAGAGTGACCCATGCAGTGGTGACGGAAACACCTGGCACTTTTCACTATACACCAGCATAAGGTCGGTGATTCTCAGTTCTGCCATTTCTTGCCACAACACCTCTGCAGTTGCCTTGAAAACATCTGTTTTCTGTGGAGTTACAAGAAACATCCACCCCCACCACCACCTGCCAGGCTCCTGGGCTATGTAATTTGGACTTTAAATCAACTGAGCTAAGGCCGAGGCCCAGAAATGACAACTTCACACCAGTATCCTCAGAGGTCACAAGAAATAAATATTTTTTAAAAGCTGCAGAACTGCTCTCAAAGCTATGAGCCCTTGGATGAGTAGCAGCAGAGGCTGCAGCTTGCCATGCAGAGGGTGGATTTGGGTGCTGCTGCTGGAGGACTGAAAGCCAGTCTGTTCCCCCTGAGGTGATGCTGGCCATGTAAAGAGTATTTCCTCTCTCCACAAGCCTCCACAGACTGCTACAGTGACCACTCTTTTGCATTAGTCAAGCACCATCAGGTTCAAGCAAAACTCAAAGGCTGCTGTTAAACCACATATGCATAAAGTAAAGGTTTAATGAGCTTTCTGTTATTCCAATGAAGCTCAAAATTTGCAAAGTGAATTTCTAAACTTCAAGGAGAGGTGCCCACTAGAGCCCACACTCCTGGCTGAAGCAGAGCAACAGCAGCACCTGATGTATGGAGAGCCAAAGGCTGGGGCCACCCTGCCCTGTGCAGTGACCCTGCTCAGTTTAAATGCCACTGCTGTTCACAGTGACTTTTAATAACCAACCACCAGCCAGGGAATTAAGCCTCGGTAAACAGTAATTTTCAAATATTATGCATGAGTTGAAACTCAGCTCCCCCCACTTTTTTTTCTTTTCCAAAATAGTCCTATGTGCTGAGCACTCTACAACTAGAAAATCTCATGGCAAAATACACTCTCACCTTGTAATTACAGGAAAATTTTCAAGGGGAAAAACCCAACAACCCCAAACCCATTCAGTTCCATTTTCATGACTATTCCAACCAAACCCAGGAGGAGACACAAACACCTGGGCTCTGCAGGGACTCAGAAGCAGCTGGTGCAGAGCAATTTGTCCTGCTGAAAAAGTCTGAAATCTGCTTTGCTGGAGCTGGAGATGGAAGCGGGGCAGGGAAGCGCAGGGCCCAACTCAGAGGAGCTTCAGTGGCAGCTCCTGTCTGTGCCTGTGCAGGCAGACACAGGCACAGCAGCCTGGCTGGAGAAGCTTTGCCCATCCTGAGCCTGCCCAGCTGCTGTTTGCCATGGCCTCTTGCCCCCAGACCACACCAGGGTCCGCCTGACCCCAACCCAGTCTGGCTTTCTGTTTCGTTTTTCACAAATTACTGGTACTGTAACTCTGAATATTTCTATGTATATTTACAAAACAAAATAAACAAAACAAAATCCCAAAACCAAGCCACAATGAGATTTTGCTTGAATTTTGGTATGTGGAAGCCCCACAAAGACACATGTTCCCACAGCGTGCCTTCAGCTCTCACCCAGGAGAGGCTGCACTACCCAGCCTTGAAGGTTCCTGTTTTGATGAATTCATGGACCAGCTCTCACAAAACTCCTCTGGAAGGCAGGGAAAGGTGACACTGCCGTTCTCCTGGGCCAGCAGCAACCAGAAATGCTTTGAAAATGTCCTGGTTTGAAGGACAGGTGTTTGTTAAGGAAGGCAGGAGCTTCCCTTGGAATGGGAAACTGTAACCTTTCACCCTCTGAATTATTATAAATTTGAAATCAAGAGGCTCTCAGGCAAAGATATGGAAATAGGAATAACAGTTCTTTACTACTATCTAAAACAAGGATAACAAATAACAACAACTATAACGTTGACTAACAAACAGAACTAGAAACTCAGTGGCAGCCTGTTCGGCTTCAGGCACCTTTTTCCTTTCGGTGCAGTTCCAGTCACAGCTTGCAGGGGCGCTCTGGGTGTGGTGATTCTCCGGTGGCTGCAGGGGTGCTCCGGCGTGAGCTCAGGTAGCACACGGCGAATGGCGACTGCCCGAAGCACGGAGGGATGGAGGAGAGTCCTTGCTCCACAGACTCTCGGGACGGGGGGGCAGCTGGTGTCGGTGCCGCAGCAGGATCCCCGGACACAGGGAGCTGGGACGGTAAGGGGTCTCCACGTGCAGGGAAAAACCCCGCTACGATGTAGCGGAGAAAACTCAGAGCGGGCTGGTGGCAGGCAGGTCGACTCCGGATGGGGCAGAGGGCAGAGACTCACAGCAGACAGACCGGCAGCTCCGCGCTGGCTTCTCAGGGGCCGTGGGTTCAGCAGACAGCAGCTCCGACCGTCCAGCTCCGAGGGTCCTGAGCAAGAGAGTGTGACTTCCCCCCTGCCTTTGCTTTTCAGTCTCTCCAAATCTCGAGTTGCCAGGCTCTGCTTCCATGAGGGGCAATTTTGCCCCACTCTGCTAAGGAGAAAGGCTACAGCCTTGTGCTTTGTTTCTCTTAAGTACCCAGTCATTTGTGTCTTAGCAACTCATGGGAGAAAAATTCCTGAGGAAAAGAACTAGATCCAACCTTCAACATTCTCCACCCCGAATTTTTTCCCATGCAAACACCTTACATCAAATTTAAACTTTCGAGGTATATACATACATGCAGATACAGATACAAGCGCAGTGTCATAAGTAGTTCACCCTAAAACAAGATCTCCTTGAGGTATGCATCGGGTCTCTCTATCTCTTTGCATCACCCACCAGGTGCAGCCCGGTCTCTGAGCAAAGAAAACCCCCTGGATGGGATTGTTTTTACTTGAGGCAGAGTTTACCTAAACAGTCTTTCCCAGCATACTTCTCATGTGTACTACTGGAACTTTATCTCTATCTGTTGTTCGCAAGGGGTCAGAGTGGGCAGGCCCAGCCCGGCTGGAGGAACTTCGGGTGTTCACTAACCATGTGGCCTTTGCTAAATTAGTCTCCCAGTTCTTGAACGTCTCCCCACCCAGTGCTTTCAAGGTGGTTTTAAGCAGGCCATTGTATCGTTCAACTTTCTCAGCTGCTGGTGCATGATAAGGGATATGGTACACCCACTCGATGCCATGTTCCCTAGACCAGGTGTTTATAAGGCTATTTTTGAAGTGAGTCTCATTGTCGGATTCAGTTCTCTCTGGGGTACTATGTCTCTAAAGAACTTGTTTTTCAAGGCTTAGGATGGTGTTCTGGGCAGTGGTATGAGGTACAGGGTAGGTCTCCAGCCATCCTGTGGTGGCTTCTACCATTGTGAGAACGTAGCGCTTGCCTTGGCGTGTCTGGGGCAGTGTGATGTAATCAATCTGCCAAGCCTCTTTATACTTGTATTTGGACTACCGTCTACCATACTATAGAGGCTTTACCTGCTTGGCCTGTTTGATCGCGGCGCACGTCTCACAATCATGGATCACCTGGGAGATACTGTCTATGGTTAGGTCTATCTTTCGGTCTCGTGCCCACTTATAGGTGGCATCTCTGCCCTGGTGGCCTGAGGCATCATGGGCCCATCGGGCTAGGAACAACTCTCTTTTGTGTTGCCAGTCTAAATCTATCTGTGCTACCTCTATCTTTGCAGCGTGATCTACTTGCTTGTTGTTCTGGTGTTTTTCGTTAGCTCGGCTCTTAGGGACATGGGCGTCTACATGGCGGACTTTTACGGGTAGCTTCTCTACCTGAGTGGCGATGTCTTTCTATTCATCAGCTGCCCAGATTGGCTTTCCTTTACGCTGCTAGTTGGCCTTTTTCTACTTTTTCAGCCAACCTCATAGAGCATTGGCTACTATCCACGAATCGGTGTAGAGATAGAGTTTTGGCTACTTCTCTCTCTCAGCAATGTCTAGGGCCAGCTGAACAGCTTTGAGTTCAGCAAATTGGCTCGACCCACCTTCTCTTTCAGTGGCTTCTGCAACTTGTCGTGTGGGGCTCCACACAGCTGCTTTCCACTTCCGGTTCATCTCTATGATGCGACAGGAACCATCAGTGAAAAGGGCGTAGCACTTTTCTTCATCTAGCAGTTGATTATATGGTGGAGCCTCTTCAGCCCGGGTCACTTGTTCTTGCTCTTCTTCATCAGTGAGACTAAAACTCTCACCTTCTGGCTAGTTCGTAATTATTTCTAGGATTTTAGGGCGGTTTGGATTTCCAATGCGGGCGCGCTGTGTGATAAGTGCGATCCACTTACTCCATGTGGCATCGGTGGCGTGGTGGGTAGAGGGAGCCTTTCCTTTGAACATCCACCCCAGCACTGGTAGTCGAGGTGCCAGGAGGAGTTGTGCTTCAGTGCCAATTACCTCTGAGGCGGCTTGAACTCCTTCATAGGCGGCCAAGATTTCTTTCTCTGTGGGGGTGTAGTTGGCTTCGGACCCTCTGTAACTCCGGCTCCAGAATCCTAGCGGTCGGCTTCGAGTCTCTCCAGGCACATTGTGCCAAAGGCTCCAGGACAAGCCCTTGTTCTTGGCTGTAGAGTAAAGCACATTCTTCACCTCTGGTCCTGTCCTTACTGGGTCAAGCGCTACTGCATGAGCGATCTCCTGCTTGATCTGGGCAAACGCTTGTTGCTGTTCAGGGCCCCAGTGAAAATCGTTTTTTTTGCGGGTGACCAGGTAGAGAGGGCTCACAATCTGGCTGTACTCTGGAATGTGCATCTTCCAAAAACCTATGGCCCCTAGGAAAGCTTGAGTTTCCTTTTTGTTAGTTGGCGGAGACATCGCAGTGATCTTATTGATGACCTCCGTGGGAATCTGGCGCCGTCCATCTTGCCATTTTACCTTCAAGAACTGGATCTCTCGAGCAGGTCCCTTGACTTTGCTTTTCTTGATGGCAAAACCAGTTTCAGGAGGATCATGATGATCTTCTCTCCTTTTTCAAATACTTCTGCTGCCGTGTTCCCCCACACAATGATGTCATCGATGTATTGGAGATGCTCTGGAGCCTCACCCTTTTCCAGTGCAGCCTGGATCAGTCCATGGCAGATCGTGGGGCTGTGCCTCCACCCCTGGGGTAACCGATTCCAGGTATATTGCACACCCCTCCAGGTGAAGGCGAACTGAGGCCTGCACTCCGCTGCCAGAGGGATGGAGAAGAACGCATTGGCGATGTCAATGGTGGCATACTATTTTGCTGCCTTGGACTCCAGCTCGTACTGGAGCCCTAGCATGTCTGGCACGGCAGCACTCAATGGTGGAGTCAGTTCATTCAGGCCACGATAGTCTACAGTCAATCTCTATTCTCCGTCAGACTTGTGCACAGGACAGATGGGGCTGTTGAAGGGTGAGTGGGCTTTACTAACTACTCCTTGGCTTTCCAGGTCGCGGATCATCCTGTGGATGGGGATCACGGCATCTCGATTTGTCCGGTACTGCCGGCGGTGCACTGTCGAGGTGGCAATTGGCACTTGTTGCTCTTTTACTCTCAGGAGTCTCACTGCATTTGGATTTTCCGATAGTCCAGGCAAGGTGTTCAGTTGCCTGATGCCCTCTGCTTCTACAGCCGCTATTCTGAAAGCCCACCTGAGTCCCTTTGGGTCTTTGTAGTAGCCATTCCGGAGGAAGTCTATGCCCAGAATACACGAGGCCTCTGGGCCAGTCACAATGGGGTGTTTCTGCCACTCCTTCCCGGTCAGGCTTACCTCGGCTTCCAACAAAGTTAATTGCTGTGATCTTTTTGTCACTCCGGCAATAGAAACAGGTTCTGCTCCCACATGTCTCGATGGAATTAAGGTACACTGCGCACCAGTATCAACTAACGCTTCATATTTTTGTGGTTCTGATGTGCCAGGCCATCGGATCCACACTGTCCAAAAGACCCGGTTTTCCCGTGCCTCTTCCTGGCTAGAGGCAGGGCCCCTCTAGCTCTGGTTGTCATTTCTTTCTTGGGCATACATGGTAGAGGTCCCCTCGAGGGGATCTAAGAGATCGTCCTCTCTTCTGTAATATCTGGCATCTCGGTCACGGGAGGCTGAGGCTACCTTCACTTTAGTAGACCCCCCGCCTCGGTTAGTATTTCCCTCCTTGAGTTGCTGTACCCGTGCTGCCAGGGCAGCAGTGGGTTTCCTATCCCACTTCCTCATGTCTTCTCCGTGATCACACAGGAAGAACCACAGCTCAGATCGTGGGGTGTACCCTCTCTCCCTGGCTGGGGGGCGCTGGGCTCTGACTTTGGGGCTTGTGACTCGCACTGGTGCCGCACTCATCAACCTCATCTCCTCCCTCACCTCCCTCATCATCTCTTCTCTGAGGTCTTTGACCACAGCAGAGACCTGAGCCTGCATTGGGCCACTGATCATACTATCATAATTCCTGAGTTTGGTGGCTATGGAGCCCACTGTCTCTCGGTTGTCATCAGCATTAATTGTTGCAATGAAGATGGTGTATTGGGAGGGCCCTAGCTTTGCCAGATTCCACAACATTTGCCCTGTACACTTGACCTTGTCGGGGTCATTATCATGTTGTCCATCCCTCCTAAAGAGTACCTCCAATATTGCCACCTCCCTCAGCTGTTGGATTCCCTCCTCAAGGGTCTTCCATGGTCTTCTATGATGATACTCCTGCATTCTCTCCCTGTTGACAAACCTCTCTCTTACACTTATTAAAAGCCGTTCCCAGAGAGACAGAGGCCCGTCATCTCTTCCGAATACCTGATCAACCCCTGAGTCCTGGGACAAGGGTCCCAGCTGCCTTGCCTCAATACTATCCAGCTGCACGCCCATACCCATAAGGTCCCAGACTCGAAGTAACCAGGTTGTAAAAGGCTCACGACTCCGTCGCACAATGTCTTTTCGTAGATTACGGAGACTGTCATACCCCAGGGACTCGGTAGTGATTTCAATCCTTGGCCTCCCTACTGGTTGAGAGGGTCCTGCTTCCCCATCATTACTCACTGGCTGCTCTGGTTTGACTTTAGTCTTCCTCTTTTCCACAGGGGCAACTGCTACTGGCTGTGGCTGCCCCTCTGATCTGACTGGAGCCTGAGCAGTTATAACATCCCTGGGTTCTTCTGCTGCCCCATTAGACTCTCCCTCTTTGGGGTAGGGGAAGGTTTTCTCACCAGCTGGGCAAGTGTATTTTTTCAGCACTTGGCCTATCTCGCGTATCTCTTTCACCAGGACTCCCACCCAATCTGGATGGGTTGTTTCTGAGGTGGGTTGTGGGACCGGGTCAGACTCTGTAGCAACATCCCTAGTGTCTGGGGCAATGTCAGGTTCTGGGTCCCTAGTTTCTGGGGTGTCAGGTTCCTAGTAGTCTCTGGGGCCATGTCAGGTTCTGTGGCTACTATGTCCCTAGTCTCTGGGGCCATGTCAGGTTCTGTGGCAGCATCCCTAGTTTCCGGGGCCAGGTCAGTTTCTGTGGCAGCATCCCTAGTCTTTGGGGCCATGTCAGGTTCTGGGGCCCCATCCCTATTGTCTGGGGTAGATGTCAGAGTGGCTATCCAAGTCAGACCCCCCTTATCCCTGAATGCTAAATAGAGCAGGCTTATCAGCAACACCAGCCACTGTATGGTATCATTAGCATTTAGAGAAGATTCGAACCCCTCAAAGATTGGCGGGATACGCCCAAAGAGCTGGGTGAAGGGTTGTGAGAACATTTCTTTTGGTGTCACTTCCTCGCAGTAGGTACTATTATTAAAGTAACCTTGAAAACATGTCATTAATGTGTGGTAGCTGTGAATCCACATGCCTGCCTTCTAGAGGAAGTTGAAAATCCATGAATTCCTCACCTTATTGACCCATGACACAAACTGTATAACAGCCACTGTAGCCTTAGTTATAGGGCCCATGTTTAGATATGGGGCTGCAAATGGGAGAGAAACAGCTGTGACCACTTGCCATACGAACTGGAATAAGCTAGACCACATGGTGCAACCTAATGAGGTTCTTATATCCAGCACACAAAAACTGCGTTACTCTAGAACTGTTATCCTTCTTCCCTTCGATGCCTTCGTGCCCCACTTGGGCGCCAAAATCTGTCCTGGTTTGAAGGACAGGTGTCTGTTAAGGAAGGCAGGAGCTTCCCTTGGAATGGGAAACTGTAACCTTTCACCCTCTGAATTATTATAAATTTGAAATCAAGAGGCTCTCAGGCAAAGATATGGAAATAGGAATAACAGTTCTTTACTACTATCTAAAACAAGGATAACAAATAACAACAACTATAACGTTGACTAACAAACAGAACTAGAAACTCAGTGGCAGCCTGCTCGGCTTCAGGCACCTTTTTCCTTTGGTGCAGTTCCAGTCACAGCTTGCAGGGGCGCTCTGGGTGTGGTGATTCTCCGGTGGCTGCAGGGGTGCTCCGGCGTGAGCTCAGGTAGCACACGGCGAATGGCGACTGCCCGAAGCACGGAGGGATGGAGGAGAGTCCTTGCTCCACAGACTCTCGGGACGGGGGGGCAGCTGGTGTCGGTGCCGCAGCAGGATCCCCGGACACAGGGAGCTGGGACGGTAAGGGGTCTCCACGTGCAGGGAAAAACCCCGCTACGATGTAGCGGAGAAAACTCAGAGCGGGCTGGTGGCAGGCAGGTCGACTCCGGATGGGGCAGAGGGCAGAGACTCACAGCAGACAGACCGGCAGCTCCGCGCTGGCTTCTCAGGGGCCGTGGGTTCAGCAGACAGCAGCTCCGACCATCCAGCTCCGAGGGTCCTGAGCAAGAGAGTGTGACCTCCCCCCTGCCCTTGCTTTTCAGTCTATCCAAATCTCGAGTTGCCAGGCTCTGCTTCCATGAGGGGCAATTTTGCCCCACCCTGCCAAGGAGAAAGGCTACAGCCTTGTGCTTTGTTTCTCTTAAGTACCCAGTCATTTGTGTCTTAGCAACTCATGGGAGAAAAATTCCTGAGGAAAAGAACTAGATCCAACCTTCAACAGAAAATTATGCTAAGCTGTGGCAGAAAGAAAAGATTAAGTATTTCACATGCTATTAACTAAGCCAGCTGAAATGCATGCCAGTGCTCTAGCAAGGTGTGCAAGGGCAGATGGTGGACAGACCTACAACATCAAGCCAGTGCACAAAATGCAGCAGGCAAAGTTCCTTAAGGCTTCTTGAAGCATTAACTGCTAAACATTAACTTCATATGCAAGCATGGACATTCTCTCTAACCAGCAGGACCACTTCCAAGGCCAAATACTAGACACAATTTGCATTCACTGAGCATTGGCAGGAAAAAATTGTCTTTACAAGAAGTAACTTTGTACCAATCTGAGTAAGCAAGGTGTAAATAGACCTTTCATAACCCCACCTTCCAGGGTGCCTTTTAAAAACAGAGATCTTTGCAAGTATCCCCAAACAAGCTGTTCTCCTTTCCCATCTTCCCAGAAGAAAGCTGCAGCATTTGGTTACCTCTGAAGAAATAGAGAGCAGAGCGCTTTAGTATCATCAATGCCACTGATAGCATAGGGGTCAAAATAATTTTGGGTTTGTAGTAGTTTTAGGTTGTGAGGACAATAGGCCTCGTAGGCCTTAAGGTAGGCCTTAGGTGTTGTCTTTGTTAGGTTACAGTTTAGTTATGAGAACCGTCGTACTTGTGTGCTTTTTTTGTAACGATTGCTTATGACAAGATTAATGAGATGATTGCTTAGAGGGTAGTAGGAAAGGGGGGGCTGAAACTTATGTTTGGGTAAAAGCAATATATGCAATAGCAACGGTATCGAAGCTGAAACTCATGCTTGAGTGAAAACAATGTATCCAAGAGAGTAGTATAAATGTCACCATTTTTCAGACCCAAGGCGGAGCCTGATTTGAGGTCTGACACGACCCCTGGCTCCCAGGGCCCTTCATTAAAGCACCCATATAATCATTCCGTGATTATATGTTTTCCTACGCTAACATTTTGGCGAGTCCAGACAGGACCCTGTGAGTGCTGCTGAGGACCCCGCGACCTGATCACGCTCCAGCCGGCACCGAGGGATTCTCAGGGAGCCCATTGGCGCTGCGGCCCTCTGCCATTCACAACGTCCCCTGGAGAGGTAAGGTGCTTTAATTCTGGTCTGGTGCCTACCTGTAAGCCGCAGCAAAAGCTACGCTTGTTTGGGCTAAGGAATTCCTGGTAAATGCCTAGGCGCTGTCCGTAAGTCAATTGCGAAAGCATTGCAGTGTCAGCCTTTTGTAGTAGTAATATGGAGAAGCTAAAAGGGATTTTGGGTGGCAATGCTTCCATACCACGTGCTTCTCCTTTGGGGTGTTTGTTGGCACATTGGAAACAAGGTAATTTTGGTCCAGCATTACGTAAGGATAAGCTTATTGATTATTGTAACATTCAGTGGCCGAAATATGCTTTGCACAGTGGGAAAAGGTGGCCGTAAAATGGGACTTTGCAATCTGACTTGATTTCTCACTTATTGTTGTTTTGTAAGCAGGAGGGAAAATTGGATGAAATGCCTTATGTTGATTTGTTTTTCTATTTATGGGAAGAACCGGAGTGGCTGGTGGAGGGAGGCTTAACTGTTACTACAGTACCTAACAATGATAAATGTGTGGCATGTGTTCAGGGGAAACGTTGTATAGAAAACCCGGCAGTGAATGAAAGTTTAACTCGGAAAGATGACATGGAGGGTGACTTGTTGGTAGCTCCCGCAACATCAAAGGGACCTAGCCCTATTTCATCTGTTCCCATTTCACCTAATCCATCTACTCCTTCCTTTGTAACTGACCCACTTACCCTTCCTGCTCACAAGTAACCCCCTTTCCCCATCTCCACCTGCCTGTCAATACCCTTCACTATATCCACCTCTCCCACCGACCCCTGATACCCCTTTCCCACCTACGCCTCCCTCAGGGTCCCAAGAATGTTCTCCCCTTCCCCATACGCCTGTCCATGACACCACTGTATTGCCATTACCCAGAACTAACCAAGTTTAGTTACAGTACGGAGGTATAGCTCGCTGGTTTCTCTGTCCAGCCTGGCGTGGCCACAACAGATTCCAGCTGGCTATATTTCCAGGAATGCCCCTATCCCCAGGGCACTCTGGCAGCATCCCATAAACACTTAGCCAGAGAAACTGCGGCCTGCGTTGTGGTGCAGGAACTGTCCAGTTTAGCTATCAGCTGAAGATGAATAACGAGAGGGCTCTTGGAGTACCTTTAATTCTGAGTGGCTTTATTGCAGGGTCTTCACACAGAGGAGAGGCAGGAATCCAAGAGGCCGAGGGGCCCTCAGGCACAGCCTTAAGTGTTATCACGTACCACCAATCACCAGGGGGTTTGGGGGAGTATAGGGAAGGTCCAGAGTTACTTGGTCCTATGGGATGGGGAAGGAAAGGGGCCCAGGAGATAACAGGGAATAGAACAAAGGCTCTTGGGGGGAGGGAGGAGATGATGGACACTAGCAATGGCTACTCTGGTTTGTCCTGGGTTAAACCATGGTCACTTCACCTTCCAGGGGTTTCCTATCTTCTTGGAACTTTCTCCACCAGTTATCTTTCTCCTTTTCTAAGTCTTCTCCCCCTGAGGTTTCTAAGGACACATCCACAGCAGCTACACGGAGGTATGGGGGACGGGGTGCAGAAGGGGTGGATAGCAGTGAAAGTGATGAGGATGGACCAATAGCCCACCAGACAGGCTCCAGATTAGCCCCAGGTTGGCCCAGGATGGGGAGGGGGTCTGTCGAGAGCAGACAAACAGAAGAAAACTGTAATTGCTCCTTTAAGACAAGGGGTGGGGGTGGAAGGACCAGTTTTTGTAAAAGTACCATTCTCTCTCGGTGACCTAGTAATATGGAAACAGTCAGCCGGGACTTATAGGGAGAATCCTGATAAGGCAGCCAGAGTGGTAAAAATGATTATGAAAACTCAGAATCCAGATTGGGATGACATCCAGGTGACATTAGACACCCTAATGGACTGTAGTGAGAAGGAGATGGTGTTTAGAGCAGCGAAGGACCGGGCAAGGGAAGATAACTGTCAGGGACTGGTGACAGGGACTCTAAATAATAATTTTCCCTCTGAGGATCCATTGTGGGACCCTAACAACCCCCTTGACATGAGGAAGCTAAGGAGATATCAAGAGTGGGTTCAAATAGGAGTTCAAAATGCTATACCTAAGACTATGAATTGGGCTAAGTTATATGAAATAAGGCAGGAGAAGGAGGAATTCCCCACTGCATTTTTAGAGAGACTCAAAGAGGTGGCCAGGAAATACACTGACCTACAGGTAGACACAGAACAAGCCAAAGTTCAACTTGCTTTTATCTTTCTTGGTCAATCACAGGATGCTATTAGAAAGAAGTTACAGAAACTGGAAGGAGAAGAGTTAAGAAATTTGGACAAATTAAGTGAGGTGGCTTGGAAAGTTTACAATAACAGGGACAAGGAAATTAATAAAAAGCAGGTGCAGCTCTTGGCAGCGTTACAAGGGAATTCAAGGGGAGGTACCAGGGGGGGCTGAGGCAGAGGAGCGGGGAGAGGTGGGGTTGGAAGGGGCCACGGGAGACCATTGGCTTTTAATGAATGTGCTTATTGCCATCTCCCTGGGCATTGGAAACGGGAATGCCCTTCCCACCCAGGCTACCGGCCAGATTACTGCCCAGACTGGTTTGACCAAGGTCACCAGTTCCAGCCGGAAGAAGTTGCCAAGGTGATGGTATTATATTCTGGAACAGGGCCGGCTATATCGCAAGAGCCTTTAGTAACTATACAACTTGGGGAAAAGGCTGTGAAATTTTTGATTGACATGGGGGCTACTCACTCAGTTTTAAATGATCTAGAGGGGCAGATTGGGAACAGATCCACCACAATAGTTGGGGCCACAGGGAAGGAGGAAAATCGGCCATTTCTGCAACCCCTAGATTTGTGCTTTGGGAACAAAGTGTTAACTCATGAATTCTTGTATGTCCCAGAACGCCCAATTCCCCTCCTGGGCAGGGACTTACTAGCAAAGCTTGATGCAGTAATAACTTTTGAGAATGGGGAATTGTTAATGAAAATACCAGAGTCAAACACGGGAAAAATTCTAATGATAAAAGAGAAACCAGTCGCAGGAATCCCTAAGGAAATAGAAGATGCAGTAATACCCTCAGTATGGGAAACAGAGATACCCAGAAAATCTAAGTTAGCACAACCAGTCCATGTAGAGCTAAAAGAGGGAGCAAAAACTGTGCAAATCAAACAATACCCTATAAAACCAGAGGCACGGCAGGTAATAGCAAAGACTATTGATAAATTTCTAAAATATCAGATCTTAGAGGAATGTGAATCAGAATATAATACACCAATATTTCCGGTGAAGAAACCCAATGGGCATTACAGGTTAGTACAGGACCTAAGGGCAATAAATGAAATAACCAAAGACATATACCGCGTAGTTGCTAATCCTTATACATTGTTAGCATCCGTAAAGGAGATATATAAGTGGTTTACTGTAATTGATTTAAAAGATGCCCTTTTCTGCATCCCCCTTGACAAAGAAAGCAGGAAGCTGTTTGCCTTTGAATGGGAAAATCCAGAAAATGGAAGAAAGACCCAGCTTGCTTGGACTCGTCTCCCAATGGGTTATAAAAATTCCCCTACCCTATTTGGGAAACAACTGGCAAAGGAGCTGGAGATCTGGACCAACCAAGGGCAGGTACCGAGAGATCAATACCTTTTGCTGCAATATGTTGATGATATACTAATAGCAACAGAAGAAAAGGCAACCTGCATTAAGGTAACGATTGAGATTTTAAACTCACTGGGCATGGGAGGATACAAAGTGTCCAAGGGAAAAGCACAAATTTCCCAACAGACTGTAATTTACCTGGGATGTGAAATTTCACAAGGACAAAGAAAACTAGGTACTAACCGTATCCAAGCTATTTGTGCTATTCCAGAGCCCCGGAATCTCCACGAGCTGCGAGTCTTCTTGGGGATAGCAAGATGGTGCCGCCTGTGGATCATGGACTATGGACTCATTGCCAAACCCCTGTATGAAGCCCAGAAGACGCAGCCGTTCAGCTGGGGCAAAGCACAGAAAGAAGCCTTCCTGAAATTGAAAGAAGCACTGACAATGGCTCCGCCATTAGGATTACCTGATTTGTCCAAAGACTTTCAACTGTTCGTACATGAAAGGCAACGCCTGGCACTGGGAGTCCTGACCCAACGTCTGGGGAGCTGGAAAAGGCCGGTAGGCTATTTCTCCAAACAGCTGGACAATGTAAGTGCCGGGTGGCCTGCATGTCTGAGAGCAGTTGCAGCCACTGTGATACTGATACAAAAAGCCCAGAAGCTCACAATGGAAAGACACATAGATGTCTATGTGCCGCACATGGTCACCACTGTTTTAGAGCAAAAGGGGGGCCATTGGCTATCTCCAAGCAGGACGATAAAATTCCAGGTAATCCTGACCGAGCAGGATGATGTCACGCTAAAGACAACTAACCTTTTGAATCCAGCCTTGTTCCTAGGTACTACAGCTGAGGAAGGCCCACTAGAGCACGACTGCATAGAGGTAACAGAATACACCTACTCAGCGAGAGAAGACCTGAAAGACGTCCCACTAGAGCAACCGGACTGAGAGTTATTCACAGACGGAAGCAGCTTCATGGAAAATGGGACCAGATATGCTGGATATGCGGTAACAACAATCAGTACCGTAGTAGAAGCAAAAGCATTACCACCAAATACATCTGCCCAGAGGGCAGAACTAGTGGCCTTAACTAGAGCATTAGAATCGAGTGAAGGGAAGAAGGTAAACATTTGGACTGACTCCAAATATGCTTTCAGGATCGTTCACGTACATGGGGCACTGTGGAAAGAGAGATGGTTGCTATCCTCCCAAGGAACACATATCAAACATCAAGATGCAGTTCTGCAATTGATAAAAGCAGTACAAAAACCCGAACAAGTAGCAATTATACACTGCAAAGCACATCAATCAGGGAACGCTAAGATCTGTGAGGGCAATCAAAAGGCAGACTGGACAGCTTGACAGGTTGCTCAAGAGGTGCAAATAGCAATGGCATTGATACCCACAAAACTTAATGTATCTCAATTCAATCTACCTTCAGAGCCGAAATATTTAACAGAAGATGAGAAGCTGGGACATCTGCTAAATGCATAGAAGAATTCAGAAGGGTGGTATGTAACTACACAAGGGCAAATAGTGCTACCCCCCCTTGATAATGAGAGAAGTCCTACAGATGAAACACGAGCGTCACTGGGGAGCAGAAGCATTGGTAAAATTGCTAAAACAAAGTGTAATCTCAGTGCGAATGCTAACAATGGCAAAATCAATAATGTCAAAATGTGAAATTTGCTTGAAAAACAATCCAGTGGCTAGATGACAGGCACAGTTAGGGAGACTTCGGGTGGGGATAGAACCAGGAGATTATTGGCAAGTAAATTTTGTAGAATTACCAAAAACTCGAGGGTACAAATATCTGTTAGTGGGGGTTGGCACATTTTCAAGATGGCCCGAAGCCCTTCCCTGTCGCACCAATCAGGCAAAAGAAACAGTAAAGTAGCTACTGCAGGAGATAATTCCCAGGTTTGGGGTGCCTCTAGGAATATCCTCAGACAGGGGCCCACACTTTGTAGCTACCATGGTAAGAGGAGTGATGGTACTTGGACAACCCATCTGCCTGTCGACGGAAAGGTAAGAGAATTTACTTTAGGTCTCCCTACTTTATGCCCAATTTGGAAAAACTCCCCATTTCACGGAAAACTTGAGCTTTTGCAAATAAGAACACGACGAGAGATTTCAAATGATGAAAACCAGGATGAAACTTGGCAAGAACCCTCTAGTGGAGTAAAACTTGGGTGGGCTCTAGAATCTCTGTTCGGCCCTGTAGCAAATTACCAAAAGAGAGAAATTATGTACAGACTTACTGGTCAGGTAGAAAGGCTAGCAAGGGTTACTGGGGAAGGATTCAAGGAACTAAACATACAATTACAAGCTACTACCAAAATGACTTTACAAAATTGATTGGCCTTAGATATATTACTCCTGAAAGAACATGGAGTGTGTGGATTTTTAAAGGAACAAGTTGATCATTGCTGCGTCCACATCCCAAATGTAACTGCTGATGTAGAACATGATATTTGTCAGTTAAAGCACATAGAACATGAGGCACAAGATGAACAAAAAGACATGACTACAAGCTGGTTGGATAAAGTTTCCAAAGGGTTGGGATGGAATGTGAGTTCATGGGTTAAATCTCTCATTGAAAATGTGATAATCTTATTAGTTATGTCCCCAGTAATCTGGTTAGTTTACAGCATACTAAAAGGAGAAATACAGAAGAAAACATCCTGGAACTGAAGAATCATGCAAGCACTGACACGAAGCAAGGCTCCACCACCTTCGTTATCCTCGAATTCCTCAAGTCGTGGCAACATCCAGGACAACGCTAATGACTGTAAAGTTATAAAATCCTTGATCCAAGTCCCTTGGTGGCCGGATGCCTCCCGCTGCCCGTGCGTCCTCGAATCCCCTAACCGTATGGTGGGGAGACGAGAGAACCACAGGGGTTCCACAGGAGCAAGAGGTGCTGGAGGGTCGGGGTTATTCCTCTAGGATCACCGGATCAAAGGCGGAGAGAATAGGAGCGACTCTTAGCTCGGCAACAGAGAGGGTTTTATTCTGCTCTGGATCCGGGGGCTAAGAGCCCCGAGCTAGCTCGTGCATGAACTTAAATACAACATAGTTAACCAATCAGGGATCGGGAGTGGGGAGGAGTTAGGGTGGGACTAGGGATTTACAACCACTGGGAAGGGAGAAGGGAAGGAGATAGGGGTGGATAACAAATCAACAACCGAGAAACAGAGAACTTTCCAGAACTGGGTGTAAACCTGGAACAAGAGTGACAAACAATAGAACTAATAACTACTAAGTGGGAGTGACAACTTGGATAGACTAAACCATTGTGGTTTCTAGGCTTGGGGGAACTCCTCCAGCAGGTGGACTAATCCACCAGGAACTATCTATAGGTTTTCGGGGCTTCATCTCTAGAGAGACAACCCCAACATCTCCCCCTTTTCTTTTTCTTAAGAACGCCTTTTGAACTAAAGAAACGACATTTTTCAAGCAAGCAAACATACAGAGAACAATAACTATCAAAATCCACAACAAAGACTTAACCAGTCCCACGCCCCATTTAGAGATGCCCATATTGTCCAAGATGCTTTGTAACCAGCCCTTGCCCTCAGTCTTAAGCTGTGATAATTGTTCTTTCATTTCCCTGAGGGTGGCATGGATGCTTTTGGAGTTTGATGACAAGTTCATGCAGCAGAGCCCTTCGAACTCCTCGCACCCGTGCCCATGGGCGAGGAGTAAAAAGTCGATTGCCGCCCGATTTTGTAGGGTGGCGTGCCTGGTGGTATCCTCGTCCTCTAACAGTTGGGACAATGCACGGGACGTGAGGTTGGCTTGTTTGCCAAGCCAACACTCGAGATGTGATAACTCTCCCAACGACTCCGCTTCTGCCACCCAGGGCACGAAGATGGATGCGGCCACGCTCTTAGAAAAACTCCAATCCACAACTTGAGAGTCGCAATTTGGGTCCCAATTCACCAACTCGCATTTTTGCCGGGTCCGATCGTATTCTTTGCGCCAATTCAGAATTTGGGTTTTGTTGGGGGTCAAGAGGGATAACTTGCCCAACGTGCATGGCCCACCTCGAAGACGGGATGGTATCCCAGCCCAAACCCGGTTGCCACAGATGAGAAAAACTCCACTAGGGAGTGCTCTTGGGAAATCACTGGACTTGGACAAGGTATGTGAAGTGTAATTACACCAATACGCGGAATTGTATGCCGAATCGGTGGGGTCGACATTCTTAAAGGGAAATCTCTTTTGAATGGGGTTATTACGCCAATCAGCTGATTTAACTTTGTATCCAAAGTTGACACAATAAGATGCTTTGGAGGACCCCAGCAGATCCAATTCCTGGGGCTCCTCTGGTGTGAGCGGCAAAATCCCTGTCCAGTAATCCCAAGTATCCGCTGGGTTAGGCCTTTTACCTGCAAATGGGTAGTCGTTCATTTGCAGGGGGATACCCACCAGGCATTTCGACATGGGGTCTGCTGCCGCATCCATGCCAAGGCATAGACTGTCTTGCCGGAGTGACTTCGCCAAGGTGATCCAAACGTTTTCTTTTGGTTGTTGGACCAGCCACTCCGTTGTCTCCAGTGGGGCATCAAGCATCAGGAACAGGATGATCAGGATGCTTTGCGGCGCCATGTCGCCTTTGTGGTTGTTTTATGGGTTGGTAGGTCAGTCTGAAATTAAACACAGCAACTGAACATTTGATTCTGAATCCCCATCCAACTCCCCACATCTTCCCACCATCATTCCCCCTTTCCTTTTAGTATGGTTAGTTTCCTTCAAACCAAATGCCTGAATAAAGGGGGTTTGATAGGATAAATATTAGGATAGGGTAGGATAAGGATTATCAACAAAGCGTCTCAGACGCTGTTACGTCGTGTCCTATGAATAGGTCTTGATCCTGTTGCTGAGGGAGGATCGGATAAGTCCATTCCTCCTTTCCTTTTCCTTCTCTTCCAAGCACTGGTTTGGTTTCCTTTTCCATCTTTTTCATCGGCAGCATGTCTTGTTAGATGGGGCTTGATGTTTTTTGCCGGCAGCCAGTGCGGTCCGCCTGGGGTGGAAACACAACCGTATCCCCTCCCCCAGATGATTAGTGGTACCGGCCCAATAATGTGGTGACTTTCCGGATCCTTATACAGCACAGGAGGATTTTATGCCAATTTTGTTTTTGCCGAATTAGTGAAGTGCCTAAAAACGGGGGGAGTCGGCTCAGAAACGGAACAATTTAGAAAATTCAGTGTAAAAAGAGCCTTACAGAGGCGCTCAATGGGCGACTTTTCCTCTGTCTCTCCCCGCTGCTGTACAAGGATCTTTTTGATCTCACGATGTTTCCTCTCGACTAGAGCCTGTCCAGTCGGAGAATGAGGGATGCCTGTTGTATGTTTGATTCCCCAGTCTTGCATGAACTTACGTAGACTGGTCGAGACATACGCAGGCCCATTATCTGTTTTTATTTGTCGCGGCATTCCCAATATGGAGAATGCCATCATGTAATATTTTTTCACGTCTTTCGCCTTTTCCCCTGTGTGTGCTGAGGCGAACACTGCCCCGGAAAAAGTGTCCACGGACACATGGATATATTTAAGTCTTCCAAACGGGGTAAAATGGGTGACGTCAGTTTGCCAAAGCTCGTTAGAATTCAACCCTCTGGGGTTGACTCCTTGGTTGAATGCTGGCAGCTGATAGGATTGGCAGGAAGGGCATGGGGCTACAATGGCTCGAGCCTGCTCCAGAGAAAGATTGAACATTCTCCGGAGGGCTGGCGCATTTTGGTGGAAGAACTGGTGGCTCGAGCGAGCCTGTGCGAAGGTGTCAGGGATGTTGCATGCCTGCACAGGCATCGCTAAGGCATCGGCTCTATCATTTCCCTCTGAGATGAATCCTGGAAGGCCTGAGTGCGATCTCACATGCATAACAAAAAATGGATGCTTGCGGTGGGAAAGGA
Organism: Eopsaltria australis; assembly: GCA_034509425.1. Taxonomy (NCBI): domain Eukaryota; kingdom Metazoa; phylum Chordata; class Aves; order Passeriformes; family Petroicidae; genus Eopsaltria; species Eopsaltria australis. Next base: position 137,666 of record JAVTVJ010000845.1, on the reverse strand, counting down.
GCTCAATAAGTCTCGCAAGCAGTCCAAACCATTTACGATTAGGAACCTCCTTTAACAAAGAATGTTCAGCTCTGGAGACTACTCCAGCCACATGGGCTGAATCTGTGACCAGATTAACAGGTTGCTTCTGGAACCTTTCAAACACCCTGACAACTGCGGCTAGTTCTGCTATCTGTGGCGATCCGTCTACCACATGAACTTCCTCGTCCCACTCGAGGGTTTCTGGGTCTCTCCAAGTCAGAACCGACTTGTGGGACAACCCAGAGCCGTCAGTGAAAACTGTCAGGGCATTTTTGATTGGCGTTTTACTTTGAACAAAAATTGGAGCCAGATGGAACTCAGTGTTAAATAGCTGATGTTTTAACTTTTGATTGCCAATTTGGCCTGTGTAGTTCTCCAAGGCTAACTGGAGGTTCTCACTCTCCTGGAAAACTTCCTCGAATTTATCTTGTTTCCAGGGAACTTGTATGCATGTGAAATCGCACCCGGCGAGGGTGCGGAGCCGGTGCCGAGCTCTAGTAATGAGCTCCGCCACCAAGTCTTGTGTCCGTGATATAGTCTTGGACGGCGTGTGGGGCAAGAAGACCCACTCTATGATTAAGAGTGGATCCTTCACCCCCCCGTCCCATTGAAAGATCAACCCGTGATATCTAGGTGTCTCCCCTAATATGATGTACCTAAAGGGGAGTTTCGGGTTGACCCTATGTGCCCGTCTCGAGGTAATTGCCAACAGTACCTGACTGATGACCTCTTCTGCCTCTGGGGTAATAGCGATCGGAGCATCTAGGGCTTGTCCTCCTTTTAATAGTTGGAACAACGGGGACAACTCGGAGGTCTTGAGTCCCAGAAGTGGACGAATCCAATTGATGGACCCGCATAGCTGGTGGAGCTCCCGGAGGGTGGTAGGCTGGTCCTCAATCTTGAGAAGCTGGGGAGCAATGGTAGTCTCAGCTATGCGGGTTCCCAGGTATTTCCAGGGCGTTGTCCTCTGTATCTTCTCCGGCTGGATTTCCATCCCTGCCTTTTCGATCACCCTGATGACCTCCGTAAGAGTCATGTCCAGGTAAGATGGTTCAGGTGCACAGACGAGAACATCGTCCATGTAATGGACGATTTTTGCCTTAGGGAATGCCTTCCGAACCGGGGAGAGCACCTCTGCGACGTACCATTGGCAGATTATGGGGCTGTTTTCCATTCCTTGCGGAAGAACCAGCCAATGGTATCGCCTCATTGGTGCCTCCCGGTTCGTCGATGGAAGAGAGAAGGCAAATCTTGGGGCATCGGCAGGGTTCAAAGGAATACTTAAAAAGCAGTCTTTTATATCGATAATAGCAATGGGCCAGCCTTTGGGGAGCATGGCGGGGGATGGTAGTCCCGGTTGTAATGGGCCCATCTCCTCCATGACATTACTGATAGCTCGCAGATCATGGAGGAGTCTCCATTTGTCTTTTCCCGTTTTTTTGATAACAAACACGGGTGAATTCCAGGGGCTATTAGATGGCGCAATGTGTCCTTTTTTAAGTTGTTCCTCCACGAGTGTTTCTAGGGCACGCAGTTTTTCTCCTCGTAGGGGCCACTGCTCCACTCTGACTGGTGTATCCGTCAGCCATTTTATTGGTGGAGTGGTGCATGTCGGAGTGGCCCCGCCTAGAAACCCCCAGATGTTGGTGGGATCTCTAGGTGTGCTCCCCATTGCGCTAGGACATCACGCCCCCATAAGGTAAATCCTGATGGCACGATAAATGGTCTAACGGAGGCAATGTGTCCATCTGGCCCTTCAATTAAGATGTCATTAGTGCTCCTTTTTGGGGATACCGAGCCCCCTACTCCTATCAGGTTGCCCGTTGCTTCCTTGATTCCCCAACCCTGGGGCCATTCAGTCTCAGAAATAACAGTGACATCTGCCCCTGTGTCCAACATACCGGTGCGGTATGTAGTCGAATGTCCATTGGTGAGTTGGCACTCAACCACAGGCTTGTCATGTCCTACCACCTCGGTCCACCAGACATAAGGGGTTCTAATGTCTCTGGGAATGTTGTTGGGTAACACAATTGCTTGCGCTATCCAGGTTCCTTGTGGTAAAAACCAAGGGGTAGTGTTGGGGCAAATAGTTATACTAAGATTTTTTCCAGGATAATAAGTCTTGATTTCAGGTACCACGAATATTCCTGGAAGACCCCTACTGGAGTCTCCTATTAGTAAAACAGTCATTTGCGCAGACGGTGCATCTTTTAGTGTGACGGCGATGTGTTGGAAGTCCGAGTGAGTGATATGAAGGACAAAGGCACTTACCACCTGGTAACGTCCCAATACCTCAGGTGTTGGTGGCTTCTCGAAGGTCTGGAACACAGGTGGTAAGGCCATGTCCACTCCTGAAGCAGCTTTTAATTTCTTGTTTGCGGAGCGCGGTGCCGCTCCCCGCTCCTCTCCCCGTTTCCCGACGCTGACCTGGCCGGCTGTTGTGTCTGGGTCCACCAAGGGAACGTCGGTGGATAGGCGCACCATGGTGGAGGCGCGAAACCTGGTGGAGAGCCTGGGAAAGACTTAAAATTGCCATTATTAGATTCTTGTTTATATTGTCTTGGCTTCTTGCAGTCCTTGGCGAAATGTCCTGTGCCTCCGCAGTTAAAACATTTCTCTCCTTGATCTTTGTTTACTTCTACAGGGTAGGTAGATGTTTTTACCTTATGAAAAGGGGTTTTCGTATCTGTTTCTGTCATGTGGACCCTCACTTGCGCACACCTCTCAGTGATGTGCTCAGTGGTGGGAGGGGGTTCCAGAGGAAGCATATCTATTACTCTACGACATTGTTCATTTGCATTCTCCCGCGCTACCTCAGTTAGCAATTCTTTTAACATTTTTGGGTCCAGTAATAGTCTTAGACATCGCCTCCCGGAGATGATCAACGAACAATGCAAAATTCTCTTCCGACCCCTGTCGGATGGCCGTATAACTTTTTGTTGGACCCATGTCTATAGGAAGACTAAAGAGCATGCGCTTGGCAGCATTCTGGATATCTATTAGTACTCCCTCAGGTATGTTAGCAGCTTGATCTCTTGCTTTGGATTGGTTCCCTTCCCCTGCCAGGTGGTCCATAGTAAGGGCAGCTTTGTTTGGGTCGTTTTTATATATATCTAGTAACTTCTGTAACTCCCTTTTCCACCTTTTCTCCCATATCCAGTAGTGTGACTCAATTAGTAAACTGGATATGAATGTTTTAACATCGTGAGGCACTAATACAGAAGTCTCAAAGGTAGCTGTTATTAGTCCTTTAAAGTATGGCGATTCCCTCCCAAACTCCTTCCCCGCCTTGCAAATCTCTTTGATGGTGGCTTGTGAGATAGGCTCCCACTGCAGATTTGCCCCTTGCTGGTTATAAGTTACCGGTGCGGCGAATGGAAAAGCCGCGGTGCCAGCTGGAGCCGTGTAGGTCTCAGGCCTCCCCCCTTCCGGTGCCAGACCGTGGGAACCAGAAGGGGGAGCGTGGGAACCCAGAAGGTGGGAGGGGTTCGCGGCGGAAGAGGTTGGGAGGTAGGCGGGCTGAGGGGTGGAAGGGGTTGGGCAGGGAACCGAAGGAGTGGAGAAAACTTGGGGGTGGAGTTGGGAAGGTGGGAGGGAACCCGCCGGATTGACACCATCGGCCGCAGGGGGAGGGACCGACGGCAAACCAATCGACGGCGAGTGGGAGGGTAAAGGGGTGGGGAGAAGGGGATTCCCGCCTTTCGCGCCCGAGCATGCACACACAACACACTGATGACCGCATTGCGGCAAGGTGGCACAGCCGCCATTTTGGTGTGGCGCAGCACTAAATTTGCTGCCGCCATGTTGCTGTGGCTCAGCACAAAATTCGCTGCTGCCATTTTGCTGTGGCACAGCACTAAATTCGCTAACAGCTTTATAACAGGGAGGGGGGGGGTGGAAGCGCAACCGGCGCAACTAGGTTAGTGGCGTGAGGGAAGAGGGTAGGGGTAAAGTCCGTCACGGGGTGGCCAGTCCCGGGGCGAAAAGGGTTGGTGGAGACCCTACCGTGGTCGGAGCTTTCTGGACTCCGGATTTCTCCCCCGGACTCTCGGCTAATGGGGGGTACCGGGGTAGAATCCTCACCAGGGACAGAGGGTGTAGGGTTAGTGGGATTGGGAGAACTAGTAGGAGATGGAGGGGTAGCAACTCCCGAACATTCCGCGGTTTTCGTTAAAACGCGGTAAATTAATATTTGTAAAGGAAAAAATTTACGAACTGAATCATCCCCAGTGTTAGCGATTTCAGTTAACTTAAACCCCACGTCATCCCAAAACGAAAGTGTTAAAACAGAGGAAGGGGTAGTAAAAGGAACGAAACGAACCACCCACCGAATAAAGCCCTTTAAAATTTTTTTATCAAAAGTTTCCGCACTCCCAACTAATTTAACTTTAACCGTATAATACATATAATGAAGCTCCCTCTCCCTTTTTGAAAGACGGATTCCCATCTTTTCTACTAAGGGAGGTATCCCGCACCCGAGAGAACCGAAAAAAAAAATAGAAAGTGGCAGGAATAAGAACCCGAAGGCTTACCACCTCGTGGTCGTCCCTTCGGTTGCTTCTCTTCCCTCTAGACGGCGTTCCCGAGGGCTACGACGCACCCTCTAGACGGCGTCCCCGAGGGCTACGACGCTGCCAAATAAAATCCAACTCCGGGTGAGGGTCTCCGCCACGATCAGTTCTCCGGCACCCAGTGCCGGAGGTCGCTGACCGTCCCTCAAGATCACTTCTCTAAAATGAGAAGTAATCTCATGGGGGGTGGCCCACAACGGCGTCTTCACTGGTGGAGGTGAGCAGTCTTCTGTGATTCTAAGAGGAATCACCGACGTTGGGCGCCAACTGTAAAGTTATAAAATCCTTGATCCAAGTCCCTTGGTGGCCGGATGCCTCCCGCTGCCCGTGCGTCCTCGAATCCCCTAACCGTATGGTGGGGAGACGAGAGAACCACAGGGGTTCCACAGGAGCAAGAGGTGCTGGAGGGTCGGGGTTATTCCTCTAGGATCACCGGATCAAAGGCGGAGAGAATAGGAGCGACTCTTAGCTCGGCAACAGAGAGGGTTTTATTCTGCTCTGGATCCGGGGGCTAAGAGCCCCGAGCTAGCTTGTGCGTGAACTTAAATACAACATAGTTAACCAATCAGGGATCGGGAGTGGGGAGGAGTTAGGGTGGGACTAGGGATTTACAACCACTGGGAAGGGAGAAGGGAAGGAGATAGGGGTGGATAACAAATCAACAACCGAGAAACAGAGAACTTTCCAGAACTGGGTGTAAACCTGAAACAAGAGTGACAAACAATAGAACTAATAACTACTAAGTGGGAGTGACAACTTGGATAGACTAAACCATTGTGGTTTCTAGGCTTGGGGGAACTCCTCCAGCAGGTGGACTAATCCACCAGGAACTATCTATAGGTTTTCGGGGCTTCATCTCTAGAGAGACAACCCCAACAAATGACAACCCAGGATTTGAAGATGAACATCCAGTATAAATTCAGAAACAAAGGACTATATTGGGTGAAAGCATTTACACCTATAAAGTGAAAATACTTTCAAAGGGGGGAATGATAGCATAGGGGTCAAAATAATTTTGGGTTTGTAGTAGTTTTAGGTTGTGAGGACAATAGGCCTCGTAGGCCTTAAGGTAGGCCTTAGGTGTTGTCTTTGTTAGGTTACAGTGTAGTTATGAGAACCGTCGTACTTGTGTGCTTTTTCTGTAACGATTGCTTATGACAAGATTAATGAGATGATTGCTTAGAGGGTAGTAGGAAAGGGGGGGCTGAAACTTATGTTTGGGTAAAAGCAATATATGCAATAGCAACGGTATCGAAGCTGAAACTCATGCTTGAGTGAAAACAGTGTATCCAAGAGAGTAGTATAAATGTCACCATTTTTCAGACCCAAGGCGGAGCCTGATTTGAGGTCCGACACAACCCCTGGCTCCCAGGGCCCTTCATTAAAGCACCCATATAATCATTCCGTGATTATATGTTTTCCTACGCTAACATCACCAGAGATGTGACAAGGTGAGCACATCCTCCTGCTTCAGTGTTACTGCATCATTACACAAGACATCCTTAGCAACAGATCTCACAGAGAACTCGATAGCAAAAGGACAATGCAACAGCTGCCTCCCTGACCTTGGTTTTGTCTGTTCAGTTAATCACAGCTGCATTCATACACCAAATATAATCTGCCTCTCACCATTCCTGAGCAACTATGTCCTCTGCTTAGGGCTTGGTGTGCCAAATCAGTCCCTGAAAAGCTTAAAAAGATCTTACACAGGGCATGAGGGAGAGTCCTTGCTTCATTCTGTGCAGAACTGACTCCATCAGCACAGGTTCCTGTCCTGACATGGATCACCCCAAACAGCCACCCCAGGCAGAGCCAGCAGCTGCTTCTAAGTCCAAGCACCACACCCGCAGTGCAGATCCCCACCGCAGAGCTTTTGAGATGGAAAGAGCTAAATTTTCTTTCAAATTACTTACCTATTTCCAAGATGAGAATTTCAGGGGAAAGCAGCTTTGGTTTGCTTTTTTAAAAAATGCCTGCTACATCTGTTAACCTAATCCCTTTCCAGCTACAGACAGACATTCCTTTTCCCCCCATTTCTCTACTAGCAAGAGCTCCTGAACATCTGCTAGAAAATTCAGATAAAAGAATGGAAAGAGCCTGAAGTAGGGAAATTTCCATTCCTATACCCACTTCACTGTCTTCTTGTGGTGTGTCCTGCAGCAAGCACCAATGCACAAAACAGAGGTGGTAAGAAAGATGGCAGACACAAGGTACAGTGGCATCCATGACAGCCTGACTTCCACAGCCTCCCCTCACACTGCCCAGCCACACCCACCACAGCCCCTCTTACATGACTCAAGAGCACAGCACACTCACCTAGAAGCACTATTATTATAAGTTACATTAATTTACCCCTTCTCTCAGCTCATTATCAATTCCTCCCCCCCCCCCCAATATTTTCTCTCACAGCTGCAAGTTTTGATCACAGCCTGTCTCTGCCCTGTTAGTTTTCTTTTGCTGCCTTGTCCACAGAGCAGGTACCTGCCCCAACAGCCTCCCTGCCCACTGAAATGTCTCATCCCACCTTCTGTTGTACCATAAAGCAGCAACCCCTTACAGAGGGACTCCTGCAGTGTCAGGACTGGCTATAGTCTTGCCTTTTCCTTTTTCTAATCAGAAATCTTTTGTGAAATACACCCAGGAACACAGTAGTGAAGCGTCATCATAACTCAGAGGTTTTAAAGCAACCTCTTGTCAATGCAATGTGATTCTGGCTCGCAGGTGACATGGCCAAAGATGGTCTGTTCCATTAAAAAAACAGGTCAGTGTTTCACCTTGAGCCATAAAACCAAGTCACAGGAGCAATATATCCGTTCCCATCCCCTTACCACCTCTCGGGGCTGGCACTGGCTTCCCACAACACTGGGGTGAGGCTCAAGGGCCCCAGGGGACACCCCCACCCAGGCACAGCACTCCAGGTCTCAGAGGTCAGCAGGGGGACCAGGCTATGCTAACATGGCCTCTCCCTAGGGCAGCAGCAGGGCACAACCCAAACCACGCTGGCAAATGGTGTACTATGAACACACCTCATGAAGGCTAAAGCTGCCTTCCCCTGGGCTCTCTCTTTTTATCATCGTGTAAGAGCAAAGGATAAAAATACATCATTTTGACCATCTTTCCTTTCCCCAAAAATGGTATTTTCATCTGCTATCCCCCTTTCAGAAAATACACATCACATTAACATCTGGGTTTCTGTTTCCCTTGGGACACCCATTCCTTTTATATTTTCATCCTACACTCACTTCTGCACAATGCAAGTAAATGTGACCCAAAAAAGTCCCTGCAATAAACTATTATTTTCTCCAGGACTCCCCTGCACATGCCAGTTAAGGTGCTGACAACATGGTACAGGGGTCAGCAGTACTGCTTCAACTACCAAACCTGCCATGGAGAGAAAGCCAACAGCACAGGGTCAACTGATCCTGCATTCACTCTGCAATGCAGCACCTCACATCTGCAAGTTGATAATAATTTTTCTTCCATTAGCAACCAGCACTCACAAAAGCTTTTTAAAGATAAAACAACATGGATATGCCTCACAAGGATTAAAGACACACCAAGCCGCTTGGCTCTTTTATGTGAGAATAGAAAATAACATTTAAAGTTTGCTACAGAAAGTCAACTGAGATCAGTCTCTCCCACGAGTAGAGTCTGTTCCAGGCAGATAAGAAACAAGTGTTAGGAAAAGCCCAAAGCAGAACCATCCAGAGCAGAAGTAGGAAAGAAACCTCAGAAGGAAATGCCAAAGAGAAATAGGAACCAAAGAGTTGCTCAAGTTGTGGGAGTTTTAATCAATGTTAAAAAACCAAAGCACAAAAGAGAAAACCCCAAACCTGGCTGTCATCCCCAAGGACCTGGCCTCCTTGAATATTTTTCCATAGCCAAATTCCACAAAAGTCTTTCCTTATTTCCCACATTTTATTTACTATTTCATTTATTTTTAGGAATCCCTTTGCTTTGCATAGCAAGTCAGCTGTGTTATTAACACTATGCTCATTGTCTTAGGTTACAATGGTATGTATTCTATCACCATCTTCATGGGCTCTTGGGGCCAGGTGGGGCAGTGTTCCTGGCTCATCCCTGATGGCCCCAGGGCATGTCTTCTAATGGGCCAGCTGTTGGAGCCAGGTGGGGCACTTTGCTTTGCTTGTCCCTGATGGCTCCAGTTAATGGGCCATTGAGTCAACTTACAAAACTACATCATCCCATTGTGAGATGTTCTGCCCAGGGTGAGGAACCAAGCATCCCATCTGGATATAATCTGGAATTTGAAACACCACAAGTCAGCTTTTCCACTGGATTCCCAGAGGAAGACCAGACCCTTCTACACCACCACTGGACCTTCAGAAGAGAACTACACCTTCCACAGGATCACTGCTTCAACAGAACCACATCTATCACTCCCAGAGGACTGCAGCCACCTTCTAAGTGGACTACTACCAACACCCTGACCGACAGGGTGTCAGGTTGAATTCTGACTCTGACAGGAACTACCTGCCTGTGGTAATGCTCCTGTGTAGGCCAGGGTATCATATAAAAATAGCTTTATTATTTTCTGCGTCTATTGCATGATAACCTCTGAGGCAATGAACACCATTCGGAATATATACTCAATTTTGTTTGCTTGTCCTAGTGTGGGCTGCTACATCTGGGGCCTCCTCAACAATCGCACCCAGCCCCTAGGGGAAAGAGTAGGGAGTGGTTTCTTTCAGCCTTTCAGACCTGACACAACAGTTTTTGAAAATACTGAGTTCCGTTTGTATGTCAAAGATGGTATTATCTTGCTGTTAGTTCTGCTTAGTCTTCTTTGTACAGCCTGCACCGTGTACACCGTGCTTAGGAACAGGACAATACTTGGTGTGGTACAGTGTCTTCTCAAGGAGGAGGAGAAGAAAAGCAGCCAAGCAACAGGCACCATATCTACACAAACTGTCATGGAGGAAAAAGAGACCGAAAGAACCGACAGCATCTCCACACAAGCCATCACCAAGCCAGAACAGCCTAAGCCAGTAGCAGTTGCCCCCTTCAGAAAAAGAAATCCAAAAGCCAAGCAGCCCGCACAGTGACCGATGAGGAGGAGGCTGGACCTTCGCACCAAGCAGAAGAGACGGAGCCAGAGATCATCACTCGCTCTTTATCCCTGGGTGAGCTGCATGACCTACGGAGGGAGTTCACCCGCCAGACAAATGAATCCATCCTGACCTGGCTTCTTCGCATCTGGGACGCTGCAGCCAATGACACCATGCTAGATGGAAGTGAGGCCAGGCAACTTGGATCCCTGACTCAGGATGTGGTCATCGACCAAGGGATTGGGAGGACCCAAGAAACTCTCAGCCTCTGGCGGCGACTGCTGGCAAGTGTAAGGGGCTGATACCTTTGTAAAGAAGACCTCCAGGTGCACCAAGGAAAATGGAGCACAATGGAACAAGGTATTCGATGCCTGAGAGAATCGGCCGTGCTGAAGATCATTTTCTCAGAAGATGAGAAATTCCCTAAGAACCCAGATGATGTCCAATGCACGTCGTAGATGTGGTTGAGATTCACACGGCTCAGACCAGAGATATACACCCGTTGCCTAGCAACACTGCAATGGAGGGAAGGAGCGGACAAGGTGGGAGCACTGGTGTAGTGGTTTTCAGTTCGCCCATTTGAGTTTCTGGCCAAATGCCAGCACACTTACCAAAATTTACCTGATGTTTGCTGTGAGATGAGGCTTAGGAGTAGGCAAAGCAGGCTCAAACTTTATGAAGTATAAGAAAGTTTATTAACATACCTAAGACAGAGGAAAAAAAACAAGAAAAAAACCACAGCTCCTCAGACCACCCCTCCTTTCCCCACCTCTCCATTTCTTTCTCCCTGACAACACACAAAAGGCAACACTTCGACCTCCAGTCAGTTTACCATCTCAGAAATAGCTCTCGTTTCAGTTCATTTAGGGAGAGAAGTCTCTTTTGTTTACACCATGGATTTTCTGTAAGAAAAATACAGTTTTTTATGGGTCTTCAGCCTCACCATCAGCCACCACCCAGAAGAAAGACCAGCTTAATGGCGGCTCCCTCCCACACCAGTAGCCTTCCCACAGCCACTGTGGTGGGTTATGAATAGTCCACAGGGTACCTGTTTTAAGAATGCACAGTTCAATTACAGCAACAAAGAAAATCCCTTCTTCTGTGCTTAGCAACACAGGTTCTCCTGACAACACAGGTTCTCTGGCATTCCCCCCAGGACCAGGGCTCTGGGTCACAGCCTCTCCTCTCTCTTGGTTCAAGTTTCTCATCAGGCTGTACTTTTTCAACATCTACTTGTCTTTACCCAGGTATTTCAGTTCATTGGCTGCAATTAGAAACCTCACATCCCCCCTTTGGACTATGTCTTCATATATTACAGGGAATTTATTAGCTCAGTCTCCAACCATGGTTCTCCAAAAGAATTTTCAGCTTCACTCTTGAAGCACTTCTCATACACCTCCCTCTAGGCATCGGTTCTGCTTTCCTCACTGACTGCAAAGTCTCTATGCTGCATTTATGTAGATGTCCTCACTCGTTCCTCTCTCTCTGCAAGGAAGGATGGGTGTCTGTAAGTTTAGTCCCGTCATGGATAGAGTTAATCTCTCTCTCTCTCTCTCTCTCTCTCTCCCCGGCAGTGTGATGATCATGTGATCTCTGCTGGGCTGTTTGAACAGGTCCGAGCTGGATGACAGAAGCTCTCAGAGCCTCTGTGGCCTGGCTCTGCGAAACTGGCTCGGCCTGGTGGGGCCATCTGGGCCTGGGGTAACAGGGCAGGGCCTAGCCCAAACTGGATGGAGTCTGACCCGGTCCTTGCCTGGCCTGAAGCAGGGGCCTGGCCCTATCTCGTGTAGCTGATATACCAGCTAAGCTGTATCTGCTGAAAATTCCAGTCGGTTCCTCACCCATGGCCGGCTGCAGCGGCACGGCTGCCCTAAACCTTCCCTCCCCACCCCCCATCCCCCTTCTTTGGAAGGAGGGGGAAGGCCTTACCAGGGAGAGAAGCAGGAGATGCTCCTTTCTACACAGCAGCAGATCAAAAGAGGAAGAGGCTCAGAGGGTCTCTGCTTATATATGGTTCTTTCCTCGAAGGCGGATCAACTTTTCAATTGGTTCACCTACACATCAATCCTTAAAACTACCTGATTATTGGCTCTCTCTCCCAGGAAGGAAGTTATATCCCTTCCTGCAGCATAGGTCGCTTCCTAGATTTTGACCCCTCCTGACTAACCCAGGACAAATGGTCAACAAACTAAGAATTTATGAGGACACTGTCACTGCCCTGTTACGCACCCATGTCTCATCCGTTGAAACAAAACTGGCTGAGCACGTCCGGAGCTTGGAAGAGAAACTCAGAAAGGAGCTGAAGCAAGAAATTCACCACATCTCGCCAGAACCAGCAAGAGTCTCTGCTATTAGGAGCCAACGTCTCCCAGCCAGAGAAAGAAAATACACTCCACGAGGTAACCTCTGGTTTTTCCTTCAGGAGCATAGAGAAGACATGAGGAAGTGGGATAGAAAACCCACCTCTTCCTTAGCAGCCTGAGTACGTGAACTGAAAAGAGGAACAGCTACCACAAGAAGCCCACCTAGAGTAAACGCCACTCCAGTCCCTTGTGCACAGAACTCTGGACAGTATAGGAATGATGATATGACTGATCCTCTTGAAAGGACCTCAAGAACATATTTACAGGAAGAGAGCAATGTGTACCATGATCAGGAATAGAGGGGCCCTGCCTCTAGCCAGGTAGAGGAAAGGGAAAACCGGATCTATTGGACTGTGTGGATCCGATGGCCTGGCACGTCTGACCCACAAAGATATACAGCTTTGGTTGACACCGGCGCTCAATGTACCCTGATGCCATCAAGGTACGTGGGAACAGAATCGATTTCTATTTCTGGGGTGACAGGAGGATCCCAGCAGCTGACTGTATTGGAAGCTGAAGTGACTTTAACTGGGAACGAGTGGCAGAAACACCCCATCGTGACTGGCCCAGAGGCCCCATGCATCCTGGGCATAGACTATCTTAGAAATGGGTATTTCAAAGACCCAAAAGGACATCGTTGGGCTTTCGGGATAGCTGCTGTAGAAACAGAAGACATCTGACTGCTAAATACCTTGCCTGGTCTCTCAGACAACCCCTCTGCTGTGGGACTGCTGGAAGTTAAAGAACAGCAAGTACCAATCGCCACAGCGACAGTCCACCGTCGGCAGTACCGCACAGAGACTCTATGGTTCCCATCCACGAGATGATTCGTAAACCAGAGAGCCAAGGGGTGGTCAGCAAAGCTCATTCACCCTTTAACAGCCCTATATGGCCAGTGCGTAAGTCCAATGGAGAATGGAGACTGACAGTGGATTATTGTGGCCTGAATGAGGTCACACCACCACTGAGTGCTGCTGTGCCAGATATGTTGGAACTTCAGTACGAACTGGAATCCAAGGCAGCAAAGTGGTACGCGACCATCGATATTGCCAATGCCTTTTTCTCCATTCCTCTGGCAGCAGAGTGCAGGCCTCAGTTTGCTTTCACCTGGAGGGGCGTGCAGTACACCTGGAACAGACTCCCCCAGGGGTGGAAGCACAGCCCCACCATCTGCCTTGGACTAATCCAGGCTGCAATGGAAAAGGGTGAGGCTCCAGAACATCTGCAGTACATTGACGACATTATCGTATGGGGGAACACAGCAGAGGAAGTCTTTGAGAAAGGAGAGAAGATCATCCAGATTCTCCTAAGAGCTGGTTTTGCCATCAAGCGAAGTAAGGTTAAGGGACCCGCTCAAGAAATCCAGTTTTTAGGAGTCAAGTGGCAAGATGGACGTCACCAGATCCCGACAGAAGTAGTCAACAAGATCACTGCTATGTCCCCACCTACGAACAAGAAGGAAACCCAGGCTTTTCTAGCAGCTGTCGGGCTTTAGAGAATGCATATCCCGGAATACAGCACGATTGTAAGCCCTCTTTACCTTGTGACACGAAAAAGAAATGATTTCCAGTGGGGTCCTGAGCAACAACAAGCATTCGAACAAATTAAGCAGGAGATTGCCCATGCAGTAGCCCTTGGGCCAGTCAGAACAGGGCAGGATGTGAAAAATGTGCTCTACACTGCGGCTGGGGAGAATGGTCCATCCTGGAGCCTGTGGCAGAAGGGACCTGAAGAGGCTTGAGGACGACCACTTGGGTTCTGAAGTCGGGGATACAAAGGATCTGAGGCCAGCTATACCCCAACCGAGAAAGAGATTCTTGCAGCTTATGAAGGGGTTCGAGCTGCCTCAGAAGTAATTGGCACCGAAGCACAGCTGCTTCTGGCGCCCCGACTACCAGTGCTGGGTTAGATGTTTAAAAGGAGAGTTCCTTCCACACACCATGCTACCGACGCCACGTGGAGCAAGTGGATTGCGCTGATCACACAGCGAGCTCGGATAAGAAACCCTAATCGCCCTGGGATTCTGAAAATTATAACAAACTGGCCTGAAGGTGAGACTTTTGGGTTATCTTCTGAAGAAGAGGAGGGGCAAGTGACACGTGCTGAGGAAGCCCCACCATATAACGAGCTACCGGAGAGCGAAAGACGATATGCCCTCTTCACTGATGGTTCCTGCCGAATTGTGGGCGCTAACCGGAAGTGGAAAGCTGCTGTATGGAGCCTCACACGACGAGTTGCACAAGCTACTGAAGGAGAAGGTGGATCGAGTCAGGTCGCAGAGCTTAGAGCCGTCCAGCTGGCTTTGGATATTGCCGAGCGAGAGAAGTGGCCTCGGCTCTATCTCTATACCGACTCCTGGATGGTAGCTAACGCTCTGTGGGGATGTTTGGATCGCTGGAGAAAGGCCAACAGGCAGCGCAGAGGGAAACCCATCTGGGCCGCTGAGATTTGGCAGGACATCGCTACCCGTGTAGAGAGGCTGACCGTGAAGGTTCGACACGTGAATGCACACGTACCCAAGAGTCGGGCCAACGAAGAGCATCGTAACAACGAGCAGGTGGACCGAGCTGCCAAACTGAAAGTATCACAGGTGGATCTGGACTGGCAGCACAAGGGAGAATTATTTCTGGCTCGTTGGGCCCATGATGCCTCCAGTCATCAGGGATGAGATGCAACGTACCGATGGGCTCGTGACCGAGGGGTGGACTTGACCATGGACAGCATCTCACAGGTCATCCAGGGCTGCGAGACCTGCGCTATGATCAAGCAGGCCAAGCGGGTGAAGCCTCTGCGGTACGGTGGACGATGGTCGAAGTATAGGTATGGGGAAGCCTGGCAAATTGACTACATCACCCTTCCCCAAACCCGCCAAGGCAAGCGCTACATGCTGACCATGGTGGAAGCAACCACTGGATGGTTGGAGACCTATGCTGTGCCTCATGCTACCGCCCAAAACACCATCTTAAGCCTGGAAAAGCAAGTCCTGTGGAGACATAGCACCCCTGAGAGAATTGAGTCAAACAACGGGACCCTTTTTGAGAATGGCCTTATAAACAGCTGGGCCAGAGAACATGGCATCGAGTGGATATATCATATCCCTTATCATGCACCAGCTGCCGGGAAAGTTGAACGGTGCAACGGACTGCTTAAGACCACCCTGAAGGCACTTGGTGGGGGACCTTCAAAAACTGAAAAATGAACTTAGCAAAAGCCACCTGGATGGTCAACACACGAGGCTCCATCAATCAAGCTGGTCCTTCCCAGTCTGAACCCTTGCACACAGTGGACGGAGATAGGATCCCTGTGGTACACATGAGAGGTATTTTAGGAAAGACTGTTTAGATTAGTCCCACCTCAGACAAAAGTAAACCCATCCGTGGGGTTGTTTTTGCTCAAGGACCTGGTTACACTTGGTGGGTAATGCAGAAAGATGGGGAAACCCATTGTGTACCACAAGGAAGCTTAATTTTAAGTGAGAACTGTGTGTAAAGTTTCATTGTATATGTATATATATATATGTAGAGTTTAAAGAGGATATTGGTTTGGGTATCATATAGATGGTGATAGAATAAGGGGTGGATAATGTCTTAGGTTACAATGGTATGTATTCTATCACCATCTTCATGGGATGTTGGGGCCGGGTGGGGCAGTGTTCCTGGCTCACCCCTGATGGCTGCGGGACATGTTCTCTAATGGGCCAGCCGTTAGAGCCAGGTGGGGCACTTTACTTTGCTCATCCCTGATGGCTCCAGTTGATGGCCCATTGAGTCCCACTGATAAACTACATCATCGCATTGTGAAATGCTCCGCCCAGGGTGAAGAACCAATGTATCCCTAACTGGATATAAACTAGAATTTGAAACACCACAAGTCAGCTTTTCCACTGGATTCCCAGAGGAAGACCAGACCCTTCTCCACCACCACTGGACCTTCAGAGAACTACACCTTTCCACAGGATCGCTGCTTCAACAGAACCACATCTATCACTCCCAGAGGACTGCAGCCACCATCTAAGTGGACTACTATCAACACCCTGACCGACAGGGTGTCAGGTTGTATTCTGACTCTATCAGTGTTTTTGTACTATTGCATTTATTTTAATTTTTCTATTAAATTGTAGTTCTGACTTTGAGTCTCTCACAGATTTGCTTTCAAACTACTACACTCATCAACAAAGTCCAAGTGTCCTATAAAGTACATAATGGAAGTCAGCAAAATCTGACAACGCCACAGAGATTTTTATTTTTCTGTTATTAGTCCTCTTAATTAAAATATTAATTCCATGGTGAGTAAGGCCAGGATCAGCATCACCTTCTAACATATTATTAAATCAGTTTTGCTGAGAAGGAATCATATTAATATTTTTTTACACTGGTGGAGTAACTGTTCAACCACAAGTGTACACCAGTAGTTTAGCAGTAACATGATGTTCCATTTCTCAAAGCACCATTTGCATTAATAACATTCTTTTCTCAGTAGCATATTTACAATACGATATTGCTCTCTTCATTGAATTTATAAAAGCCTTCATCAACAGCAAGGATTAGTTCTGCAGATCCTGTCTCATCACCTGCCTGCAGCAATATGATTCAGATTCCCTGAAGTCACCTACTACCCACTCCATACTCCCTGCCTGGCCTAGCAGACCTCCCAACTGCCCTGAACTGGCAGCTTCTTGCCCCTTTCTCCCTTCCCTTCCTCATGTCCAGGATGAGGATGCTCCCATGGCTCCCACATGGGCAGCGCAGGTACAACAAAGATTCCATCTAAGCAATTTCTTTACCACATGTAGTGGTTTTAGTTCGCTTATTTAGGTTTGTGGTTAAATGTTAGTACACTTACTTAAATTTACTTGATTGCTTGTTGTGAGATGAGGATTAGGAGTAGGCAAAGCAGGTTCAAACTTTATAAAGTATAAAGAAGTTTTATTAATATATCTAAGACAAAGGGAAAAAGAAAAAAAAACCCAAGAAAAACTAGAACAAACTCTCCAGACCACTCTTCTTTCTCTACCTCTCTATTTCATTCTCGCTGACAACATACAAAAGACAACACTTCGATTTCTAGTTAGTTTATTACTTTAGAAACAGTTCTTGTTTTAGTTCATTTAGGGAGAGAAGTCTCTTTTGCTTACACTATGGATCTTCTGTAAGAAAAATACAGTTTTTATGGGTTTTCTGCCTCACTATTAACTGCCGCTTGGAGCAAAGTTTAGTTTAATGGTGGATCTCTCTCACACTAGTAGCCTTCTTACAGCCACTATGGTGGGTTATGAACAGTCTACAGGGTACCTGTTTTAAGGATGTCCAGTTCAATTGCAGCAACAAAGAAAATCTTTTCTTCTGTGTTTAGCAACACAGGTTCTCTTGACAACTCAGGTTTTCTAGCATTCCCTCCGGGACTAGGGCTTTGGGTCACAGCTTCTCTTCTCTCTTGGTTCTAGTTTCTCATCAGGCTGTACTTTTTCAACACTTACTTGTCTGTACTTAGGTATTTCAGTTTATTGGCTGCAATAAGAACTTCACATCTCCTTTTGGACTATATCTTCATATATTACAGAGAATTTATTAGCTCAGTCCTCAACTATGGTTCTCTAAAAGAGTTTTCAGCTTCACTCTTGAAGCAACTTCCTATACACTTCTTTGTAAGTATCAGTTCTGCTTTCTTCACTGACTGTAAAGTCTCTGCGTTGCACTATGTAGATGTCTTCACTCGTTCCTCTCTCTGCGAGGAAGGATGGGTGTCTGTGAGTTTAGTCCAGGCATGGAGAGAGTTAATCTCTGTCTCTCTCTCTCTCTCTCTCCGGCAGTGTGAGGATCACGTGCTCTTTGCCGGGTTGTTTGAACAGGTCCGAGCTGGATGCCAGACGCTCTCAAGAGTCTTTCTGCTTGGCTCTGCCAAGCTGGCTTGGCCTGGTAGGGCCATCTGGGCTCGGGGTGACAGGGTAGGGCCTGGCCCAAGCTGGATGGAGTCTGGCCCGGTTCTTGCCTGGCCCGGAGCAGGGGCCTGGCTCTCTCTCTCGTGTAGCTGGCACACTGGCTGAGTTGTATCTGCTGAAGATTCTAGTCGTTCCTCTTCTATGCCCGGCTGCAGTGGCACGGCTGCCATAAAACCTCCCTTCCCCCCCCCCCCCTTATCCCTCCTTTGGAAGGAGGTGGGGGGGGCCTTATTAGCAAGAGAAGCAGGAGCTGCTCCTGTCTACACAGCAGCAGCAAGTCTAAAGAGGAAGAGCGTCAGAGAGTCTCTGCTTATATATGGTTTTTTCTTCGAAGGTGGATCACTTTTTAATTGGTTTACCTACCTATCAACCCTTAAAACTACCTGATCATCGGCTCTCTCGCGCAGGAAGGAAGTTGTATTCCTTCCTGCAGCACAGATCACTTCCTAGATTTTGACCCCTCTGGCCTAACCTAGGACACCACAAAAGAGGCATTACAAAGATTTCCTGATTTTTTTACTAGGGAGTCTTGCCTTTTATCAAAACTACAGTCAAATGCCTTTCTTAAAGGGCTTCTTATTCCAAGTCCAAAAGCTGTGCAGGCTGGAGCGCATTCTTGGAGTCCTTGCACACTTAAATACCAATGCCAGAAGTGACACTCTCACTGTTGGCACGGTGGCTGTGTGGAAGCACAGAGGAACTCCTCTGCTCCACGTTTCTTCCACTAAGGAATGGTGGGGCTGCAGAAAGGCAGTGACTGTGACCAACATCATGGCTTGGACTCCACCTTACTCTCTCGTTCCCCTCTTCTTCAGGATTTTCTAGGATCGCTCCCCAGCTGTATGAAAGGCGTCTTAGGCCTCAGCCCCAGCATTATAAAAGAACAAGAAAAGCCAATCCCTCATTTGCACACTTAAGAGAAAGCCCAGCTCTGTTACTGTCCCTCTGTGGCTGCTGCCAGCCCTCCCACACATCCCATTTGTTCTCTTTTCTCCTTGGGGCCTGCAGTCTTCCCAGGCATCACTAAGATGCTTCAGTGGTCACGGGCAGCCACCACAAAGACATTCAGCTCGACCACGAATACTGTACTGGCAGCAATTCTCCACTCTCCAGAAGATCATCCATCTCACTGGTCTCACAATTTCCTATGTCTCCACATGCACTCAAAGACAAAAAAATTACACAAATTGTTTTGTTGGAGGTTGTTTTTTTTTGTAAAGGCTTCATTTTTTTGCTGCCCATCAGCACTGTCTCATCATACTGCACAATGTTTTCTTTATTATAAAAAAGTCTGTATCAGGAAGGAAGGAAGAAAATTTTCTCAGGAGGCTAATGTGTACTATTGTCTGTAATTAGAGGTAAGTGGTTGCTCCTGTGGCCATCAGGAAGTGGGACCTGGTGAAACAAAAACAAGGTGTTATTAATAGCTTCATCAGAAACAAAATCGCCACTCTCCCTCCTCAAAAACACGCACTTCTTTATTCTTGAGCATTTCCTGGATGCCTTTTACCTGGCCTCTCATAGAAATATTATACAAATTTGGTTGCCTTCTTTCCTCTCTCTCCACTCACATAACCTTGCCAGCTGGCAAACTTCAACCAAATTTGAGAGAAAGGCAGAGGTCTCAAAGGCTATCTACAGGTTTAAATGGGAAAAATAAAAGTAATATAAAATCAATTAGTTGCTAGAGAAGCAATTCTCTTATTGCCTAATGAAGGGAAAGGTGAAGACTCAGCTCTTTCACACTTCTTGGCAGTAGCCTGCACTGAACCCCTGCAGCACACAGTGCCTTTTCTCCAGTGTGCAAGCCAAGCAAAAGGATATGTGAAACCAAAACCAAGACAGGGAGTCTGACCAGGCATGAGAAACGTGTAATTTTTGGAGCAATATGAAAATAAAAAGAATACAGTAAGGACAATGAAGGGAATGTAGGACATCTAAGAGACTCAGCTGCATTAATTCAGTTTGTTAGAGAACTCTGCTTCTTT
Source organism: Eopsaltria australis (assembly GCA_034509425.1). Lineage (NCBI taxonomy): Eukaryota > Metazoa > Chordata > Aves > Passeriformes > Petroicidae > Eopsaltria > Eopsaltria australis. Next base: position 117,716 of record JAVTVJ010000845.1, on the reverse strand, counting down.
ACATTTTCCAACTATTTTTAACAACTGTTGAATCTCTGCTAATATGCATATCAAGGGGAGGGTTTATTGCAAATATCTAAAATTCTCCTGGCACCAAGTCCCAAAGTAGTCCTTATCATCCATCCTCAGCTGTACACTTAGAGAAATACTTAGAGGAAGTTTTCCTTACCGATGTGGATCTGTAAGAGCCCAGTCTGAAAAGGCAAAAAATAATTTCTGCTACAAATCTTCCAAAGCCATGTAAAATTCCTGCAACATCAAACAAAATTTAAATTGTCACCAGTAGTAAAAATGTATTATTTATGGAAGCATTACAACAAAGCTATGCACCATACTTAGGACACAGTGCAGTAAACCCATACATAAAACACTGAGAAATCAACATGAAGAAATGAAATATCAAGGGCAGGGGAGAATTCTAACATTCTGAAATGCATCAAGAAAGCAAAGCTATCAAGTACACATAATTCCCTCCGTCAGATTTCAAGGCTGAAAATACATTGTGTGGGACAGAAATATCTACTTTGAAAAGCAGCTCTTAGTTTTAAGCCTCTTTACTGAGCTCTCTTCCAATGAGAGCCAAGGAAAGAAATAACTTTTAATCCAGATACCCTATTATGTCTTGACCAGTAAGTGAATTGTGCATTTTCAACTTAGTTTATTTTCTTTGCTAAAGCAAATCCAGCAGTACATTGACAAGGAAAATCTTCCCAATTGCTTCAGAGGGAAATTTTATCTCAACTTTTGTCACTGATTTAATTATTGGATCCCAACTATAGGAAATACACAGAATATCAGTATGTGTGCGCGTACATACATATACATTGATATCTATATACCTATAGACAGATATAGCCTTGCTCTTCCAGAAGTAAATAAACTATGCTATAGTTACCAAAAAGGAAACAACAGGCCCTCAGAACACCAGAAATGCCATACTGGAACACCAAAACTGAGTAGCTTTCATGACACATTTCAATGCACACAAATGAGCACTTTGTCTTAAACCTGTTATGAGGACTCCCTTTAATTTATCCATTGCAATCACCATGATAAAAAAAAATTGCAATAGTACTTAAGAAGGAAGGCACTGATAATCACCTGTAGTTGAAAAAATTCCCCCAATAATGCCACAGAGTCTCACTAAGAACTGCCAAAAAGGCATGTGTTCTTCTGTCACTGTCACCATAAGTGAACTGATGTCGTATTTCATGAATATTCCTGACACCCCATGGCTGCCAGCTGCATGGTTAATTACTCTTTCCTGAAAGAAAAGACAGAAACACTTGTTAGTCACACTTGTTATTAGTCACAAGAGTTATTTAATCAGAGTTAGCAATGAACAGAAGACCGGGGAGTATCAAGGTCACTTTGACCAGTACCTTCTAAAAGTCAAACATCATGAAGTAAAAATTTACTTTCCTGGTCACTGGTCTGCTGTGCTGCATATCAATATTCACTGTTGTGCTTTGGTACTATTCTCTCAAGACTTACTCACATGGTCCTTTAAACAAGGATTTTTATAACTGGATTGGTGTTGGTACCTATGAGGATGATGCCACAGTCTTGGCCTAGCTTGTGAACTCAAGTGAGTGCACTGGTGTAACACTTGCCACAGCTCTTCCTACTTTATCAGCCACTATGAATCACTTAACTCAGCATGAGACCTTCATGAGATTTGCGTTGTTGAACAGCCTTAGCAATGGCAGAATCCCCAGAGGATTTATATAAATCATAGAATACAAGGTTGGAAGGCACCTCGAGGAACATCTACTCCAACCTTTCTTGGCAGAAGCCTCTTTTCAAATTTTTTTGTCAGTTAAATCATATCAGACAACAGTCACACAAGGAGAAATACACCTCAATAAATAAATAACCCAAACTCACTATGACTACCAGGAACCTCAGTCCTAAGCTGAGAAATTTCTAGTTTCTTTTCACTTGCCAAATTCTCAAACCAAAAGACACCAAAGAGGAGAGTGTGGCTGCTATAAATACCTACTTTTTAAAAAAGGTTTCAGGAGAGAATGCACCTCAACACAAGCTTCTTTCAAAAGTTTGCTGACATTTTGTTGTTAGTGAAAGGTGTTGATAAATGCGCAGCCAGGTAAGTCTGGCTGAAAATATATATGGACAGCAGAAAATAACATAACTGACTGAAGACAAACTCAGCTATGCCGAAGCTGGTAAGAACCAAGAAGACAAGATAAGCAGGACTGAACAGAAAAGCAATATATCACAAATCCATTTCTCTGTATATTTAACAGCTTGTGCTCAAAAAACATGCAGAATACAGTACAAAATAAAAAGCAGAATACCACTTTGGAAAATACAGGTTAGGCAAGTTCTTCAGATAACATTGTCAAAAACCACACGGCTTTTTATGCTACCACACAAAATTAAAAGGATGTCAAAATAATGTATCAGCAATGATAACAGGTCCCAATAACTTTGCAATGGTTAAATAAAACAAACCAGTAGAGAATGCTTTCCATATTTCAAAGCATGAAAACTGTCAGCATTTGGAGATGGATGATCAGTCATACTTAAAAGGAAGAAGACTGAAGGTACTTAAACAGAACCTTGCCACTGGCAAAGAACAAAACTCTACTTTTGTTTGTTTTTCCTCTATTATTTCCCTAAGCCTTACAGTTCTTTTGAGGTTGAATAGTGGAAAAAGAATATGAAGTTAAATAGTACATGTGGCAGCCGTTGGGGCTCCTAAAATTTGGAGGATTTCACCACCACCACTATTAGCATCCAGTGAAGTGGAAATTACTGTCTATCATTAATTCTAGTATCAGACTCCAGATCTACAGATGCAAAAAATTAATAGAAGTTTGCATGTGTCACCAAGCATATATATGTATTTTACTATCACTGCTGTATGATTTACAGATAAATCTAGTGCATTAGAATGTTCTACAAAGAGTCTCTTCATGCTAGAGTACTTTTCAAAACCATCGTACTATTTTCACATTTGAACTTTTGTTATGAACAATCACTTTTAGATTTTTTATCTCCATGGGTTTTTTTGGTTTTTTTTCTTTCTTCTACTTACCCTTTCTGTCACTGAAAATTGATGAGTTTCTGCTGAAATTTTGTATGTATGGAGTTTGGTTGGCACAACTGTGATAAAATATTGGAACATCTGATTGTCTAGAAGAAAAAAATTTTACTGTTGAATCAAGAACAGAGTCAAAAGCCATCTGAGATATTCACAAATACATCAAAGAAATAATAAATCAGCTAAGATATTTGCACTAGGGACATTCTTCAAGGAATGCCAGCACTGCCAACACTACTTCAGCACCATCTGCACAAAGTTAGTTTCCATGGAAAAAACATATGTCCCATTTATACTCAGAAATTTACATTTTTCCCATGTAATGAAAAGACTCATTAAGGTCAGGCCACTCAAAGCTTCAAATGAAACACACAGGGAGTGTTTTCCAGGGCACTAGAACAAGTTTCACACTGTCACATTTCATGATATATACAAATCTCAGAGTGGTCTGAATAGATTTTAGCCACTGAATTGTATCTACAGTGCTGGAAGCCCTTCTAAACCGGTTACAGATTTTCTCTCAATTACACCGCTAGAGAATTCTCCTAGAGCCATCAGCATGCTCATGCATTTGATTGCTCTGTCTTTATGCAATTCCCTAAGGGAACAAACACCAATAGACTGGAACAATTTATTTCAACTACACTAAACCATTCCCGCTGTAAGAGCTAAGGAACAGACTGGCTTTGAGACAACAGCAGCTGTAGAAGGTGCTGGGGTTCACTCTCACAGGGAATGCCAGTGGTGGGATGAGGCAGGTTACTGCTCTACTTTATTTATTCACAAGGAAACAAAGTGCTACACAAACCCGTCCTGTTGTAGTCTCACAAAACACACCGTGGAAGGGACAAACCAAATACAGGAATAGAATCCAAGACTCCTGATGCTATTTTTTAAACCAAATCAGGCTTCCTTTTCCCCATTATGACAGCAATCAGATCTATGATTCTCCACTGTAACATACTGCTGCAATATGGTCAGACAGTATAACTTCAACATAACAAACCTGGGAAAAAATTGCAAATCGCCTTCAAGGAAACAGCACAGAACAGAAACACAGACATTAGAAAGAAATGCCCGTTTAAGATGTCACATAGATAACTGAACAGGGCATTGCTCACTACCAAATTTAGCCTGACATGCTGCTTGTCAATCACAGCATTCATGAAAAATGATAATACTTTAAATGTAACTATTGGGAAACTCTAGAAAACAAAATGCTTTTGTAAACACACAACACTTACGATCTGATGCAATTTTTTCTGTTCCATCCAACGGATAAATAATTCCTGGAATAAGCTCTCCAAATGACAAATGATCTATTCTATGGGAGAAGTTATAGGCTGAAAGACAATATAGAGAAATGAAGCATTTTTAAACTGTGATATTCTGTACTTAGAGAAAAAGATGCAGCCATTTCTGACACTGAAATATTCTAATTAACGCGTTTACCAAACACCACTGTACACATCATCAGATCTGCCCACGCTTCAAAGAAAACTCAAATCCAAAATATTTAACAAAAAAGTTAAATTTCTCTAGAAAATAGCTTCTAAACCAAATTGTAACTATATTTGAATCAATGGTGGAGCTGAACAGTTATAATTTTATAACAGGGAATTTCTAGTTAACCAAATACTTATATTATTCTACAGTTCAGGTTCTTGTAAGCAATTGCATTAAAAAGACTAAAATTTCATAAATCAAATGTACAGAGGAAGTATAAGGCAGGTGCCAAGTTACTACACTGCCTATTTTTCAGGTACTTAAGATCTATAAAATTATTAAAGTTGTGTTAATGTAAATTCATGGGAAGACATTTGGAGGCTTAACCAACCGTAACTGGTTTAATCAAGTTAGTTTTTCACAGTAAGTCACCTTTGCCTCACATTAAGTAAGGCAGCAACACACATTTAATATCTAGACTCATAATCCAAAAAATTAAGTTTCTAAGGAAAAAGGTCAGAAATTTTTAACCTTTTAAAAAGGTCTTTGAGGAAAAAGGTAGTTTGGACCAAAATACGGGAATTTTATATGGTGTCTATGTTACAACAAAGTACATCTGAGATTCCAGTGTTATCATTACTATAGAAGCAACCTAAAGATAATCTTAAGAGTATTAAATGTACAAAAGCAAATTGTTACAGAGTCAGATCATTGCAAAGAACATTCTTCACTTTTTTTCTGCAATGCAATTGCACAGCTAGAACATCGTTAAAACAGCAACCTAACATGAACTAGGAGACAGCAGTCTGACTGAAATGCATCATGTTGGTATGGAGATGACGGAAGGAACTTACACTCATGGCTTACAAGGGCTGCCAAGTGTGCATGGCCTCGAGGGTGTGGTATTGCCCTGAAGAAAGCAACAAATGATTTATGAATCCACACAGAAATATGTAGAAAAATTACCTTTCCTCCTCTATTTCAAGAAATACTTTATAAAATATGTACATATCCACATATGTATAACATAACATATGTATACTTAAATATGTGTAACATATATTTATAGATATGTTTTAAAAACTGGTATCTATTGTGTATATCTATATAAAACCCAAATATGACATTTTTACTACTGTCAAGTACAGACTGAATGGTAAGGTCAGGAATCTTGGACTCACAAAAATCTTCTTACACGAAACTAGTGTCTTGCATTTTTAGAAATATCAAAAACACATCAAGTCACTGTGCTTTTGACAGAGTCACCAAGTCCTACTATATTAAAAGCTGCAGAACTGCTCAAGTGACTAACAAAAGTTTGACCATATTTGTTCTATGAGTAAGCAAGTTAACTGCACTCTGTATTTGCTCTCTGACAAAGCAATTTTCACAAGTTTCCATCCACTAAAACACTGAAATTCATAATGACTACATTACATGCAGCAATGCACTGCACTGCATGGTTTTGGTAATTTATGAAGAAAATTAACTGTGCAAGAATAGGTATTACATGGAAAAAAATACCAAGCATGAGTACATGAAGGTCAATAAAACCCAGTCATTAACTGAAGCATAAAAGCACACATACATATACATACATGCACTATATAGAATGTAGAAGTCAAGGGATTTTTCATTTTCAGGAATTGGACAGAACATACTTGCCCACAGTTACGTGAAAGTTCCCTGCCACTTTATTGACATAGAGATGACCATGAATTCTGCATGCATCTGGAGACTGTAATGAATTATCTTCCCTGTTTAAATAAAAAACATTGAAAGTACTTGAGAATATCCACTGTCTAGCAGAAATAACAGCAGTACAGTTAGATCTCTTTTTCCTAGCATAAAGATACAGCATTATCATCTACATGTCCTTCTTGTATTCTTCTGGAATTAAAGCAGAGGTGGTGAAAGGGAGGGAAACTAGTAATGTTCAGTTTGATTAAACCAATGAGCTTTTATTCATACTTGTATTGAGAGATCTGGCCTATGAGACTGGCTTATGATATCTGAACATGGGAACAGAGAACATTAGACCATAAGTATATCTGCCCTAGAGATCTTTATTTTCCACTTCCTTCTACCAAAAATGGCTCCTTGGGAAAATTTTAATGCTACAATGAACAGAACCAAATACAATTTGGTCACACTAACAACACTGTAACAAGAAGAGCTTTCAGCTTCATTTTTTACACAAGCTTCCACTCATCACTCCTGTTGTGATGTCCACAAGAAAAAAAATCTATTTCCAAATCTGCTCCTTAGAGGGAGATGAAATCAAAATTTTTTAAACACATCTCAAGTATAAATATTGTTTCAAATACTGCACTAACAAGCAACACAGAGGCACACTAATTAAGAAGGACTTAATTAATCTGAAGACATCAAGCAAATGAGAAAAAAAGATTTTTTGACCCATCTTCAGGCTTGCCTTAGGAAGGAAGAATATATTTGGTCCTCAGACAGGGAGATTACAACACAGGAAGTGTGTATGGCAGCTTTGGTGTTTGTTTTGTTTTATTCAGTATTTTTTTGTTTAGTGCTGTTTCTAAGTGGAGGGAATTTCAGCTTTCGTGTAGAAAGTGTTTTTCCCCGGGGTGAAGAAAATAAAATCACACAGCATCTAGATTCAGCAGACCAAACATTCTATGCACTAATCTCTCAACATTTGTGCGTAGATGGAATTAAGTGAAAACAGCAAGGTTTCTCCACACAATCTTAAGAGTGCTATCTTAGACACAGGAATTTACTAACAAAACACATTTGTATTCAAAGGTTGATTCTTTTAAAAATATGAAGCATTAAGACAGGTAATGGCAGCACTGCTTTTAAAAGTTGCTGGACAGAAATATAGTTTTAAAAAAAAAGACTCTTGTTTAGTATTGCTCTGGCATTACTAATTTCCATTAAGAAGGAAACATCAGACCAAATAGAATAAAAAGCTGTGTGTGTATATTTACTCTTGTGTCTGTATATGTACATGTAAGCACACACACAAAACCTGAAAACCTCATACAGGTTGGAAACCCCAGAGGTTTTCATAAAAGAACAACTTTCCAAAGCAAGCATCAAGTGCACTATTTTAAAATTCATTAAAAAGCAGTGAGATCTTTTCTTACAACCTTGTCTTCTGGGAGTGGGGTGGAATAATAATCACAATAAAATGTTAAGTCTAATTCATAGGGTCGGAGGAAAGGGGAATAATGACACAAAATCCCAGTTTTTCTTACCGTGGTGGCAGTGCCGTAGAAGCACTTTTAAATGCACTTTTGAATATCACATCTTGAAGAGAGTGTTCTTCCTGCAGCCTACTCTGAATTAGTTGCAGCATCCTAAAGATTAGAGACAAGTGTGAAAGCATGCAACAGTGAAACAAAATCTAGCTTCACAATTCATTATTGGCTTCAATTGCAGGTTGCAAATCAAGAACTTAGCAAACTTGATGACAGTAATAAAGCATTACACTGAACTTTGGGAATAATATTTTAGACAGAATTTAAAGCTCAGGTGCTCACAGTGTGTTACCAAAATACTAAAACTAGCCAGACCCCCAAATAAGCTTCAGTACTATTACAGAACTATCACTATAGTGGGCACACACAACACCAAGATATTAAAGTGATAAACACTGTGGCAATTAAGTTATAGGAAATAATTAATTTGTTTTTGCAAGAATGTGCCAATTTGTTACAATGGCTCAGCTTTGACATTTAGATATCTATTTTACACACTTGATTCCATGATTTTAACTTCTTCTACCAAGCATTCATTTGAAAACAGAAGCTGAACGAGTCCATACATCTTGGCTTGCAACTGCATGACCCCATTGAACAGGTAAGCCCAAAGCCAATTTTCTTTTTCCGTAACAGAGATCTTAAATAATGACAAAAGCAAAGTAACTTAGCATCTTTTTGCAGGTTTGCATTCTCAAATTACAAGCAAGAGTTGTTAGACCCAAGACATAGCTGTGTCACATAGCTCTGGTGTACTTTAAAGTCACTTCAAGTACAAGTAATACAAACCATAAACGTGCCTGTCAGTGTTTTACCTTTGCAATTCTTTTTGTTGTGGGGTGAGCTCAAATGGTACCTGAAATAAAAGTAGCACATCTAATAAAACACACAGAAAGCATCCCTTCCATGAAACGCAGAAGAGAATTGGGGTGTGGGTATAGAGTTATAATCAACTACACACTTGGTACCACAGAGTAGTTTATGAAAGGACTTTGCATTTCATGTTCAAGTATAAAAATTTCTGTCCCTTCTCACCCAGAACTGCAAAGGAGCAATCTTTGAAAGACACGGGTCCAGGTGCAGATTGTTTATTTCTAGGCCCATCCCACATGAAGCTGTCAGAGACAGAAATAGTTCATGCCTCAAACATTGATATAAAGTTTTGCTCATCATAACCAAAACTGTATAAAGAAGCTACAAACAAAGAAACTTTGCTGAAGATACCTGCCTGGGACTTTGGACTATAAGTCAAACTGCTGATTAGATAAAGGGAAGCCCATTGTTCAGTCATCTCAGGCTGAGGAGAAGGTTTGCATCCACAAAAGGCCAAAGCCACCAGCTGCGGCCAAGTTTGGGTGGGGGGAGAGCACAGCTCACAGAAGCCAGGTTTACATGGAAACCCCCCCCCGCCTCCCAGTTGAGGGGGGAGAGGAGGCTTCGGGTGTGGCGTAACTTCTGGTCAGCGGCAATGAACGCCCATCCTCTGGCCCAGCTGTAGCACTCCCCAACCCCACAGGCCACATCCACGGGACTTTCATGTGAGAAGCAGCTGAGGGGGAGTCACAATCCATCAAAGACCCCCAAAAGTGCTAGACCTTGCTCTATGGGACTGCATGTGATGCAAAAGATCCAGAGTCTGCTGTAAGAGACTGACCCCCTCCCCACCCCCTCCCCCAGGAGGACATGCCTGGACATTGCTACCTGGCTCGAGGGTATATAAACCCATCCGATTCCAGGCTTTTTGGGGGGACTTTCACCACCAAGAAGACCAGCTGGAGAGGAACAATGGACCATTGTTGGGATCCACGGAGTGGTGATATTTTCTTTATTCTGTCCCTATTTCTCCCTGTCCCCCCCACCTATTTCTTATTTCTTTCTTTCTCTCTTTCATGTTTACTATCAAATAAAACCTTTGCTATTGTCACTGGCATATGGTCCCGTTTGCACCTTAGTTTGGGCAGGGGTATTTCTAAGAACCTTAAAACCTAGATCCTAACATTTTACCAACTGGATCATAACAGAAGCACTAAGGACAAGCTACCAGACCTGCTATACTTCATCAGCATTAGAGGATCACTAGTAACATCTGTTCACCAAGTTCAAACCTAAATATTGGTTAACACTAAAGTACTCAGTAAATTCAACTGCAATTAATGCTCAAATGTACCCAGAAGCTATGGCCAAAAGAGATCAACTACAGAATGTTTCTCTAAGAGGTTGGTGGAGAAAAAAAACCACAAGCAAGCAAACCAGAGCAGTAGTGCTTCACACCAAGAGGAATTCAATTTTTAAAGAAAAAGGTAAAAATCAACTTACTGGTTCATAGATTAACCCATCTGCAGAGGCAACCATTGTTTCTGCTAAATCCAGAACATCAGCCCCCACATCTATTGTAAACAGGGAGAAATATTAAGTCACACAGATGATCAGGGACAAGCAAAAAAAATTCAAGTTGAAATGATGGTTCACAGTACAGTGGTAAACTTCAGTATTTCCTATTGTTCCTTCAACCTATTTAACCTTCAGTATCAGATGATGGATATTGACCAAAAGCTCTTCAAATGTGCAGTATTTTCTCATTGATTTAACAGCTACAGAGAAGTTGTATGAACCACACATACAAGCTTTCTAGGATCTGCTATCCATAAATATTTTCTCCTGTTTTACAAGCACGGGATAGAGAACAAGACTAGTCAAAACAGAGGATGAAGTTTTGCTTATTTGCAAAACAAACAAACAAAAAACAAACAAAACCCCCCAACCCACTGATGTACCATACAATTAATGCAAGGTTTAAGCTAGCAAAAAAAAGTGAATCCTGAAAATTTGCTTGCATTCCCAGTAGAAGTAGTATTCTCTCTTCTCTCAGTCCAGGACAAGCAAGACTGAACACAATAAAGGTTCAATACCCAAACGATGTCAAAATAATAATAACTATTGCCTTTAATAAGGAAGGCATCCCTCTTATGTTCATGAGGAGGATGAAATTACATGATGGTTTCAGCGCTGTTAAACAGTAGACCAGCTTAATAAATCCCAAGTTCATAAATATATAGAAATTGTTATAAATTCCTGCTGCTGAGTTGTGTCTCACAATGAGCCTTTAGTACATTTCAACTAATGAGAGACTGAACAACAGATCCTGTTCCTGCTGACAGACAAAGCAAGGTTCTGTGAGATGTGAATGAGATGGCACAGATACTCTTCTTTATATTTCTTACTAATTCCTTCAATGACCCATATACCATCAAGATCACTACATGCCACTAAGATCATAAGAAATGACACTGGTAAAATATACTGAACAATATCCAACTATATTGTAAGCAAGTGCGTTCTCTGAAGAGGTTTTAAAATGTTTAAAAATTGTCATTGATGGACGTATTGGGTCTGACTGGGGTAAAGCTCACAGTCCTTACAGTGCTGTGCTTTGCTTTGGTAGCTGGCGTTGATAACAGACCAGCGTTTTGGCTACCGCCAAGCTGTGCTGTCCCTCTGACATTCCTTCCCCCACTGAAGGGGATGGGGGTGGGCAAGATCCTGGGAGGGGACACCAGCAGGCCAGCTGACCCCAGTCAGCCAAAGGGATATTCCATACAATATGACATCAGCTCAGATATATAAGGGAAGGGAGAGAGGAGGAGGAGGAGGCACTCAGGGCTGGTCCATGTTTGCCTTCTTGAACAACCATCACGCATGCTGAAGCCCTGCTTCCCAGGAAGTGTCCGGACATCGCTACTGATGGGAAGTAGAGATTGATTGTTTTCCCCTCTGCTCTTGCGCGCGCAACTCTCAGCTTGCTTGTTCTATTTTTTCCCCGCTGTAATAAAACTGCCTTTTCTTACCCTGATAGTCTTTGTCAATATTATTCTCTCCCCTCTCCCAGTGGGAGAGGGAGTGATAGAGTGACTGAGTGGACACCTGGCACCTAGCCGGGGTCAACCCACGACAATGGAATACTCACATTGACACCTCATGGCAACTGTAATATCAATATTGATCCTTAATTTACTGGAAAGAAAAAAAAGGCAAAAATCCATTAAGTAACATTGAGTACAAGTATAAAGAAAAAATCTTAGACTACTTGCAGTAATACAGTCAAATACCAAAATTTATACCAATAAATATAAAGCTGTTTAAAATTTGGGTGAAGCAACATGGATTTTTAGAGCACATTAAAGCAGTTGTAACTTAAGAGATAACCACCATCACACCAAAAGTCTGATTGTGTGGCATTCCTCAATATTCTGGGCATTTCCTATTGGTTTTCAGGTTAAGTTTCACAAAAGTCATTTGAACTATAAGGAATAAACCCCCTCACTATAGTCAAAGGGTTCTTTTCTCATGGAGCTTCCTCTGGGACTTAGATGACCACAGGCAAATCACATAAGCAAGGGATTCATCATTGGCTCAACTTGGGGTCAGACAGGGTCAGTAGAGAGGAGAAAAGAAGTTAAAATTATACCAGTCTCCATTGGTTCAAATTGTCAAGAACCACAGGCTGAATGATTAGCCCACAATCAAACTGGGGAATCTGTAGTCGGACATATCCCAAATCCCGTAACAGTCTCTGAACTGACAGACTACCCTTCCTGTGCGATAGCTTCACTTGGGATATAACCTACTTTAGCAAAGACCTTGTCATGGGGTAATTGCTGTTAAAAATTCCCGGTGTAGAAAGAGGAGGTGGAGTCGGAAATGAGGTAGCCAGCATTAAACTCCACCTACCTAAAAACTCATAAAACCAGGAGGACCCCTGAAGAAGCCTTCTTTGAGGCTTCCGGTTCTCAGAGGAAAGACGCTGCTCTCCTCCCCTCTGCACCAACTGGGTAAGGTCTCCCCAAACCACATGGCTTGGGGCTGCCAACCTGCATGGTGTGGGGGGGAGGGGGACAGGAGAAACAGAACTTAAGCCACCTCATTCTGCTGCCCCATGCCAAGGAACTTCGCCGGCTCTGTTCGCCTAGCCTGGGCCAGGCCGGTCCCCTCTCTGTGGCACGGCCCGGCAGGAAGAGGTTTGGAGGTCAGGCCCTGTGGACCTCGGGCACGCCCTGCCCGGGTAGACCCTCAGTGAACTCGGCACGAGAGAGAGAGAGAGGGAGGAGCTCGAACCGGGTTCCAGCGGAGAGAGAGAGAGAGCTCAGACTGGGCTCCTCCCGCGGAGCTCAAATGTGAATCCCGCTGGGCAGCCCCGGGCGGCCCGGCACAGAAAAGAAGCCTGGATCAACTTCTTGCAGCACGGGTGCAGTCCTGCTGGGCCCCCACGACTAAAACACAGCTTAGATGGAGGGGCAGCGCAGACGGAATCTTTTCCTCTACTTCAAGCACGAACTTATAACATTTAAACCACGCGGGCGAAAGCCACGTGACCATTGCCCAGCCGAAAGACAAATTAACTGTTCCTTTTCTAATATCAAAATGAGACTTTGGGGACATTCGTTTCTCCCTCCCACACAGAAAGAGCACAAAAATAAAGGCACCTACGAAAGGTACAACATAGAGACTTTAAGTTAATGAATATAATTAAGCTTATTTTCAAAGAAGGAAGAGATGAGGAGTGCTTTAATGCTGAAAGTTCTTTTGTAAAAACATGTTGATAAAGTTAGCTGTAACATACCTTGTAATATATGAATAATGGTCTAAAAGAGGTGAGAAAAAGGGAATGTAATGTTCTAAGTTGTAAGCAGTGGACTGAAACTTTTATGTATAAGATTTTTCTTTCCTCGCCCCAGGAAACAGTAGAAGAAGACTTGTGTTGCTGATGATGAAGTAAGGAGATGTCGTTGTCACTGTAATAGAAACATTCGCTCTCAAAAAGAACACCTCAATGACCATCATATGTCCATTGGTAGTAGCCCTGGGAAAGCTACTGAAATGGGAGGGGGTCTGGAAAAGCAAATGCCTCCCTTCAAAGAGAGGATTGCTTGCTGGAAAGCTAATAACCATGGAAACTATGTTTCCTATGGGGGTCAACATGATAAAACAAAAGAAAGCTTCTCTCTCTACATAAATTAAGAAAACTGTTTTGTTCTAGTGGTGGTGGATTAACTATAAGTTGAAGTGTTACCTTTTGTACGGTCAGTAAGAAAGAAAATGGAAAAGGTGGGGAGGGAAAAAGAGTGTTCTAAAAGGTTTGGTATTAATGCATGATTAGTATTCCTACTCTAAGTCTGTTAATACAATTTTTTTTTGTATTCCTTAAAGTATAAACCTGCTTTGCCTACTATTAATCCTTATCTCACAACAAAATCAAATAATTTTGACTGCAAAATTACTGTTTATACCTAATTTTGATCCCCTAACCTCAAAACTGCAACAGACCTAAATGTGAAATCCCTGCTGTCTGAATGGATTTACCATCATTTGAGTTTTTGATACACCTCCTTTAAATTTTTCCTTTTTTATTTTCATTACAGAAACCTTTATTTCTGATGTACAGCTTTTAAAGCTATTTCAGTTGAGTTTCAGTAAGTTCAGTTCGTGGGTGCCTGGCAATGGGCCATGATACAGACACATAATATTTAAAGGTGTTCAGGGCACAAAATCTGCATTAACTTTACAGGGACTCATGGGTGCCTGACCAGCTCTGGAAGAAAGGCAGTCCAGACAGGCACATGACGCCATCAGCAAATATATCTTCAGGGGGGCTGCATCTGGAGACAAAATCAGTAGCAACCTCTAATAATGCAGTCAAAGCTCTGAGTACTTCAGGTTCACCTCCAGCACCACAAAGTATAATGGCAATAACTAACTGTATGAACTAGAGAAAGTCTTGAGCCAAAGTAGGGGGGGTTTACCTACCTGATGTGGAGTTACAATGTTCTCTGAATTGTTAGCAATAATTCCTAAGGGAGCTCCTTCAATAACAAAGCTATACTATTTTGACTTCTTCATTGCAGAAATCTCAATTTATCTTCTTCACATAGAAGAAAAAGCCCCAAAACAATCAACAGATGAAAAATCAAATTTATAACTTCAATTATAAATTGTTTGCAAGTCATATCAACATTTAAAACCTATTCTTTCCTGAAATGTAGGCAACTAACATTTTAAAAAGGATTATAACAAATAATGTTACCTCTTAAAATCCTTGTCTACTTCATATTCATATTTCATCCATGTGTCCCGGTACACCATGAACTCCATTATAGTCAGGAAAGCTATTGTTATAAATGCTATCAGAGAAACTGGACAGAGGGAAAAAAAGTAGAAATTCATACTGTGAGAAATATTATTCAGAAACATAAGCAGAACAAAATTCTAACAATTCCTGAAGTAGAGCGTTACCAGTATAACACTGGTATCTTTGATTTATAAATCCAAAAGGTGCTCTTAGAAAGTTGCTTTCATACCGATAGTATTTGTTTTTAGACAGGGGTGGAAAAGAGTAAGTCCTACCTTTACATCAAGAAAGTACTTTTTACATATGGTCAAATACTGGAATGATTAGGAGGTTGTGAAATCCCTGTATGGAAAATTTAAGAACAGGCTATATCCTCCTCCACATATAAAACACACACAAATCACTGTCAGGGATGGTCTAGGAAAACTCAATCCTAACTTCCAATATGAAAGAAGAAGGTAGTGCACCTTGAAATCCCTTCAAGCCTCCACTTGACTACATGTTAAGTTTTTATAACAATTTTTTTATATCAAGTTTTAGACTAAAGAAGCTAGCAGACAAGAGAAATTATATGCATTATATTACTTGTGTATAGCTGCACAGTCATGATTCCCATCCCAGTATTTCAAACAATTCTCCCTCTGGCAGCAAGCAACAGGCAGCTATCCATTCTACCAGTAAGTGAAGATCTTGAAATTTTTAGGATGAAAACGAATTGGTATATTTTAGTGGCACATGTGCTTCACTTATCTCCAAGGCAGCCTACTCATCACACTTGCAAAGTTGTACAATGCAAGGGGAAGATCACCATGCTGCACAGTCAGAAACACAGTAACAGATGCACAGAAGCACCTGCTATGCCCCTTTTATTAAATCATGGCTTTTATAAGCTTGAAAACACTTCAGTTATGGAGCATAGTAGCAATTTGTACAGCTTATTGGCATTATAGTTTTTTCATTTACATTCTGTGGAATATCTCTATGGAATCTGTGAAGGGCAACTTGAGAAAAAACAAGTTCATTGTTGATAGGCTTCAACTGACTACACAGTGGTCCACAAGCCAGAGGTGGGAGCAGAGAATAAAGGCGCTGTCCTTGGGATCAGGAAAGAAGCTATTGACTGTTGCATTGATCAGCAACGTTTCCAGTTCTAGCTTTCAGCTGACACTATGTAACAATCACATATATGAAACCTTTCATGTCAACTGCACTAATCAGTTATTTATTCTGCCTCTCAATTTCCTTTTGGAACCAGTAGGCCAGACTCACCTTGGCTATGCAATAGGAAAACTGGAGCCATATCAGCTATCCAGAGCCACACAAACACAATTAGAGCCATAGCTGCTTTCCGGGTAATTCTGAGCAAAGGTACGTGTGGATCGGAACAGGAAAATAAAGTCTTGTAGAATTTTCTTTCCTGAAGGGTCTCCCAGCCCCAGAGCTGGAGTCTCAGCCTGTTTGAGAGACCAGTACTTCTTTTGCAATGGGTTTGAAAGCAGTGAAAGTCTGAGAATAGAGTTTTGGTATGTTTTAGATCCCTATCACATCAGAAAGTAAGCCTGACACTTTAATCCTGAATGAAACAGGAATACTATATTCAGATTTCATAATGGCACATAAAAAGACAATCCTATGTTGTCATTTATAAGGTTACTGGGATAAAACCAAAGAATGTTAAAGTAACTTCTGGTGTTGAGAAATCCTTAAGGCACCAAAGGTCTCATGAAGGATGGTGCTATACTACAAAAAAAGATTCTTTAAGCATTTTGTGGTTTTATACAAATTACAACATAGAAACAACACACTTGTTTTCTCAGGAATGAGACTAACATTAACAAAGAGTTATTTAAACACTTCTTAGAGATTATCTTATATACAATATCCTTTAATTATTAACAGTGCACTTGAGGAAACAGCAAAGATATAGATACTTCTGATATTTACTTCTACAGTGTATGTGGCTTAACAACTTCAGAGCTTATCTCTAGGTTGCAATTGCTTCTTGAACTTTTTATTCAACTGAGTTTCAGGCATAATCACACATGAGATTTTTGTCCTCCATTTCTAATTGCTAGCAGTTTCCTATCTGCAAATAATTCCAATAGTCCAAGAGATGAAGTCACTATTTTCAGATCAGACCACCTCTAACTCAGCTCAACTTGAAGACACAATTTTATAATCAGATACATAAAGAAATGTCTTTTTTACAGCTCCAGCTTTTTCAGAGAAGCTCAAGTGACTAATAGGGACAGTACAAGCACATGTCCTGGATTAAAGTGTTCAGTTCTTCAAAGGGCTTTCCTTACTCTTAAAATCAAGTACACCTTCAAGAGAAAAGCTTTAGAAAACTGCTCTTCATCCTGATGCTCAACTTATCTGACTCTGGAGAATATTTTTCTACTTTTGCAAAAGCATAGTGTTGAATCCCATCATCATTTCAAGTCATGCTCACTCCGTCTCATCCAGAAACCTGACACCAAGAAAAGAGTTTGGTGAGACAACAAATGTGAAAGTTTTATTACAGCCTTGGCACAGTGCACTTCCAGTTGCAACTGGTTAGAAGTTTTTACTTCTGACCTTTACATCAGGTTGAGCCTCAGCAGCTTTATACAAAAATCTCCTTTCAGATGAGTGATGAATGCATCTGTTTGGATAAGATACTATGTCTTTCCTTGAAGGGGATGAGCTCAGTCAGTCCACCAAAGAATTCAAGAAACCAATTTTGGCTAGTTCCAAGTGAGCACAGATGCCTGTCTTCCTCACACTGAAGTTTTTATCAATATCAGCATCTCAACAAGGCCTACCTGTGCCTCCGCTCGCTGAAGTCTCCACATAGCTTTCAGGAACCTTTGGAAAGGCATCCAATTCTTTCATCAAATTCAAGGTCTTCTTCCGATTCAGTCGCCTCATCTTCAGCACACTCCTCCACCTCCTCCTTCATATATTCCTTCTAATTTGAGAATAAATTGTTGTGATTAAAAGACACAAGCAACATTGCTCAAACTGACTGGGTTTAACATAAATCAATAACAAGGCCATTAAAATCCCAGAAATATGTTTTCAAGAAACACACACTAGACAACTGGATGGTCACTCTTGCTTCAAGAAAACTGTTAAAGATGGCCTGGACACTGCTGCTTACAGTCCAGCCACATCCAGCACATTCACCATTTAATTATTATGATTAATTTCTTTCTCAATTAAGTTCTTATTGGTTGTGAATATATTGCATTTTAAATTAAAAAAAAAATTCAAACTCAGTCTTGAAGTAAGTTTGCTAAACAGACCTGACAGTGCACAGAAGTCACTGACTTGGGAGGAAATATCTAATAGGCTGCATGAACTTCAGAGGACATAAGACTGCTCTGGGCTCCTACATTTGGCCAATGTGGGCACAAACCATATCCTAAAGGGAAAAAAAGGTGCATTTTGCATTTTTACAGGTGTAGAATATTATGAACATAAAACGACCATTTTTTTCCTCTATAAAAATACCTCCCAAAGCAAGTTATGGATCAAATCCTAATTCCATCCTTCAGAATCATTTCTGTCCATGACATGATCTCTGCTTGGAGTCATGTTAAGCAGCAGGATGCTGAGAAAAGCAGCTTGCCCAGGAAATACTGTCTTAAACAATTTCCAAATCATGCAAATATGCTCACAACCTGGTACTGCCAATATGCTGCAAGTTTTAACAAGTTGACACTGTTGTTTTTCTCCTGTGGAACTGCTGAACTTCACCCTGAATTTCTGAAGCTATGAAAACCATCATGCATTTACTGTATTCTGAGAATATGTCATCTTATTGTTCCCTATTTAAACACTATAAGGTGGGCAAGCTAACCGACATTGCCAACACATGAGACAGTTATCATCATCATCTTGTGGGAAAATCTGTGAACTCATCTCCCCTGTTTCAAAAGAACATCAAATGTCTGGCATGTCCTAGTGAAATTACTCAAGATCTATTCCCTGTTCTACCCCTTCCTGGTGCTGAGCAGGCTTTGTGCCATGCAATAACAAAGCAATAGACTCTACTGGAAATGAAAGTTCACACAAGAAAAAGCATCTATTCCTGCAACTTTCTCATTCTATTATTATACAAGCTAAATAAGAGACAAAGCACAGCATAAATGCCACTTAAGACCAGAGGTCCGCTCGAAGCCACGGCAACTCGGACCCAGCTGAGGAGCTCGGGCACTTTTCGCTTCCTCGGACAACTTGGCAGCGAAGCCGCTACCGGCGCGTCCCAACACCCGCTTCCACGGGCGCGGAGCGGCCCCAAGCCTGAATTCCCCCCCCCCGGGGGCTCGGCCCCGACTTCCCACGCCGAGAGAAGCCCCGGCCGCCCGCTCGGAGCCCACACACCTGTGCGGGCCGCGGGCGCTCCCGGCCGCCGCCGGGCACCGGGCAGCCGCGGGACGGGACAGGCCGCGTCCCCTCGCCCTCGCCTCGCCCTCCCCTACCTCTCGCTTCTGCCGCCGCTGCCCAGCGCCGCGGGCGAGGCCGGACGGGGGAGAGGAGCCGCAACGCGCTGCCCGGCGCCCGCCCCGCTGAGCATGGCACCGCCGGCCGAGGCGGCTCGCTCCACCGCCGACGCCCGGCGGGAGTCGCGGGCCGACGGGAGCGCCGGAGCGCCCCGCCCGCCCCTGCGCGCATGCTCACGGCCCCTCGAGCATGCGCCGCTGCCGCGGGCTGGGACGAGCAGGAGCGGGCGCACATGGATGCGCCGGGGGCCGTGTCCGCCCGCGTGGCTCCCGGGGACCCTGACGGGGAGGGGAGCCAGGAGCAGCCGCTGGCCGAGCCTCCGGAGCCGCCGGCAGTGCGGCCCCACGCCGCTCCCGTGGCTCCCTGCATAGCCCCGCAACGGGTCCCGCAGGTGCGTGGGCTCCCGGCCATGGCAGTGCCACCCCCGCCGTGACAGAAGGGACGTGCTGCTCCGCAGGATCTGTGACCCTGCGAGGTACTGAGTGAGCGTTTAAAGCGATGTATGTCAAGTACCTTCCAAAGCAAACTGATGAAGGGCTGTCACGCGGCTTGCGGTGTTAATTCTGGTTTGGACACTATGGATGTAGAAGCAGGCAGCGTTTGAAAAGAGGCAGCATCTTAGATTAACTATGAAGGAAAAGGCTTTAAGACAGTGGGCTGTAAAAGTGTGGAAGGAAAGATTTTAAGCTCGTAATGTTGCCTTTTCCCCCAGCCTGGAAAAGAAACTCGAGATCATTTTAGCAAGGAGGTAATATAAAAGAGGATCTTTATTTTGAAGGTCTTCAGGAGCAGTTATGGAAAGGTATCCATAAAAGCCCACCCCCTCCAGGGGTGAGGACATATTTATAGCTTTTAGGAAATTAGCATAACTGATTAAAAGCACCAATTAGGAGAACAAGTGATGATTCAATTCCCCCCCAGGTCCAGCCCCTTCTCTGGAGTCCCCCTCTCAGCACTGGCTCTACTTTGTTTATGAAAATGCACCTCAGAGTTGTTCTCGGCCTTGGTTCCCAGGAAGAACCGAGATAGGACAGGGCCTTGTACCTCCTGGGGCTTGGAGCTCTGGAATTTGTTTTGTCTTTCTGCTTAGGGAAAGGCCATGGAAAAGTACTGGGAAAACTAGCTATTAATACTGTAGTATATGTTGTAAAATAATTCGTGCTAAAATTTAAGATTACAGCATTTTACTGAAGTTGAGAGAAAGAACAAATGCTGGAAACAGGTAGCCCCAAAAATTGTGCAGTTCGTGGGATTTCCTTGTCTGGCAGAGCTCCAGGATATGTCCACAGATAAGCATTTCGTGGGATTTCCTCGTCTGGCAGAGCTCCAGGATATGTATTCTACATGTGTATAAACAAAGATATGGCTCCAGGATATGGATTCCATGTGTGCATATACAATAAATAATATACGTCACCAGAAACTCATTCCATCAGCAAAATCGACTACTGATTTCAGGAACTGTTGTCAGACATGGTGGAAAGACAGGAAAAAACTACATTGTTGTATTGAAAAGATAAAATTAACAAAGAAGAAAAAAGGTACAAAAAGACACCTCATGGAAACCACAGCGGGGGAACTGGTGAGATTCGAACCAACAGTGTTTCGGACCCAGTTCACCCCAATGCCGATCGCCTGGCTCGGCGTTGTTTTTTGCTTCGTGGCTCTTTTTCAAATTTTATACATTGATTTTTAATAAATTCTCTTTAATCATAAAATTGGCTGATTCTTTTATAACAATACAATAGGCTACAGAGCTACAAATATGTGTGCAAAGAGTACAAAGAACACATAAAAGAAAAAAGGCAGAAACCAAACAGCATCATTCCCCCCTTTTTTAGAGACTAACAAGACTGTCTTGTCTAGTCTCTACTCTGCATTTAACCATACCACTGGTTTATATAACTGGCCATCCCACTAGTTGTTATACAGATGCCAATTATAACTACAGCTACTATGAACATTTCTTTTATCTAGGTTCAGTTTGGTAACCATGAAGTGAGTGTACTGAAGATATTCAAGGTTCAGGAAGCTCTTTTGAGAGTTACTTGGTGTAGAATTTGAGTTTGCTTTCAAATTTTAACCACATTTCTAAAGAAAAATTTCTTCACTCTTATCTGCATAAGAACAACCAGTGTTAATGATTTTGTGGCTATTAGGAAATTAAGAGCCATTTTGTTTTGTCAACAACCCTTAATATGATTAAATATTACATTTGGAAGCACAGCCCCATGGGCACAGGCCCAATCTTTATCTTGGGGCAAAACTTACCAGGCCAGATTCTCATATCCAATACCACTTTGACAAGTTGTTCTTATGAAGAGCTTTTGGATACATTTTGGACTAGAGTTGCATGCAAATTTTAGGACCAAATTTGAATCATGGTTACCAACTGTACAGATAAGAGGTACAAAAGAACAGTTTAAATCATATCATTCTAATTTGTATCAGTCTCTGTTTTCTGGTTGTCTAAGGAGCAGATGTCTTCTTAACTCTGGAGCAGTGAATTCAAGGCTCTCTGCCAGCAGCTTTGGATTTGGTGAGGGTAGTCAGGACTTGGAATGACCCTTTCCACTCAGCTTGTAAGGTTACTGTCCCTCCATTCAACATAGACTCAGTATCCAGGCTTGAATAGTTGCCAGTCTTCCTTCCTTCCAGATGACTTTGCTCAGTTCTAGACCTTTCATTGATGTAATCAGTTCAGCTTTTTGTGATGGTACATTTGATGGCAAGGCTTTTCTCTTGGTTACCTGGTTCGTGGTTGTCACTGCATAACCTGTCTTTTGTTTGCCATCTCGTCTGAAGCTGCTCTCAGCTGCATACAGCTCCCAGTCTGGCACATCCTTCAGGTCTGGTCTGCTGGAATAGGCTTCTTCCATGGTGTCAGAGACTGAAAATAGTTCATGCCTCAGACATTGATGTAAAGTTTTGATCAGAGAAGCTTCCCTGAAGATACCTGACTGGGACTTTGGACTGAGCTAAACTACTGAGATTAGATAAAGGGAAAAACCCTATTGTTCAATCCTCAGCCTGAGGGAAAGGAATGCATCCACAAAAGCTGAAGCCGCCAGCTGTACTGAGAATCATTTCTGGCTGAGTTTGGGGTGGGGGGCAAAGCACAGCTCACAGAAGCCACGTTTACACAGCCCTCCCCCAGCTGAAGGGGAGAGGAGGATGGCGTAACCTCTGATCAGAGGCAATACACACGCATCCTCCAGTACACAAATTGGCCCAGCTGTAAAGCCCCCCCAACCCCACAAGCCACATCCACAGGACTCTCACGTGAGAGGCAGCTGAGGGGGAGTCACAATCCATCACAGACCCCCCAAAGTGCTCCCCAGACGCCTTGCACCACAGGACTGCACGTGATGCAAGCAGAGTCTGCTGCTGGAGGCTGCCCCCTCCCCCAGGGGGACAAGCCTGGACATTTTCACCTGCCTGAGTGTATATTAACCCATGGCACTCTGTGCTTTTTGGGGGGACTTCCACCACCGAGAAGAGGACATCAGAACACCAATGGGACCCACGGAGTGGTGATACCTTTTTGTCCCTGTCCCTCTCTGTCCCCCCCATCTTTCTCCCTACTCTCTCTTTTCTCTCTTTTCTCTCTCTTCTTCTCTCTCTCATATTTACTATCAAATAAAACCTATACTATTGATTGGCATATGGTCTCGCTTGTACCTTAATTCGGGCAGAGGTATCTCTAAAGAACTTTAATAATTAGATTGTAACACATGGTCTGCAAACAGTCAAACTTAGATACATTATCAGTTAGTGCTGGGAACAGAGACATACTAGGATTGACAGCAAACGGTTTCAGTATAACATTATTCAGTATCAGTAGCATGGCATAGGGTACATGTCCTCCATGTTCACAGAACAAACTTGGGTAGCATGCAACTGTTGGGTGTATCAATTCTTAGCTGCTGGTTGGATGCAGCAATTTTCAGTTGCTGACTGCCCCAGTTCTCCAGTTTCAGGATTCTTTTGCATAATAGCAAAGAGTCCTTGGTCTTTCTTACTCGCAGGGATGCAGAAGGTCTTTTTAAAATTTAACTCAGTAAACCATCCTAAGATATTTGTTAACACAGGACTCTGCTTACTTATAGCACGGTTTAAGGGAGCCTAAAAACGGCTTCTTGTTCTTTGGACCCGGTGTTTCTCTTTTGAGTGCCTACCAACGCAGACAAAGAGCGCTCGCTGCCCGCCGTACGGCCGGGGACGGGCGCGGCATGCGGGCACCCCTGCCCAGGGGCACCCCCGACTCGCCCGCGCTCGGCCCGTGCTGCTGCTCACAGCGGCTCTCGAGTGTCTCTAAAACAAACTCGTTACTGTGGAAAAGTGCGATAGGGCCGTTCCTGCCCGTAGATCTCACACTCCCGGCCCGCTCCGGGCCGGTGTGGGTGGGGCCCAGGGGCGGCGGGCGAGCCGGGCCGTGGCTGTGCAGCAGCGGCCTCCCCGCCGCCGGAGCAGGGCCGAAGCGGCTCAGCAGCGGCCCTAGTCCCGGTTCGCTTCCCGGGACCGCTCCCCCACGCATCCCCCGGCCGTCACCAGGGCAATGGCAGGAGTCACCTCGGCCCCTCTCAGAGTGACTGGTGCCCCGCTTCTATGACGGGGGAGTGACCGCCCTGCTCGCGGAGCCGTCTCGGGAGTCTGGGAGCTGCCCTTGCCTTAAAATCTTGGAAAAAACTTTCTACAGATGGAACACAGCAAGTGGGGGCTTCTCCCCCTTCCCTTACAATGGTGCGAACCGAGCTCCACAAAACTTGTAGGAAGTGAGGATCTCTCCCTCGCCTCCCACCAAGGAGCAGGTTGGACACCCAGCCGCTCCACAAACTTGTAGGAAGCGAGGCCTATCCCCCGCCTCCTACCAAGAAGCAGACTAGGCCTCCTCCGGCCGCTCCATGCCCAGACGTCTCCAGGACAGCTTTCAGTTCAAAACCCGCGCGTGCTAAACACGAAATAAACTTTCGCACTGTGATTTGCTTTTCTCCACCAGTGAGCAATCTCAGCCGAGATCACACACACGGGCGCTCCGCCTCCTCCCCCCCAGCCGATCTCTGGGGCAGGCTGGAAAATCGGCGATAGGAAAAACTTGGAGAAATTATTTCAAAAGCAAATTCTCTCACCACCACGCCAGGTTGTCCTGGGATCGCCAACAATTACTGACTTTAAACAGATACACAATACATAAACAATACACACACATACAAACTACAAACTACACACTACACAACGAAAAGAACCACCTTTATACTACCTCCTGTGGGATCTTGGAACCATGGTCTCGACCTCAGGCCCGTGGCAGGGAATTCTTTAGATTGCTGTCAGAAAGGAATTCCTTGCAGGATATTTTCGGTCCAGAGGAAGGGTACCAGGTTCTCGTGTCCCTTCTGGGTGTGCCAAATAACTGTTGCCTTTTCCCCCAGCCTGGAAAAGACACTCGAGATCATTTCAGCAAGGAGGTAATATAAAAGGGGATCTTTATTTTAAAGGTCTTCAGGAGCAGTTATGGAAAGGTGTCCATAAAAGCCCACCCCCTCCAGGGGTGAGGACATATTTATAGCTTTTAGGAAATTAGCATAACTGATTAAAAGCACCAATTAGAAGAACAAGTGATGATTCAATTCCCCCCCCCCCAGGTTGTATTGGGTCTGACTGGGGTAAAGCTCACAGCCCTTACAGTGCTGTGCTTTTTATTGGTAGCTGGCATTGATAACAGACCAGTGTTTTGGCTACTGCCAAGCAGTGCTGTCCCTCTGACATTCCTTCCCCCGCTGAAGGGGATGGGGGTGGGCAAGATCCTGGGAGGGGACACCAGCAGGCCAGCTGACCCCAGTCAGCCAAAGGGATATTCCATACCATATGACATCAGCTCAGATATATAAGGGAAGGAAGAGAGGAGGAGGAGGAGGAGGCACTCAGGACTCCATCCCTGTTTGCCTTCTTGAGCAACCATCACGCGTGCTGAAGCCCTGCTTCCCAGAAAGTGTCCTGACATCGCTACTGATGGGAAGTAGAGATTGATTGTTTTCCCCTCTCCCAGTGGGAGAGGGAGTGATAGTGACTGAGTGGGCACCTGGCACCTAGCCGGGGTCAACCCACGACAGGTCCAGCCCCTTCTTTGGAGTCCCCCTCTCAGCACTGGCTCTACTTTGTTTATGAAAATGCACCTCAGAGTTGTTCTTGGCCTTGGTTCTCAGGAAGAACCGAGATAGACAGGGCCTTGCACCCCCTGGGGCTTGGAGCTCTGGAATTTGTTTTGTCTTTCTGCTTAGGGAAAGGCCATGGAAAAGTACTGGGGAAACTAGCTATTAATGCAATAGGCTACAGAGCTACAAATATGTGTGCAAAGAGTAGAGAGAACATAAAAAAGAAAAAAGGCAGAAACCAAACGGCATCATTAAGCCAGTCTTCAGACCTGAAGAAAGTAAGAGGGCTCATGTACACCCAAAATCTCAGTCCTTTTCCCTGCGCTGGTGGAATTAACTACTAGGCACTGCCTCGCCACAAGCTTGATGCCTTAGTAACTGCAGCATTAGTTTATCTGCAGATTTTTCCTTACAGTCCTAGCTTCTCTCATTCTCTGTGCCAGGGTCTCCAGTAGTCTTTATATCTGTGAGGATACCAAAACAGACAGACCAAGTCGATTATTGTGGGGTTATTTTATGCTACTGCCACCCTGCCCACAAGTAGCTGACCCAACCTTGACACTTTACAGCCAAAACGGGAGCTCTCCTAATATCTTCCAGGAAGTACTAACATCTTAGATGATATCAAAATGATTAATGAAAAATTGCTCAATATAAGGTTTAAAAAAAAGAAATTATACCAAAAATTTATATTCATAGAACTGAAAAAAATACCACTGAATACTCCAGTATTTTTGATGAGGCAAGCAAATAAAACCCACGCCCTAGAAACATAGATAGTGGTGAATTCCACAGCATTATTTCAGATTTGCTCCTTTTAATGGTTTAGAGGAAAAAGATGTATGAAAAAATAGTTTCAATAGCATGACAAAGTAAACAAAATTTTAATTAAACAATCGTTTGGGTATCTACAGCATTTGAGAATAAAAGGAGCCTGAAATGAGAAAAGAGTATGAACAGATTCAGAGTTGTTTTTTTTTTTGCTTTTTAGGGATAGGCAGGAAGGAAGGAAACAAAGATGCAGCCACATGCCAGTGTTTTTACTGATTTATGATCAGTCTGCTTCCATCATTTTAACAACTATAATAACAAGTGGATCAGAAAGAAAAAGGGGGAGGGAAGTATGATATTACAAGAGATAAATTGCCAGGCTAAAAATATGATTATCTGTACATTTGTTCCCTCATCTCAGAAAGCGCAGGCAGCTTTAGCTCTGGCACATAAAGCTCTTACAACGACATGCCTAGGTCCTAGGGTATAATTCAGCAGCCAAGGATTTTTCTGGCTAAGCCATATTTTCCCTTGAAATGCTCTCAGCACTGAGGTTTGGAAGGAGAAAATGATAGGTCTGCTTATTAGCTGTGCAGCAGAGATGCTCAACAGATGTTCTCACAGGCAAACAATCTCAGCTGCTCACAGACAAACATGGGCTCGGCCTTAGTGCTCAACACTACATTGAGATGCCTCTTACGGAGAAGTGACATGGGGCAAAACTGCTTGCAGCTTTGCACCATTATAGTCCTATTTGTAACTACAGATGTCTCCATGAGATTTTATGAGGGAAAACACAGGGGAAAAACATCAGAATTTAGGAAAAAACAGAGAAAAATTACATAGTGATAACACTGTCCATTACACTAAAACTATGTATGTGACTGCACTGTGTTAAAGTGACACAACAGTGATTGTACTGCGTCCATCAAGTACCAGACTACTCTAATTCAAACCGTGCTCCTTTCCTTATGCCCCTGTGTGTTTTCTGCTCTTCTGATCACACCTAAGTCGTGGCAGCCTATAAGTATCTGCCAAATAATTTCAGGGAGCCTGATGAGGAAGAAGAAATCCAGCTGCCAACAGCAAACCATGCAGGTGAGCCAACAGGCTGCCCCTCAGCTGCTGCTTTATGCATTTGTTTCAGTTCAGCATTTAACAAGATCCCAAAGCACCCCGAGACTTAAATGCAGCCACCTATGCAAAAATACAACTGTCTTCCCAAAAAGCCCAGCACTTTTTAACTGGTAATTTATGAAGTCCTTTGATGTGTGCAAAGAGAGGAAGCCACATCTCATATCTGTACAGTTTAGCAAACCACAAATTAAGTAGGACAGAAAAAAATTCCCAGGAGTATGGGCTATGAAGAACATTGATATCAAAGACAATAACAAAGAGGACGGTAGTAGATCAAACAAGAGAAACGAAGGTTAACATGCACGGATATCGCCCACCTGCGCTTCAACATGTCAGCATTAGTTAAAATGCTGAAAACCATGTGCAGGATACACAAACTAAAATAAAAACCTGGATAAAGCATGTCGAGACTAAACACAAACCCCCAATCATTTACTGCTGCTACAGTCACCTGCACAGGTGGTTCATAATAGCTGAAAAAGCATTTCGTTAGCGTGAAAGGGTGAGAGAAAGGCTGCATAGCAGGAGCGGGATCGGCCAAGAGTGCCTGCAGGGGGTGAGGTGAGGCAGGGATTCTGAGCAGAGAACAGCCGCTTTACCCAAACGTGGAGGCATCGAGGTGGCATTTCAGAAGAAGGAGCAGAGGAAACAGGTGCAGAAGAGCGAATATGGAGATGAGTGGTGGGAGTGGCTGGAAAGGGAGTGGAGGAGAAAAAAGTCCTGGAGGCCGAGAGGTGAGGGCTGGGAAGACTGGAAAGGATATGGCGTAAGGCGGGAGGGCAGCGAAAGGACAGCAAATGATGCCATAGGTTTTAACTTTTTATTTTCCAGATCAAGACTCCTCTAGTGTATTGTTGACAATGGTCTGGGCTGTCCAGCTGTCCACCAGGGTTTTCAGGCAGCAGCCTGACGGTGGCTACAAGGAGCGTCCCCGACCTGAGCAGGTTCACTGCTGTCGGGCACTTTCGTCCCTTGCCGCAGGCTGTGCCTCCCTTAAGGGTAGACACTGTAACCACCAACACCGGAGAATACGTGGGGGGGATCTTTCGCCTAGGAATAAGAGAGATACTGTAACGCAGGGTTGACAGCACTCTGGGCATCCAGGGTGAAAGACCTCGGTGCTCAGCGTGCATCAGACTTTATTCTGAGGGCAACAACCAATCATGAAGGGGCACAGGGGAGGAACCAGGGAGGGACAAGGGGATAGGGACCAACTGGGGAGGGAAGGGGGAGGAGAAGGGAATACAGACAAGGGGATAACACAGTTAACAAACAAGTAACTTGGAACATTCCAGAAACCAAGAATAACTGACAGGAGAGTGGCAGGTTGCTGGACAAGTGGGGAAGGGACAGCCAACCCCTAGGAGACCCGACCCCCTTCAGGGGCAAACCACTACTAACTCCACCCCAGGGGTGACTTTACTCCTGGGCTTCTTTAATCCAGAGCCTCCTAGGGGGAGAAGGGGTTTTAGGGACCTGAACCACCGCAACAGTATATGACTCTAAGACTCAATAAATTGTCAGCTAGTGTTCTGTTACTGTTATTTAGAAGAAACAATTTCTCTCTAAGCCTGAGTTTCAAGGACATACTCTTTCTCCAAAAGCCCAGAATGTGAACAACCATGGACATCAGTAGAGAGAAGAAGGGGGCAAACTGGGGATGGGACTTCAGGACCCGAAGCTGTAATTGGACAATGGGTTTCTGATATGCAGATGGTCTGAAGGTATATCTGTCCAAAAAGCACGTGCTAGGCATCCATTTTGGGTGTAGTCTCTGCAAGACTCCTGCATGGCCCAAAACGTACCTTGTTTTAATAAATACTTCTTTTATTCTTTTAACTCTGTCCAGCTTCTGTTTCAGGTCAGCCTTTCATAAGGCATCAGTTTTGGCGACTCTCCACCGGGACGGGAGGCTGCTGAAAAACCCCTGGACCCAGAGGAAATCCAGCCTTCGCCCTCTCTCTTCACCAGCACGGAAAGGGGAGGCTGTGACCACAGTCCAGATGGTATCAGAGCCCAAGGATCCTTGGACCTGACATGGAGGCACGTGAGTAACTGAATAAAAGCAGTATTCTGTTTGTTTTAGTCTATGAGGGAGGGGTTAAGAGATCATCGATCTCTTAGAGTTTGTTTAGCATCTCTGGGGCTCAATATAGTGTCCCAAGGGGGCTGTAGCTTACTTGCTACTTCCCCCTCTGGTTGTTTTTAGCTCGTGAGAGCTTAGTGCTGCAGCAGTAGCAGTTTGGCTTGGAGCCAAGGGTGGGGCAGTGGCTTAAACTGCTGCCTGCTGGCACCAAGCTCGGGAGTTCGAATCCTCCCTCCTCCTTGTTCTCTCTGTTAGCTGGTTAGTGTATCATTTATAAGTACATACGATGGATTGTAAGTTTTCTTGTTCAGATAATGCTCAAATACCTAAGGATTCACCATTAGGTCTAGTCTTAGAAAACTGGCAAGAATTAACTGGCATGTGTAAACATCTTACAAAATCCAAGATTATACGGTTGTCTAAAACCATTTGGCCAACTTTTAATTTAAAAAACAGTCGAAAATGGCCTAAACTTGGTAGCTTGGATGAAGAACTGATATTGGATTTAACATCTTGCCTGTGTGAAGGACACTATTACGAAGAAACTGAGTACTTGAGATTCTTTTTAGTTATAGCACAAGATGAGCAGCTACAGAAGCCTAAACCATAGTATGTGCTGTTCTTAAGGAAGAAGGAGAAAAAGAGTGAAGGGAAACCGCCCATATTAAATCCAGTGTGTGATAACAGAGACGAAGCAGAGTTGAGACGCGGTAAAAAGACTCTACAACCTGTTAGAGTTGTAAAGTAGGTATGTATTTTATTCAGCGCCAGACGCAGGGGGAGAGCATCATCCCAAATCCTGCGTGCCTTCTACAGCTTCTAATCACCTATTTATCTACAAAAAGCATGCATATTCCATAATGCCTATGCATATTTATTGCCTGTCCCTGCCTGTTCTCCGCTTCGTATGTAAATCAGTTGCGGCTGCGCAGTCCGTCCCTTTTATTGAGGTGGTGGTCGTAATTTGAGTCTGGGGGCTTGAAAGAATGAAGTAAGAGAGTTCTACCTCTCATGAATTTTTGACCCCACGAGTTTTGCACATGTGTGTTCTTTCTTTACCGTGGTGGCCCCCTTTTATCAAGCTCAGCAACATTTTGATAGATGCCAGATATTCTTCGAAGGGCCCCCCCTATCTCTTCAGCCTTCCCTCTGTCCTTGGAGAAGAGGATAATGAATCATATTGTCTCATCTACTCTAAGTTCCCTTTTTTAACTCTTAAATCCCCTGTTTCAGTCCCCTTTTTTCTATAAAATAAGTAAATTCTTTTACTTAATACAAAAATTCTTCCTCTCCATTTCTCCGATATGTATCTCTTAAGGCATTACTATGTACCTTTGCCAATGAGGTTAGTATCTCTATTCGTTGTAGCATCCTCCAATTCTACAAGAGTATCACAATGGACACACACAGACTTACACTAACTAGGATTAGTAAAACGACAGTTGGATGAACTGCTGCATTGAGGAGTCTAGTCACCTTTGGTGACTATCCAAAAAGTGTGTCCCACCAATGATGAGATGTGTCTGTATTCAATCTTTTGAAAACTCATTGTATAGTTGCTGTATCATGGTGTATTGTGATCAGAGTCCTTTTTCTCATATTTCTGATTTCTTTGAGAATTTTCTTTAGATTCTCATGCCTCAATAGTTGCTTGACCAAAGTTAGATTCATCCCTATGGGCACAGGTGATATTTCCTGTACAGTGGTCAGGTTTGCCTTTTATATATAGATGGGATATCACTGCTGCCTGATAAGAAAAGTCACATCCTTCAATTCTGACAAAGTTACAAATGCACAAATTGGACTGGGTTTTATTTATGATTAGTCTATCCACCACTACTGAAGAGCATGGTGTTCTGAGACACACGCAACCTTGACCTATGTGCACTAGCAGGGTTGTCTGATTGACTGAATGGACTTCAAAGTGACAAATACTCTCTTCTGTATTTAGGCAAGTATCTTGATCACTATTTATATTCTCTTCGCATATGAACCTGAGTTGTTTCTTCATGGCACAGGATTCTATATTAATAGTTCTCCATTTCCCTTCCACTTTTCGTGCTCACATCCTGTGCTTTGAGGGATATAGGATGGTTCTTTCATGGTTTAGTCCTAAGGCAACTATTGGGTATATCAGACTCACTGACACATTATGTATAGTTAAAACAAAGGCCGTTACCATGCTGGTTGCAGGATCATAGGTGAAGTTAACTAAAACCCACTATGACTGAAGTTCTCTTTCTAAATCGGAAGTATGGTCCCAAACAACTTTACAGACTTCTGCAGGGAATGTGCCTTCACTACCTTCTCTGATAATTGAGGCAGCTACTGATTGCATCCATATTTGTGCTTGTACGCATCTGAGGGTTAGAGACATATTTTCACTAGCTGCACCCATGGTATTCACTATTAGTCTATGATCTTGTGTAGCGGTGGTTCTGAACCAGGAAGGACGAGGACTTCCGGTGGCATGTTCCACAGACAGAGAGTTTCCCCCCGAAGCTGCCAGAGACAGTGGTTTGGACCACCGAGCCACGAACCCCAAGTTCCTGCTATTGGTTCCTTGATTTGTCTGTTATGTTTCCCCGTTTTGGGAAATTCCCTGTTACCCCCTTGTTCATTCGTTGTTCTCTCTACCCCCCTCCCCTCCCTAAACCTCATTTGACTATGCACCTTGGTCCCTCCCTTGTATTGCCCCTTTGCCCTCAGTTTATTGGATGTTGTTCCTCCCTTAAATACCCATGTCATGAGCTATTCTGGGCTCTTAGTCCCTGAGCTCCCTTGGGGGTAATAAACCTACCGAACTCTCACACTGAGAGTCCTCCTTCTTTGGGTAGTTCTTTGCTATCCTGCCATGCTCTGAGGGCAACAACTCCTCAGCCCGAATGCGGACTAGCGGTGCCCGTGGTCGGCTCTCCGGGGAAGCCTTCCCGAACGCGAACGGCTTTCCAGGATCGCGCTAGCACTCTGCCGCCGGGACCAGAGCGGGATAAAAAGCAGGGAACGCAACAATCTTGTTCTTGTATCCCTTCTCACTCCGGTAAGATTTCGGACAACTTTTATTGACTGGTGCCAAGGGCTAGCAATGAGGATTGTAAGGGTTGCTGTAATTTAACCATGTCACTCCCAGCTGCAGCCAATTTGTTTATTAATACTTCCGAGTCCATTGTATTCAGGACCCCTAGTCCTGTTCCTAGTATTCTTGTAAGGTCTCTTTTCTGCCTAAAAACGTTAGGTGCACACTTCTGTAACCAAGTAGTCCAATCCATAAAGGAAGTCTTAAGGAATGGAGTGCATTCTGATTGAATAGCTGAAGCATTTACTTGCATCTCCATCTCTATCCGCTTCAAGGACCATTCTGGATTCAGTAGCAATCTTTGGATCCTTACCTTTTTAATTGCATAAGGTCCAATTCTGGAGACTATAGGCCGAATTGTTTTCTTTGGGGTGTTTTGGGTGTGAGTGGCTGTGGCCTCTTCTGGTTTTTGGGTTGGCTGATCTATTTTCTCATTTTGGGGTATAACACAATCTTGAGTAATATTGTAGTCCAAGTTATTACCCTTAATTGCACACCCCTCTATTTTAAGCCTAAACTCAGGACAAGTGGATAAGCACATTTCGCAGAATCTGGAATTAATTCGAATTAACTTCATAATTTTTTGGCGGGACTTATGGAATCTGTCCTGAACGAATGCATATTCGCAACCCCAAACATCTTTCCCTTCCCAAACAGATTCATTTGTGACCTTTAGCATCTGGAATAGCATTTTGCGAGACTGGGAGTCATAAGCCTTTCCTTGACAGACATTGTGCTCAAATATTTGATACACACGTGGTCCTGCGGTTATGGTCATGGCTATAATCAGGAGAGATACAACTTTCCAAGCTAACATTTCTACCCGGAGTCCATTCATCTTTCCCGAGTAAGTTTCAGTTTCTGTTCATTATCACCTAGTGTTGCTTTCCAAGGAGTTCTTGGGGCCTTCTTCACTCGCGTATGATGAATCCAGGCGCCCTGTTCTTTGATCTTAATTGCAGTGTAGGTTGTCAGTAGCACCTGGAATGGTCCTTCCCACTGTGGTTCCAGAGTCTTCTCTGTAAAAGACTTAACATACACATAATCCCCAGGCTGTATGTTATGCACAGGTCCATCCAGCCCTCTGCTCCGAGTTCCAGCCACATATTTTCCAATTTTTCTAAGTTGTTCACCTAGGGCCATGTCAGAGACTGAAAATAGTTCATGCCTCAAACATTGATATAAAGTTTTGATCAGAGAAGCTTCCCTGAAGATACCTGACTGGGACTTTGGACTGAGCTAAACTGCTGAGATTAGATAAAGGGAAAAGCCTATTGTTCAGTCATCTCAGTCTAAAGGAAAGGAATTCGTCCACAGAAGCTGAAGTCGCCAGTTGTACTGAGAATCATTTCTGGCTGAGTTTGGGGTGGGGGGCAAAGCACAGCTCACAGAAGCCACGTTTACACAGCCCTCCCCCAGCTGAAGGGGGGAAGAGGATGGCGTAACCTCTGATCAGAGGCAATACACACGCATCCTCCAGTACACAAATTGGCCCAGCTGCGAAGCCTCCCCAACCCCACAAGCCACATCCACGGGACTCTCACGTGAGAGGCAGCTGAGGGGGAGTCACAATCTATCACAGACCCCCCAAAGTGCTCCCCAGACGCCTTGCACCACAGGACTGCACGTGATGCAAGCAGAGTCTGCTGCAAGAGGCTGCCCCATCCCCCAGGAGGACAAGCCTGGACATTTCCACCTGGCCTGAGTGTATATTAACCCATGGCACTCTGTGCTTTTGGGGGGACTTCCACCACCGAGACCACCCGAAGAGGACATCAGGACACCAGCGGGACCCACGGAGTGGTGATACTTCTTTGTCCCTGTCCCTCTCTGTCCCCCCCATCTTTCTCTCTACTCCCCCTTTTTCTCCCTTCTTCTCTCTCTCTCTCTCTCTCTCATATTTACTATCAAATAAAACCCATACTATTGATTGGCATATGGTCTCGCTTGTACCTTAATTTGGGCAGAGGTATCTCTAAAGAACTTTAATAATTAGATCGTAACAGGCCACTAAATAAGTGGCAAGTGTCTCATCTCCAATTTGGGTAGAGATTCCTTTTTGCACCCCATATGGCCTCCCATAAAGCATTTCAAAGGGACTTAACTTTTCTTTAGTTCTTGGCTTCGTTCAGATTTGTAGCAATGCCAATGGAAGAGATTGGGGCCGGGGCAAATTAACTTCTTGCCCTAGTTTCACAATTTGCTGCTTAATTAAATGATTCATTTTTTTCTACTTGGCCACTCGACTGGGGATGGTATGGAGTGTGGAGTTCCCAGTCTATACCCAAGTGGCGGCTCACCTGCTGCACTATTTTGGAAATAAAGTGTGGTCCTCTATCTGAGGATATTGTGGCCTGAACTCCGAAGCATGGTATTATTTCTTGCAACAATATATTGGTTACCTCTTGGGCTTTGGCAGTTCTAGTGGGGAAAGCCTCTGGCCACCCTGAAAAGGTATCTGTTAACACTAGCAAATATCAGTACCCCCCTTTTCTCGGAAGTTCTGAAAAGTCAACCTGCCATTGCTGCCCAGGCCCCTGGCCTCTTCCAATCTGACCAAGTTTTGGTTTAGGGGTATTCTTAGGATTAGTCTGGAGGCAAAGATCGCATTGTCTGGTCACCTGGGTGACAGTAGCATACAAATCTCTGGCAGTAATCTTTTCAATTAGATAGTTATATAGGGCCTCCGTTCCCCAGTGTGTTTTCTGATGTTCCTCCCTTACTAAGGACCATAATATCTGAGAAGGGACAACCAGCCTCCCATCTGCAGTGATGGCCCATCCTTCCTGGTTATATGTTCCTTCTTGGTCCTCAATGAGTTTCTTATCTTTCTTACTGTATTCTGGCTTACCTCCGAGAGATATCCGTCCATCTGGAATCAGGGTTCCTTCAATTGTTATCTCACCTTTTGCTGCTTCTTTTGCCTCTCTATCCACCAGCTCATTTCCTTCTTCCAATTCCGAGCTCACCTTCTGGTGTGCCCTAATGTGCATAATCGCTACTTTCTCAGGCATCTGGACCGCTTCCAATAGTTTCATTATTTCCTGTGTATGTTTAATGTTCTTCCCATGTGAATTCAATAGTCCTCTTTCCTTCCAGATAGCTCCATGTGCATGCATGACCCCAAATGCATATATCGAGTCTGTGTAGATATTTATTTTCTTTCCTTTTGCCATCTCCAAGGCACAGGTCAGAGCGATTATCTCGGCTTTCTGTGCAGAGGTGCCTGTGGGTAGGGGACCAGATACTATTACCTCTTTGCTAGTGGTAACTGCATATCCAGCATGTCGTTTTCCACTGATGACGTAGCTACTCCCATCTGTAAACCAGGTCTCTGCATCATCGAAAGGGGTGTCCTTCAAGTCTGGGCGGCTGGAGTAGGTGGCTTCGATGGTTTCCAGACAATCGTGTTGCACCGGCTCTCCTTGATTTCCGCTGAGAAAGGAAGCTGGGTTGACAATATTAGTCGCCACTATTTCCACATCATCTTGTTCTATCATAATGGCTTGGTATTTCAAAAATCTTTTAGGGGAAAGCCAGTGCCCACCTTTCACTTCCAGTACTGAGGACACTGTATGGGACACCAGCACAGTCATTTTCTGGCCCAATGTGAATTTGCGTGCTTCCTGGATATTCGTCACAACTGCTGCTACAGCCCTGAGGCATCCTGGCCATCCCTTGGCGGCTGCATCCAGCTGCTTGGATAAATAGGCCCCTGCCCTTCGATATGGGCCTAGGTTCTGTGCTAGTATTTCCAAGGCAATCCCCTGTTTCTTGTGTGAAAACAGAAAAAATGGCTTACTCACGTCCGGGAGTCCTAGGGCTGGGGCTGACATAAGGGCATCCTTTAACTGGGGAAAAGGCTGAAGTAGCTTCCTTGGTCCACTGGAGTTCTCTGTTCCCACTTGCGATGAGTGCATACAGAGGTTTGACGAGCAGCCCATAGTTGTAGATCCACAATCTACACCGTCCTGTCATCCCCAAAAAAGGTTTGCAACTCCTTTACTGTCCGGGGTTGCTGGGTTTGGCATATCGTTTCTTTACGGTCTTGCCCTAAAATCCGTTGTCCAGCACTAACTTCGTACCCTAGGTAAATTACTTTTTGCTTCACCACTTGAGCCTTCTTCTTTGACACCCTATACCCCTGGAGCCGCAAAAAGTTTAAAAGACTCACCGTCCATGCCACACATGCCTCTTTTGTCTTAGTGGCTATAAGGAGATCATCCACATACTGCAACAGCTTCCCTTCTTCTGATGGAGCCTCCCAGGCTTCTAGATCCTTTGCAAGCTGTTCCCCAAACAAGGTGGGGGAATTTTTGAACCCCTGAGGAAGAACTGTCCATGTGAGTTGGGTTTTACGCCCGCTTTTAGGATTTTCCCATTCAAAGGCAAAAATTTTCTGACTGGCTTCATGGAGAGGAAGGCAAAAGAAGGCATCTTTTAAGTCTAAAACGGTAAACCAAGTTAGTTCTGGTGTTAAACATGTCAATAGAGTGTACGGATTTGCTACCACTGGGTAAAGATCTTCAGTTATTTTATTAATAGCCCTTAAGTCCTGTACCACTCGATATGACCCATCGGGTTTCTGAACAGGTAATATAGGAGTGTTGAAGTCAGATTGGCATTCTTTTAATAAACCTAGATGTAGAAAATTTTCAGTCACTGGCCTAATTCCTTCTTTGTCCTCTTTTCTCAAGGGATACTGCTTAATCCTGAGTGTTCTCCTTCCTTGAGGTTAATTACTATAGGAGGTGCATTTTTTGCCCTTCCTGGCACGTTAGAAGCCCACACTCCAGGGAACACCTAACTAACAATTCTTCACTGTTTTCCTCCCTGATCTCAGTGGTTGTCAATATCAGACTTATCGCCTCCACATATCGCTGATCATTTACCTCCAGAATAATTTCCCCATCCTTAAACATAATGGTTGCTTGTAGTTGCTCTAATAGGTCTCTTCCCAGGAGAACCTTTGGAGAGTTCGGCATATATAAAAATTTGTGGATGCCCCACTGTTTCCCAAATTTATATTTTAAAGGTTTACAGAAATAAGCCTTTTCAGATTGGCCAGTGGCTCCTTGTACCATAACATAATCCCTCCCCACGGGCACCAGGGCTTTATTCAGTACCGAGTATGTTGCTCCTGTATCAATTAGAAACTCCACCCTTTTCCCCTCCTTCCCCAGCTTCATTGTTACAACCAGGGGATCAGCTGGGGTAAGATCTCCCGGTCCTCCTCAGTCTTCTTTGGCACAGGCAGCCATTCTTTTTCCCTTGTCCCTCTTCTGTTTGGGGCATTCATTTTTCCAGTGCCCAAATTCTTTACAAAATGCGCACTGATCTTTGTCTAGTTGAGGTGGACCTCTCTGTTTTCATTGACTTTGTCTGCGTCCCTCTCCTCTCTCCTCCCTCACTATCATAACTTTCTTTGTATTTTGCCTATATCCCTCTTCTCTATTGCTGAATACTCTCCATGCCTCATCAAGTAGCTTTTCTAGGTTTCTTGACTCAGGCCCTACTATTTTCTGAAGTTTACGCCTGATATCCCCTGTGGATTGGCCCAAGAATAAGCTCACTAATTGTTGGATTCCCGTTTCATCTCTGGGATCTAGAGGTGTATGACGACGCATCGCACTCCTCAGTCGGTCCAAAAATTCAGATGGTGTCTCAGAAGGCCCCTGTTTGATAGCATATAACTCTGACCAATTTATGGTTTTAGGTATAGCCCGTTCCATCCCTCTGGCTATCCATTCTCGATAACTTTCTAACTTCTTCATCTCGTCTCCCCTGTTTGGTCTCCAGTCTGGTTTCTCAAGGGGGAAATAGTCTTTTACATCTAATTGCTGGGCTCTATAATAATCCTCTGCTAGACCTCTTGCTGTTTTCAGAACTAGCTGCTTTTCTGTCTCAGTTAACGATTCTAACAATAATTGCATGTCAGACCAGTCTGGATTATGCTGTTTGATAATATATCGCAGGTTCTGTGCTGTAGTTATTGGGTCACTGCGATAATCTTGAGCAACTTTCCTCCATGCTTCTAAATCAATAGAGGAGAAGAGCACTTTAACCATCACTGGATCTCCCCCTGGTCCTACTGCCTGTCATAGGGGGACTTGTAGGACTCGTTGTCTAGTCCGGGATGATACCGGGCTGCTAGGGGGTGAGCTGGTCTCTGCGTCCCCATCTATCTCTTCCTTTTCCCTTTCCTGTCTGTTAGGGGGAACCTCCAATAAGTCTGACAAGCCTTGTTCTTGAAATGTACTTTGGTAAACCTTCTCCAGTTTTATACAGCTTTGCCCAATACTACAGGCTGAGCAGCATCTCTTTAGTTTCCCACTCTTTGCTTTATTCTCCTTTTCCATAGCTAGTACTAGAGGGTCAAGAGGAGCCTTGATCCCACAATCTCTCTGCCACTCTGGGCGATTTCAGAGAGAAAAGAACATATCACAATACGAGACTTCACTCCACTTGCCCTCCCTCCTTAGAAATAGCATTAATTGTAGCAAAGTGTTATAATCTAGAGTCCCAGTGGGTGGCCACCTCACTCCCTCATCTAGCCTATACAGTGGCCACCACTGGCTACAATACTTAATGAGAGTGGACTTATTTTCAGCACCTCCAGTCTCTGCAACTTCTTTCCAATGTGCTATAACACACCCTAATGGGCTAGCTTTAGGGACTTCTATGCTCTGTCCAGCTCCCATTGTCTCCTCCCTCCCTTATACCTTGCTGCAATTGTAAGTTTTGCCACAAGGTGGTAGTGTTGTATCACAAATAAACTTAGAGAGCTGTTCTCTTATTGCAATTATAACTTTTAACACAAGATGGCAATTTTGCTTCAAAAATCCACTACCTCTCCCGAACTCGTTAGCAACGGCAAAACCCCAGTAACAAAAAGCAACAATGAAACAATGATAAAACTGCAGTTAGACGACAATAAAACAACGATTACACAACATAACACAAGATGGTAATTTTGTTTCAAAAATCCACTACCTCTCCTGAACTCGTTAGCAATGGCAAAACCCCAGTAACAATAAAGCAACAATGAAACAATGATAAAACTGCAATTAGACGACAATAAAACAACGATTACACAACATAACACACCCACGCATTCACCACATTCACAAAGTCTGGACTCAAACACACCACCTTAGTTCCGATGTCACGGGAACGGAATCTACTCAACCCACTGCTGCTCTATCCGCGACACCGGTCCCCTTTTTCCTCCCTCCTCCTTCTGGAGGAGCGGAGCGGACCTCGCCAGCGTGCGTTCCCTTCCACCAACAGCTTGCAAGCTTTTATCTACCAAGGGACTATGTTGCACACAGGACGTCTCCCGCGATTTACCAACAGCCCTCCAACCACACGTACGTGTTACTAAATCCCCTAAGATTAATACGTACCGTTTTATCCGCAAGCCAGTGGTCCTTATCTGTCCCTGCAGTAA
Organism: Eopsaltria australis; assembly: GCA_034509425.1. NCBI lineage: Eukaryota > Metazoa > Chordata > Aves > Passeriformes > Petroicidae > Eopsaltria > Eopsaltria australis. Next base: position 77,684 of record JAVTVJ010000845.1, on the reverse strand, counting down.
GCGAGCTGAGGTCTCGGAGTTCTCCTCCAGGAAATCCCGAGGCGCGCCGTGAAGCCCTCCATCCTTCAGCCCATCTCTGCGGACGGACAGAGCCGTCCCACTGGGTCGCCAATTGAGACGCGGTATAAAGACTCTACAACCTGTTAGAGTTGTAAAGTAGGTATGTATTTTATTCAGTGCCGGACTCAGGGGGAGAGCACCTTCCCAAATCCTGCGTACCTTTTACAGCTTCTAATCACCTATTTATCTACAAAAAGGATGCATATTCTATAACGCCTATACATATTTATTGCCTGTCCCCGCCTGTTCTCCACTTCGTATGTAAATCAGCTGCGGCTGCGCAATCCGTCCCTTTTATTGATGTGGTGGTCTTAATTTGAGTCTGGGGGCTTGAAAGAATGAAGTAAGAGAGTTCTACCTCACATGAATTTTTGACCCCATGAGTTTTGCACATGCGTGTTCTTTCTTTACCGTGGTGGCCCCCTTTTATCAAGCTCAGCAACATTTTGATAGATGCCAGATATCTTTTGAGGGGCCCCCTTATCTCTTCAGCCTTCCCTCTGTCCTTAGAGAAGAGGATAATGAATCATATTGTCTCATCTACTCTAAGTTCCCTTTTTTAACTCTTAAATCCCCTGTTTCAGAGTCAGATCTAATAGCAGCTGCACTGAAAATTAGCCCACTGCTGGCCTTGGGTGGGGGCCCGGCCCCAGCTGGCCCGGGGGCCGCTCCAGCCCCAGCTGGCGGGTGGAGGTCCAGGCCCAGGCCGTCCCAGCCGCGCAAGCAGTGGCCGCCTCTGTCCCCCCCACTGTGTCGGCCCTGCCGGTGCCTGCGTCTCTTGTGCACACGCACGCCGCGGCCACTCTGGCCCCGCCCCCTCTACAGCCATCGTTACAATCAGAGGCAGAGGAGGGGGAGAGGGAAGCTGTGGCTCGGACAGAGTCCCCATCAGTGAAGAAGGAAGAATGCTGGCTTTGCCAGTCGAAGAAGATGCAGGCGACTTTGCCAGCTCCCGGCTGGGCGCCGGCCCCGCCTGCGCTTTGCCCCTGCTCTTGAGAGGCCCCCCCCTTCTTCTCAACCCCGTGCGTGCCTTGGTGGGAGAGGCCAGGGGCAGGGGAATGCCAGCGGGTGCAGCCAACAGCACCACCCCTAGAGGTGGGGCCGGGGAGCAGAGCTTTCTACTGAGAGGGCGGAGAGGGGACCTCCTACAGGGAGAGTCGAGCCCCCCCCACTCTCAGGCCTCTGAGTTTCCATAGCAACGTCTGCACGCTGAGGAGCTGGTTCCGGGGATGATGTCATTGAAGCAAGCAAGCCGGCCGTAAGCTCTCTGCTCTGCAGCAAATCTTGGGCCGCGATTCCTAAGATTAGAACTGATCCAGGTAAATCTAACACAGCTGATTCACAATTGGACAGCTCTCCCTCAGATAGCTCTTCCGAAGAGGAAGACGAAATCTTAGCTGCCCTGAGCAGGCGAAAGAAGGGAAGGATAGCCCGAAAAGCCATACGAGAACACAGTCCAATAGCGAAAAGCACCAGATCAAAAAAGGAAAAAAGAGAAGAACCAGTTCTACAAGCCCTGTTACGGCAAGCAGTTGGCAACCAAGGGCCAATATATGTAAAGGTTCCATACTCCCTTATTGAGTTGGAACAGTGGAAAACCACTGTGGGACAATATAAAGAAAACCCAGATAAGGTTGCCAAGCTAGTGGATAGAGCTATTAGTACACAAAACCCTGACTGGACAGATCTGAACTCTATGTTAGACACTCTGCTTGATCCCACTGAAAGGCAAATGGTTAATAACGCTATTACAACATCGTTAGAATCAGGCATAGCAAATGAGTCGGTCCAAGACACCGTTGCTGAAATATATCCTTTGAGTGATCCTAACTGGAATCCAAACATCCCAGAACAGATGGCAAGATTAAAATGGTATCAAAATCTCATAGTTTATGGGTTAAAACATGGGGTCCCTAAAGCTCTAAATTGGTCAAAGCTTTACGCAGTACAGCAAAACTATGATGAATCACCTACTGATTTTTTTAATAGGTTGAGAGAGACTGCTATCAAATATACAAATCTAGATCCTGATTCAGCTGATGGAAAAGCACATCTAGTCCTCTTGTTTATGGGTCAAGCAGCAGATGATATAAGAAGGAAGCTACAGAAGTTAGAGGGGGTTCGAGACATAAATAGAATGCTAGGAGTAGCCTGAAGAGTATATTGAGACAGGGGCTCAAATGAAAGAGTTAGACGACAACCTAGCAAAAGGGCAATCCAAGAAAAGTCATCCAAAAAAACTTCCCCTACAGACAAAGATCAGTGTGCCTATTGTAAAAAGTGGGGACATTGGAAAAATGATTGTCCCGTGTTGAAGCAAAAGTCACCAGTTCCCCAGCTCCCAATAGAACAAGGCTTGGGCTCATGCTCAGAATGATGGGAACCGAAGGCTTCTTCCCCAGCAGAGCCTTTGGTTATAGCTAAGCTGGGGACAGATAACATTGAATTTTTGGTAGATACTGGAGCAGCATGTTCTTTACTAAATACCATGGAAGGGAAACTGAGTCAAAACACTGTACATGTTGTTGGGGAAAAAGGATAAGCGAAACACGGCCTTTCTTCCAACCTTTAAAATTCAAATTGGGCAAACACTGGGTAACTCATCAATTCCTTTACATGCCTAACTCCCCTAAACCATTATTAGGGAGAGATTTACAAGAGAAATTAGAAGCAGAAATTAAATTCAAAAAGGGGAAGGGAATACAAGTTGTAATTCCTGAATCTAAATTTGTCGAAGTTGCTGCACTTTTCATACAGGACAAATGTGGTGAAATCCCCATTGAAGTTGAAAAAGCTGTCAATCCAATAGCATGGGCCAGTGATATCCCAGGAAGATCCAAACAAGCAGAGCCTGTGAGTATTACTCTCAAACCAGGAGCCACACCAGTAAGGCAAAAACAATACCCTTTGAAATTAGAAAGATGTAAAGGACTGGTACCCATAATTGAAAAATTCCTCCAACATGGGTTATTAGTGCAATGTGAGTCCAGATTTAATACCCCCATACTTGCTATTAAGAAAGCAGATGGTAAGAGCTATCGATTAGTTCAAGATCTGAGAGCAATTAACAAAATTACTGAAGACATACATCCAGTTGTAGCAAACCCATATACCCTTTTGACTGCACTGACAGACGAATTAGGGTGGTTTACTGTTATAGACCTGAAGGATGCCTTTTTCTGCATTCCTGTGCATAAAAACAGCCAAGAGCTTTTGCTTTTGAGTGGGAGAATCCTGAGACAGGGAAGAAAAGTCAACTTACTTGGACCATTTTGCCCCAGGGATATAAAAACAGCCCCACGATGTTTGGAAATCAGCTAGCAAAGGAACTAGAGGACTGGAAAAGACAGCAGCCAGAGGGAGTTATTCTTCAATATGTGGATGACATCCTGATTGCGGCTAGAACCAGGGATGACTGCATTAAATTTACCATCAGTTTATTAAACTTTTTGGGACTGAGTGGGTACAGAGTTTCTAAAGACAAAGCACAGATTACCAAAGAAGCAGTAATTTACTTGGGGTTTGAGATCTTTCGTGGACATTGACAGCTCAGCAAAGAACGCAAAGAAGCCATCTGTCAACTCCCAGAGCCCCACACTGTGAGGGAGATGCAAGCTTTCCTGGGAATGGTAGGTTGGTGTTGTTTGAGGATAGCAAATTATGGACTGCTGGTAAAACCTCTATATGGAGCATTAAAAGCAGCCGAAAATGGAATTATCATATGGACAGAAAACACAAGGGCAGCTTTTAAACAGCTGAAACACTCCCTAATGTCAGCTCCAGCACTGGGATTGCCAGACTTAACTAAATCTTTTGAACTGTTTACTTATGAAAGATTGAATGTTTCTTTAGGGGTACTAGCTCAACGCCTCGGGAACCAACGGAGGACTGTGGCTTACTTTTCCAAACAGCTAGACAATGTTGCCCAAGGGTGGCCGGGGTGTTTGAAAGCCGTGGCAGCTACTGTCATCTTGATCCAAGAGGCCCAAAAACTCACCCTTGGACGGCACATTGTAGTGTATGTACCCCATACTGTAGCAGCTGTGCTCGAGCAAAAGGGGGGACATTGGCTGTCCAGCAACCGGATGCTTAAATATCAATCATTGCTACTAGAACAAGATGATGTCACCTTGAAAACAACTTCTGTTGTTAATCCTGCCATGTTTCTGTCTTCCACGCTAACTGACAATGTCCCTGAGCATGATTGTTTGCAGACAATAGAAGAGGTCTACTCCAGCCAAACAGATCTGAAGGATGTGCCCCTAGACAACCCCGATTGGGAGCTTTTTACAGACAGAAGCAGCTTTATGAGGAATGGTAAAAGGATGACAGGCTATGCAGTGACCACTCAGGACAAGGTAATTGAGGTGAAGGCCCTGCCAGCAGATGTGTCATCACAGAAAGCTGAACTGATTGCACTGACGAGGGCCCTGGACCTGAGTGAAGGAATAAAGGTAAATATATGGACTGACTCTAAATTTGCATTTAGTGTTGTCCATGCCCATGGAGCCATCTGGAAAGAAAGAGGACTGCTGAACGCTCAAGGTAATCAAATTAAACACGCTGAACAAACACTTGCCCTCTTAGAGAGCATTAGAAAACCCACAAAAGCAGCTATCATGCACTGCAGGGGTCACCAAAAAGGGAAAACCACTCCAGAATTGGGAAATCGCTTTGCTGACAAAGCGGCAAAAGGAGTTGCAGAAAAAGGTATTCTCGCAGTAATTCCCCAAAAAGAAGTAAACTTATCAGGGTTCATCCCAAAGTTTGATCAAGCAGATCAGAAGCTTATTAAATCTCTCAAGGCTGAGATCACAGAAGGTGGGTGGGCTGTCACACCAACGAACCAAGTTGTAGTCCCACCCCTGATTCTTCGAGAGCTAGCTCAGAGAGAACATGAAAACACATTTTGGGACTGAAAACCTTCTAAAGCATCTAAAAAAGGTAGTAATAGGAAAAGGAATGACTGAAATTGTACAAACAGTAGTAAGCAAATGTGAAGTTTGCTGCAAAAACAACCCTGATACAAGGAAAAGAGTTGTGTTAGGAGTAACAAAAGCAGGGGATCTTCCTGGAGAATACTGGCTGTCTTAAGTTACAATGGTATGTATTCTATCACCATCTTCATGGGATGTTGGGGCTGGGTGTAGCAGTGTTCCTGATGGCTGCAGAATGGTTTGCTAATTGGCCGGTCGTTGGGGCCGGATAGAGCACTTTACTCACCCCAAACATTGCAGATAGTAGCTCATCATCCCATTGTGAGATGCCCCGCCCAGGGGGAAGAACCAATATATCCCGATCTGCATATAAACTGGGATTTGAAGCACCACAGGCAACTTTTTCCACTAGATTCCCAGAAGAAGACCAGATCCTTCTACACCACCACTGGACCTTCAGAGGAGAACTACACCTTTCACAGGATCATTACTTCAACAGAATCACATCTATCACTCCCAGAAACTGCAACCACCTTCTAAGTAGACTACTACCAACACCCTGACCGACAAGGTGTCAGGTTGTATTCTAACTCTGTCAGTGTTTTTTGTATTATTACATTTTTCCTATTAAATTGTAGTTCTGACTTTGAGCCTCTCACTGATTTGCTTTGAAACTACCACATTTTCTGGCGCCCAATGTAGGGCAGGCCCGGAGGAAAGTCAGAATTACAATTTTGTGTTCTTGAAGCCACCTATTCACCATGATACTCAACATACTTACATGTGTCCTGTACCTTGCTCTATATATATTTCCGCAGACAGGGAATTACCTGCCTGTGGTAATGCTCCTGTGTAGGCCGGGGTATCGTATAAAAATTGCTTTTTTAGTTTACTATGTCTATTGCATGATAACCTCTGAGGCAATGAACACCATTCGGAATATATACTCAATTTTGTTTGCTTGTCCTAGTCTAGGCTGCTACATCTGGGGCCTCCTCAACAATTGCACCCAGCCCCTAGGGGAAAGAGTAGAGAATGGTTTCATTCAGCCTTTCAGACCTGACACAACAGTTTTTAAAAACATTGAGTTCCCTTTAGATGTCAAAAATAGTATAATCTTGCTGTCAGTTCTGTTTTCTTTTCTCTCTATGACCTGCACCGTGTACACCATGCTTAGAGTCAGAACAATGCTCGATGCAGCACAGTATCCTCAAGATGAAGACAAGAAAAGCAGCAGAACAACAGGCACCATATCTAAACAAACTGTCATAGAAGAAAAAGAGACTGAAAGAAACAACAGTCTCCACACAAGCCATCACCAAACCAGAACAGCCAACACCAAACCAGTAGCAGTTGCCCCCATTCAGAAAAAGAAAACCAAGAGGAAATCAGCCCGCACAGCGACCGATGAGGAGGAGGCTAGACCTTCGCACCAAACAGAAGAGACGGAGCCAGAGATCATCACTCGCTCTTTATCCCTGGGTGAGCTGCGTGACCTACGGAGAGAGTTCACCCGCCAGACAAATGAATCCATCCTGACCTGGCTTCTTCGCATCTGGGACGCTGCAGCCAATGACACCATCTAGATGGAAGTGAGGCCAGGCAACTTGGATCCCTGACCCAGGATGTGGTCATTGACCAGGGGATCGGGAAAACCCAAGAAACTCTCAACCTCTAGCGGCGACTGCTAGCAAGTGTAAGAGACAGATACCTTTGTAAAGAAGACCTCCCGGTGCACCAAAGAAAATAGAGCACAATGGAACAAAGTATCTGATGCCTGAGAGAATTGGCCATGCTAGAGATCATTTTCTCAGAAGATGAGAAATTCCCTAAGAACCCAGATGATGTCCAATGCACATCACAGATGTGGTTGAGATTCGCACAGCTCGGACCAGAGATATACTCCCGTTACCTAGCAACACTGCAATGGAGGGAAGGAGCAGACAAAGTAGGAGTACTGGTCAACAAACTAAGAATTTATGAGGACACTGTCACTGCCCCGTTACACACCCATGTCTCATCAGTAGAAACAAAGCTGGCTGAGCACCTCCGGAGCTTGGAAGAGAAACTCAGAAAAGAACTGAAGCAAGAAATTCACCACATCTTGCGAGAACCAACAAAAGTCTCTGCTGTTAGAAGCCAACATTCCCTAGCCAAAGAAAGAAAATGCACTCCACGAGGTAACCTCTGGTTTTTCCTTCAGGAGCATAGAGAAGACATGCGAAAGTGAGATAGAAAACCCACCTCTTCCTTAGCAGCCCAAGTACTTGAACTGAAAAGAGGAACAGCTACCACAAGGAGCCCACCTAGAGTCAATGCTGCTCCGGTCTCTTGTAGACAGAACACTAAACAGTATAAGAATGATGATATGACCGATCCTCTTGAAGAGACCTCAAGAACATATTTACAAGAAGAGAGCAATGTGTACCACGATCAGGAATAGAGGGGCCCTGCCTCTAGCCAGGTAGAGGAAAGGGACAACCGGATCTATTGGACTGTGTGGATCCGATGGCCTGGCACATCTGACCCACAAAGATACACAGCTTTGGTTGACACCGGCGCTCAATGTACCCTGATGCCATCAAGGTACGTGGGAACAGAATCGATTTCTATTTCTGGAGTGACAAGAAGATCCCAGCAGCTGACTGTATTAGAAACTAAAGTAAGTTTAACTGGGAACGAGTGGCAGAAACACCCCATCGTGACCGGCCCAGAGGCCCCATGCATCCTGGGCATAGACTATCTTAGAAATGGGTATTTCAAAGACCCAAAAGGACATTGTTGGGCTTTCGGGATAGCCGCAGTAGAAACAGAAGACATCCAACAGCTAAATACCTTTCCTGGTCTCTCAGATGACCCCTCTGCTGTGGGACTGCTAGAAGTTGAAGAACAGCAGGTACCAATCGCCACAGCGACAGTGCACCGACGACAGTACCACACAGAGACTCTATAGTTCCCATCCACGAGATGATTCATAAACTAGAGAGCCAAGGAGTGGTCAGCAAAGCTCATTCACCCTTTAACAGCCCTATATGACCAGTGCGTAAGTCCAGTGGAGAATGGAGACTTACAGTAGATTATCGTAGCCTGAATGAAGTCACACCACCGAGTGCTGCTGTGCCAGATACGTTGGAAATTCAGTATAAACTAGAATCCAAAGCATCAAAATAGTATGCGGCCATCGATATTGCCAATGCCTTTTTCTCCATTCCTCTGGCAGCAGAGTGCAGGCCTCAGTTTGCTTTCACCTGGAAGTGCGTGCAATACACCTGGAACAGACTCCCCCAGGAGTAGAAGCACAGCCCCACCATCTGCCATAGACTAATCCAGGCTGCACTAGAAAAAGGTGAAGCTCCAGAACATTTGCAGTACATTGACGACATTATCGTATGGGGGAACACAGCAGAGGAAGTCTTTGAGAAAGGAAAGAAGATCATCCAGATTCTCCTAAGAGCTGGTTTTGCCATCAAGCCAAGTAAGGTTAAGAGACCCGCTCAAGAAATCCAGTTCTTAGGAGTCAAGTGGCAAGATGGACGTCGCCAGATCCCGACAGAAGTAGTCAACAAGATCACTGCTATGTCCCCACCTACAAAAAAGAAAGAAACCCAGGCTTTTCTAGGAGCTGTCGAGTTTTAGAGAATGCATATCCCAGAATACAGCACTATTGTAAGCCCTCTTTACCTTGTGACACGAAAAAGAAATGATTTCCAGTGAAGTCCTGAGCAGCAACAAACATTCGAACAAATTAAGCAGGAGATTGCCCACGCAGTAGCCCTTGAGCCAGTCAGAACAGGACAGGATGTGAAAAATGTGCTCTACACTGCGGCCGGGGAGAATGGTCCATCCTGGAGCCTGTGGCAGAAGGGACCTGAAGAGGCTCGAGGACGACCACTTGGGTTCTGGAGTCGGGGATACAAAAGATCTGAGGCCAGCTATACCCCAACCAAGAAAGAGATTCTTGCAGCTTATGAAAGAGTTCAAGCTGCCTCGGAAGTAATTGGCACTGAAGCACAGCTGCTTCTGGCACCCCGACTACCAGTGCTGGGTTAGATGTTCAAGGGAAAGGTTCCTTCCACACACCATGCTACCGACGCCACGTAAAGCAAGTAGATTGCGCTGATCACACAGCAAGCCCAGATAGGAAACCCTAATCGCCCTGAGATTCTAGAAATTATAACAAACTGGCCTGAAGGTGAGACTTTTGGATTATCTTCTGAAGAAGAAGAAAGACAAGTGACACGTGCAGAAGAAGCCCCACCATATAATGAGCTACCAGAGTGAAAGACAATATACCCTCTTCACTGATAGTTCCTGCCAAATTGTGGGCTCTAACCAGGAGTGAAAAGCTGCTGTATGGAGTCCCACACAACAAGTTGCACAAGCTACTGAGAGAGAAAGTAGATTGAGTCAAGTCGCAGAGCTTAAAGCCGTCCAGCTAGCTTTGGATATTGCTGAGAGAGAGAAGTAGCCTCAACTCTATCTCTACACTGACTCCTAGATAGTAGCTAACGCTTTGTAGAGTTAGTTGAATCGCTAGAGAAAAGCCAACTGGCAGCGCAGAGGGAAACCCATCTGGGCCTCTGAGATTTGGCAGGACATCGCTACCCGTGTAGAGAGGCTGACTGAAAATTCGACACGTAGATGCACATGTACCCAAGAGTCGAGCCAATGAAGAGCATCGTAACAACGAGCAGGTGGACCGAGCTGCCAAACTGAGAATATCACAAGTAGATCTAGACTGGCAGCACAAGAGAGAATTATTTCTAGCTCGTTAGGCCCATGATGCCTCTAGTCATCAGAGATGAGATACAACGTACCGATGAGCTCGTGACTGAGGGGTAGACTTGACCATAGACAGCATCTCACAAGTCATCCATGGCTGCGAGACCTGCGCTATGATCAAGCAAGCCAAGCGGATGAAGCCTCTGTAGTACGGTAGACGATAGTCGAAGTATAAGTATGGAGAATCCTGGCAAATTGACTACATCACCCTTCCCCAAACCCGCCAAAGCAAGCGCTACGTGCTAACCATAATAGAAGCAACCACTGGATGGTTAGAGACCTATGCTGTGCCTCATGCTACTGCCCGAAACACCATCTTAAGCCTAGAAAAGCAAGTCTTGTGGAGACATAGCACCCCTGAAAAAATTGAGTCAGACAACAGGACCCATTTCAAGAATGGCCTTATAAACAGCTGGGCCAGAGAACATGGCATCGAGTGGATATATCATATCCCTTATCATACACCAGCTGCCGAGAAAGTTGAATGATACAACAGACTGCTTAAGACCACCCTGAAAGCACTTAGCAAGAGAACCTTCAAAAACTGAAAAATGAACTTAGCAAAGACCACCTGGATAGTCAACACACGAAGCTCCATCAATAGAGCTAGTCCTGCCCAGTCTGAACCCTTGCGCACAGTAGACAGAGAGAGAGTCCCCGTGGCACACATGAGAAGTATTTTAAGAAAGACTGTTTAGATTAGTCCCACCTCAGACAAAAGCAAACCGATCTGCTGAATTGTTTTTGCTCAAGAACCTAGTTGCACTTAATAAGTAATGCAAAAAGAGGAAGAAACCCATTGTGTACCACAAGAAAACTTAATTTTAAGTGAGAACTGTGTGTAAAGTTTCATTGTATATGTGTATATATATATATAAAGAGGGTATTGGTTTAAGTATCACATAGATGGTGATAGAATAAGGAGTAAATAATGTCTTAAGTTACAATGGTATGTATTCTATCACCATCTTCATGGGATGTTGGGGCTGGGTGTAGCAGTGTTCCTGATGGCTGCAGAATGGTTTGCTAATGAGCTGGTCGTTGGGGCCGGATAGAGCACTTTACTCACCCCAAACATTGCAGATAGTAGCTCATCATCCCATTGTGAGATGCCCCGCCCAGGGGGAAGAACCAATATATCCCGATCTGCATATAAACTGGGATTTGAAGCACCACAGGCAACTTTTCCACTAGATTCCCAGAAGAAGACCAGATCCTTCTACACCACCACTGGACCTTCAGAGGAGAACTACACCTTTCACAGGATCATTACTTCAACAGAATCACATCTATCACTCCCAGAAAACTGCAACCACCTTCTAAGTAGACTACTACCAACACCCTGACCGACAAGGTGTCAGGTTGTATTCTAACTCTGTCAGTGTTTTTTGTATTATTACATTTTTCCTATTAAATTGTAGTTCTGACTTTGAGCCTCTCACTGATTTGCTTTGAAACTACGACACTGGCAAATAGGTTTTGCTGAATTACCACATAGAGAGGGATACCGGTACATACTGGTATTGGTTGACACTTTTAGTGGATGGCAGGAAGCTTACCCCTGTCGCACCAACATAGCCAAAGAAGTGGTAAAGGTTTTGCTCAATCATATAATTCCAAGGTTCGGGGTTCCCCTGGGAATGTCATCATATAGGGGACCACACTTTGTTGCCACAATAATTAAAGAAATCAGTCGAATTTTGGGAATTACTTGGGATCTTGTATTGGGTTTGACAGGGGTAAAGCTCACAGGCCTTACACTGCTGTACTTTGCTTTGGTAGCTGGTGTTGATAACAGAACAGTGTTTTGGCTACTGCCAAGCTGTGCTGTCCCTGTGACATTCCTTCCCCCACTGAAGGGGATGGGGGGGGGCAAGATCCTGGGAGGGGACACCAGCAGGTCAGCTGACCCCAGTCAGCCAAAGAGATATTCCATACCATATGACATCAGCTCAGATATATAAGGGAAGGAAGGGAGGAGGAGGGGGAGGCATTCGGGACTGGTCGATGTTTGCCTCCTCAAGCCACCATCACGTGTGCTGGAGCCCTGCTTCCCAGAAAGTGTCCGGACATCGCTGCTGATGGGAAGTAGAGATTGATTGTTTTCTCTTCTTGCTCTTGCGCGCACAACTTTCAACTTGCTTGTTCTATTTTTTTCCTCCACTGTAATAAAACTGCCTTTACTCACCCTGATAGTCTTTTTCAATATTATCCTCTCCCCTCTCCCAGTGGGAGGGGGAGTGATAGAGTGACTGAGTGGGCACCTGGCACCTGGCCGGGGTCAACCCACGACAGTCTCTTTTGGCGCCCGAACGTGGGGCGAGATAAAGGCAGTTTTATATATATATACACATATATTGCATGCTCTAGTAATTGCCAATAGCAGCTCTCAAGTAGTAAACTCCTATGTGGCATACGGCCTTCGGCTGCCACACTGCTTATCTTTGTTTTGCTATGTTTGGGAACATGTTGAAACAAACAATGACTGTGAATGAATATAACTCCTTCTCTCTGCCCTGGGTGAATTTGAGTATGGATGATCTTTTACTGCAGGCTCCTGTGATTATTGCCAACCCTTACATAAGCCTTCTGATATTATTAATATTTGCCAACACTGTTACCTTATGGAATTCATAGAAATTGTCATCTCCCTGGTACAGAAGGAAACGACCCTTGGGTGAGGAGCTGTTAAAATCTGCCCTGAGGTACCCAGTTCCTGGGTGGAAAGGTATATGGAGGGATTTGGGCAGGTTCCTAGGGCGGTTATCACCTCCCGTTGCCTGGGAGTTTACTCCTGAAGAGGTAAATAACCCTAACAAACTGGCCCGTCGGCTGACAGAAGGGTGCCTCGTTTACTCCCAGGAATGCGAGCAGCTTCTCGCCCTGTACTGGGGGCTGGCCTGGGCCTACCGGGCCTCTGTTCAATATTCTCAGAGGACTGTGGTTGAGGCAGGAACTCAAACTGTGCCTGAGGACACTATAGCTGAGACAGGGACACAAACTACAGCTGTGGCTGAGGCAGGGATACAAACCATAACAACTATGTCTGAGATAGGAACCCAAACCACAACAACTACATTAATTGCCCCAGTAGTGAAAAAAAAAAATGGACAAGGCAAGTTTCAGGCCGATTAGTAAGAGAAGAAGAAGAAGAGGAAGAGGAAGAAGAGGTGGGGCTAGATCAAGAGGCAGGTCCCTCAGCAAAGGAATCGAAGGGAGTGAGGCAGATTAAACAGGAGACCGAAGTTACTCGGTCCCTGACCCCATCCGAACTTCGAGACTTGCGAAAGGATTACAGCCGCCAGTCAGGTGAGAGGATTCCTGCATGGCTGCTGCGATGCTGGGATAATGGGGCCGATAGTCAGCAGTTAGAAGGTCATGAAGCCCAACAGCTGGGATCCCTTGCTAGGGATCGGGAAATTGAAAGAGGACTTGCAAAGAAAGGAGCAACTTGTAGCCTCTGGAGACAGCTTCTTTCAAGTGTGAAGGCAAGATATCCTTTTAAGGAAGATCTTGTAAAGTCCCCAGGGAAGTGGACCAATGTGGATGAAGGTATCCAGTCCTTGAGAGAATTAGCAGTGCTGGAAATTGTCTATAGTGATCTAAAGGATGATAACGTCACCATAGATCCAGAGGATATCCCTTGTACACTTGCCATGTGGAGGAAGGTGGTTCAAGGGGCCCCAGCATCGTATTCCAGCAGCTTGGTGGCACGTTATTACCCAAAAATGGATACACCAACTGTAGAGTTGGCGTCCGCCTGGCTCCAAAATATAGAAGAAACTCTGGGTGCTCCCTCATCCCTGCAAGCCACCACCCCAACTTTTAGAAGCAGCCCAAGAGATTGCTCCTCTCCAACCCCAGTCAGAGGGAAAGGAACCCCCAAGAACAGGCCACGTAACGAGCTCTGGTTTTTCCTGCGTGAGCATGGAGAGGACATGAGGAAATGGGATGGTGAACCCACCTCTAAGCTGAGCGCCCGGGTCCGAGAACTGAGGGGGAAGAGACCTGTTAAGAAGGGGCCACCCAAGAAGACTGTCAGTGTAGTTACCACAGAAAGACCAGAAGACAATCAGCGATTTCCCAGATATAAGAAAACTAAAACTGTTTCCTACAGTCCTGAGGAGGGAACTTCTGATTTGGCATCACAAAGGTCAGACAGTGAATACTCTGACCAAGAACAGGAATAGAGGGTCCCTGCCTCCGGCCAGGAGGAGGAAAGGGATGACCGGGTATACTGGACGGTGTGGATTCGATGGCCTGGCACATCAGATCCACAGAAGTACAAAGCTTTAGTGGACACCGGTGCACAGTGTACACTGATGCCATCAAGGCACAAGAGTGCAGAAGCCATCTGGATCTCTGGAGTGACAGGGGGATGCCTAGGAGTTGTCGGTAGTAAAAGCTGAGGTGAGCTTAACAGGGGACAGATGGCAAAGGCACCCCATCATGACTGGCCCAGAGGCCCCTTGTATCCTTGGCATCGACTACCTCAGGAGAGGGTATTTTAAGGATCCAAAGGGATATCGATGGGCCTTTGGCATAGCTGCGGTGAATACAGAGAAGATCAAACAGTTATCCACCCTGCCTGGCCTCTCAGAAGATCCCTTCATCGTAGGATTGCTGCAGGTGGAAGATCAACAAGTACCGATTACTACCAGGACAGTGCACCGGAGGCAGTATCGTACCAACCGGGACTCCGTGACTCCTATCCATGAACTAATTCGTCGACTGGAGAGCCAATGAGTTATCAGCAGGACCTGCTCACCCTTCAACAGCCCCATATGGCCAGTGTGGAAGTCAAATGGGGAATGGCGGCTGACAGTGGACTATCGGGGCCTGAATGAAGTCACACCACCTCTCAGTGCTGCTGTACCAGACATGTTGGACCTCCAATATGAGCTAGAGTCAAAAGCAGCCAAATGGTATGCAACGATTGACATAGCTAATGCATTTTTCTCAATCCCTCTGGCGGCCAAGTGCAGGCCACAATTTGCTTTCACTTGGAGGGGTGTCCAGTACACCTGGAACCGACTGCCCCAGGGGTGGAGACACAGCCCCACCATCTGCCATGGCCTGATCCAGGCTGCTCTGGAACAGGGTGGAGCTCCGGAACACCTGCAATATATTGATGATATCATTGTGTGGGGTGATACAGCAGGAGAAGTTTTTGAAAAAGGGAAGAAAATAATCCAAATTCTTCTGAAAGCTGGTCTTGCCATAAAACAAAGTAAGGTGAAGGGACCTGCACAGGAAAAATCCAGTTTCTAGGAATAAAATGGCAGGATGGGCGCCGTCATGTGCCTACAGAGGTGGTTGACAAAATTGCCAATATGTCTCCACCAGTTACTAAGAAAGAAACACAAGCTTTCCTGGGCCTTGTAGGATTCTGGAGAATGCACATTCCAGGCTATAGTCAACTTGTGGGCCCCCTCTATCGAGTGACCCGGAAGAAGAATGACTTCAAGTGGGGCCCTGAGCAGAAACAGGCCTTTGAGCAGATCAAACAAGAAATAGCTCATGCGGTGGCTCTTGGGCCTGTTCGGACAGGACCAGATGTGCAAAATATACTCTACACTGCAGCGGGGGAGCAGGGCCTCACCTGGAGCCTCTGGCAGAGGACCGCAGGAGAAACCCAAGGTCGGCCATTAGGATTCTGGAGCAGGAGTTACCGAGGATCAGAAGCCCACTATACTCCAACTGAAAAAGAAATACTAGCGGCTTATGAGGGGGTTCGAGCAGCCTCAGAAGTTGTTGGGAAAGAAGCATGTCTCCTCTTGGCACCACGATTGCCTGTCCTACACTGGATGTTCAAAGGAAACATTCCCTCCGTGCATCATGCAACCAGTGCTACATGGAGTAAGTGGGTGGCCTTAATTACACAAACACCCCGAATGGGAAAACCCAACTTCCCAGGAATCCTAGAAGAGATTTTGAGTTGGCCAGAAGCCAGAGATTTTGGAGCACTGTCTGAGAAGGTGACTCGTGCCCAAGAAGCACCACCATATAACGAGTTACCAGAAAACGAAAGAAAATATGCTTTATTTACTGATGGATCCTGTCGAGTGAGAGGAAACCATCGGAGGTGGAAAGCTGCTGTGTGGAATCCCACATGACAAGTCATTGAGATTGCTGAAGGGGAAGGCGAATCATGCCAGTTTGCAGAGGTGAAAGCCATCCAACTAGCCCTAGAGATTGCTGAGAGAGAAAAGTGGCCCATACTCTATCTCTATACTGACTCCTGGATGGTGGCTAATGCCCTATGGGGATGGCTGCAGCAGTGGAAGAAAACCAACTGGCAGCGCAGGGGAAAACCCATCTGGGCTGCTGCATTATGGCAGGACATTGCTGCACGGATAGAAAACATGACTGTGAAAGTACGCCATGTAGATGCCCATGTGCCCAGAAGTGTGCCACTGAGGAGCATCAAAACAACGAACGGGTAGATAAGGCCACCAAAATTGGAATAGCTCAGGTGGACCTAGATTGGGAGAGAAAGGGTGAGCTATTTATAGCCCGATGGGCCCACGAAACATCAGGGCATCTTGGAAGGGATGCAACATACAGATGGGCTCGTGATCGAGGGGTGGATCTGACCATGGAGGCCATCACACAGGTTATTCATCAGTGTGAAACATGCGCTGCCATCAAGCGAGCCACACGAGTGAAGCCTCTTTGGAGTGGAGGGCGGTGGCTGGGGTTCCAGTATGGTGAAGCCTGGCAAATTGATTACATTGGGCCATTGCCACGAACACGCCAAGGCAAGAGTTACATCCTCACCATGGTGGAGGCCACAACTGGCTGGCTGGAAACGTACCCAGTAAACCACGCCACGGCTCGGAACACAATTTCAGGTCTTGAAAGACACATTTTGTGGCGACATGGAACCCCAGATAGAATTGAGTCAGACAATGGGACTCATTTTCGAAATAATCTTATTAACTCCTGGGCAAAGAGGCATGGCATTAAGTGGATATATCATATTCCTTATCACCCACAGGCCTCTGGGAAGATTGAAAGATATAATGGACTGTTAAAAACTATGCTACGGGCACTAGGTAATGGGACATGGAAGCATTGGGATGTGAATTTGGCAGAAGCCACTTGGCTAGTCAATACTAGAGGATCTGTTAACCGCCCTGGTCCCGCCCCAACGAAACCCTTAGACACTGTGGAGGGAGATAAGGTTCCTGCACTACACATAGGAAAGTGGCTGGGGAAGTCAGTGTGGGTTACGTCCCCCATGGGGAAGGGCAAACCCATTCGTGGGATTGTCTTTGCCCAAGGACCTGGGTGCACTTGGTGGGTAATGCAGGAGGATGGGGAGACCCAGTGTGTGCCCCAAGGTGATTTAACCTTGGGGTAAGAATAATGCATGTTGGAAGTTGTATGTTGCAGGATGTAAGTAGCAGAAGGGACATGAGCTGACGAAGAACGAATTTCAGCAAGGGGCAAGAAAAAGGCCACAATGAACAGGGATGGTGCCAGTCCTCGACAATCAAGTTTACTATTCCTCCTGCCCTGACCCCCCACTCTGCTGGAAATGGAGACCACGTGGAAGGATGCGAGAGGACAGGAGATAGTAGTTAATGTGATGGGGATGGTTTAAGGATGTAGCTTAAACTGCATGTGTGAGTAGAAAAGGATTTCTGAGCATGATGCAAATGGTATGGAATAAGGGGTGGAGATTGTATTGGGTCTGACTGGGGTAAAGCTCACAGGCCTTACACTGCTGTACTTTGCTTTGGTAGCTGGTGTTGATAACAGAGCAGTGTTTTGGCTACTGCCAAGCTGTGCTGTCCCTGTGACATTCCTTCCCCCACTGAAGGGGATGGGGGGGGCAAGATCCTGGGAGGGGACACCAGCAGGCCAGCTGACCCCAGTCAGCCAAAGAGATATTCCATACCATATGACATCAGCTCAGATATATAAGGGAAGGAAGAGAGGAGGAGGGGAAGGCATTCGGGACTTGTCCATGTTCTTAGTAAGAGGGTAATACCCTTCCTTTGTCGTTTCATGAGTCGGATTTCTGACCTTGTCCCCTCCAATGCAGTTCAATGTGCTCTGTAGGGGATACCACATCAACTGTCCAAACTAGAGCTACTTTTAGACTGAGATGGTGCGTATAGGACACCAACAGCTCTTGATCTGCTCATTTATCCACTTATCCTAAACAATGCTGAAGGTGTTGTGGTCACCAATGTGTTTGAGCAACTGATCTCTAAAAGTCTGGGGTCCTTCTCTTTAAGATACTGACTGTGCACTGTGTGGCCCCCTGATGCTTAGGATGGTTGGAAGCACTTCGACTTTCAGTCCCTAAGGGAAATGGGGTTTGAGGCAGGACATCCTTAGGAAATTTTTTTTTGTCTTCAGTCTCCTTTTTCACTTCATACAATACAAAAAGGAAAATAGAAAAGAAGCTGTATGAGGAGCAGCTGAGGTCACTTGGTCTGTTCAGCCTGGAGGAGACTGAGGGGAGACCTCATCACAGTCTACAACTTCCTCACAAGGGGAAGAGGAGGAGCAGGCACTGATCTCTTCTCTCTGGAGACCAGAGACAGCACCCAGGGGAATGGCCTGAAGTTGAGTTGGGAGGTTTAGGTTGGGTATCAGGAAAAGTTCCTCACCCAGAGGGTGGTTGGGCACTGGAACAGCTCCCCAGAGAAGTGGTCACAGCACCAGCCTGTCAGAGTTCAAGAACCATTTGGACAATGCTCTCAGGTACATGGTGCCTGAGATTCTTGGGGATGGTGCTGTGCAGGGCCAGAAACTGGAGTCACTGATCCTTGCAGGTCCCTTCCAATTGAGAATATTCAGTTATTCTGTGATTCTGTAAGTTTGGGGACACAGTTGACACCTGTACTGCTCAGACATGCTTGGAAGGGAGTGTTCTTGACAGAGGCTGTGGTGTAGGGTTTGGTGTCTCATCCAGTGGGCTTCAAATAAAACTCTTCAGTTTCAAAACAGCAAAGTTCCCTAACAGGAAAGTTAGGAATACAGCCGAGAGATATATTTTAAATCTTATGCCCAAAATTGGCTCAAGATGGACAGGCATAAACAAGTCCAACAAATCAGCCCAATGGCTTGAGCAGAGTTCTTGTTTTGGGAGCTTTCCTATGTCAAATTTCCTTGTAAAACTGTCAAGCTGTGGTTTCATTTTCTTAGGGACAACACGGCTGCTTACATTTGGTATGCCAGGTACGTTTTCTAAACACCGATGTCAAATCATCTCATCACTAATGAGACTCCAGGAGCTCCTGCCAGTACTAATGGGATTTTGGATGTCCTCTGCCACTGCAGGGCAATTTTCTGTTAAAAATAAATGTTAGCAAAGAGTGGTTCTTCCCATTGCAGAAGTGAAAAACATAATCCCAAGGATCCCATATCAAAAGAGAAAGAAAGGCTGAGGACTGAACACTGACCTTGCAGGCCATCAAAGGGCTCATGACAGTCCAAGCTTGAGGAGGAATCCATTATTTTGCTTAGAAAGCAGGGCAGCAAAATGGATGTTGGGTGAAGGCAACAGGCCCAAAAAGTCCACTATATGAAAACACAGTTATTCAACACAGTAATCATGTTCCTTTGCCTGCCTCCCCGACTCCACTCCTTTAAACATGGTTACAAAGACAATTTAAATTTCACAGCAACTAAACATAACAGTTAAGAGGAGAATTGGAAAAAGCACTCCAGGGTGTCTCTCACAAGAGTAAAAGGGAACCTTAGGTAGTCAGCTATAATGATCCAAGTTAGTTTATAGTCTAGCAGGACATCAGTATTACCACTGCTGAACGTAGTTTTGCAAATTCAGTGTCTTTTGCACATGATGCTGAAAATGTGAGAGAACTGGCAGCAAGGACTCCCACCACCTCATATTGAAGTGTTGGATCACACCTCATATTCCCCTCATAAATCTCTACCTAAACCTTCTTCAGCGTGGAGAGGCTCCCTGGATTTATCTTGTCAGCTTGTTGACTTGTCCTAGCTTGTACACTATGGGAGGGTTATCTGGAGTGTTGCCAGGGCAGACTGTTCAATGTCTGCCTTGGTCCTAAGGTCAAGAAAAGGAAAATTTTCCTGATGGATGATGGTGAAAGCCAGAATTTTCCAGCAACAAGATCTTATTTGGAAATTAACTATCAGTTGTACCTAATGAAACTCCAAAGATTTTGAAATAAGAAATTCTCTAAATCCCAACACAGTGAGCCACCGACAGGTCAATGAAAATTCAGTGAAAAGACAGTATGATAATACATTCTATGACATCAGTACCACTGAAATCAAATTGAAGTGGACCCAGAATGTCAGAGCTGATATTTTGTGAAGCTGCTCAGCAAATATTTGCTTGGAGAGCTTCTGTTCCGTGGATGGAGGATGCTACCCATTGCAGAACACAAGAGTGATTATTCTAGAGATCTTTTACACACATTTCAGCTCCCCTAGGTCTGATGTATAAAGAAATAAAGTACTCACTGAGCCTGATGTGTGCTCAAGATTCCTTGGAGGTTTCTCGGTCTAAATCCTCAGTCAGTTTTTCATGAGCCTGAACAATGTATCCTGTATGGAGTGTTGTTCAGGAAGGATTTGGAAAGGCTTCTGGGAGGAAGAACCTCACCTCATCCCCTCCTGTACAAGCACAGAGTCAAGAACGAGGACTACAGTATGTGGGAGGATGGGTCAGGAGTCTATTTTCATGTTCAGGGTTGTGTTTTTGGTTTGTTTTCCTAGGAGGACTTCCATCTCTGGAAACTGGAAGGCAAACACAGGTTCTGCTATGCTAGAGCAGATTGCAATGACTGAGAGGTAAGGAAGAGTGTTTCAAGACAGTATTAGCTATTCTTGGGTTAGAAGGGAGGAATTGTATTTCTGACTTTGGTTAATAGAGAGAACTGGTAAGTGAGGTCTCCAGGGAGGCTGGATTAAGAGTTTAAAAGACCGAGTGTTTTCTTAAAAAAATAACAAGGGCACAAAGGCAAACTGTCCTGTTTTGAAGAACAGACTGAAAGTACAGCTAGAAACCAACATTGTTAAATCATTAGATCTTTAGTGAATGTAACCACAGGAAACAAGACCAGCATGCTAGGTCAAGCACACCAGTACAAACATGTAGGGATAAAATCAGAAAGGTCAAAGCACAAAACACAAAGTAACATGAAGTTATTCTAAGTACATTACTAACGAGAGGCAGACACAGAAAAGAGTTTTTCTTCTGCTTAACAGAGGAAAAAAACTGTCAGCTGAAGTCCTGAAAGCACTTTTTTGCTTTAATCTCACAAAAGTGGTCACTGTCTTAGCTAATGTCTTCTCACTACTGAACAGAGCAGAAAGAATTCTCTCATGCATCTTAGAGACTAAAATTTGCAGATGCTACTTCCATGTAGTCAAATCATTGTGATATTTGCTAATACTGCAACTGCCTGACACTATGTACACGTGGTAACATGCTTTGCTGTATCTCCTATCCTGCAGAACTAACGTTGTCGTAACTTTTCTCCATCCTATCTAAGTAGATTATTCATAGATTTACAGAATCCATAGATTACATGTAGGCATTCATCCCTAGTGAATTTAAGATTTTTTCAGATTATACCTCCAGTTTGTCAGGTTCATGATTAATTCTGACTCTGTCCAGTTTTGGGCACCACATCTGAAGAGAAATAGCCAGGTGTTGGAGAAAGTCCAAAGGACAATAAAAGGAACGTTCAAAGAAAACCTAATGAGCTGTTGAGAAAAAAAATGCAACAATTCTATGTAGTTCTATGTAGTTTTGAACCTTTTTCAGTTAGCAGGCCACTGATATTTTTCCAGTAGAAGTGTAGACTAAAGCACAATGAATCCCTGCCTGCAGCGCAGAGGTTCACTCTTCTTCATTAGCTGTTACAGACCTGGAAGAAGCTGCCCACAAGCTGAACACCACTAAAGATGAAAAAAAAAAAAAAGAGCATAGGATCTTTAAATATATGAAAGCTTGTTAATAGACATTTCTCACAACTTACACTACAAGTATAATACTGTGAGAAATAAATTATAGCAGAAAAGGTTCCTTTGAACATTTCCTTTATTTTCTTACAGTAAGGATAGCATAGCACAGAAATCAATTCTCTGAAAGAGATGGCGAATCTCTGTCCTCTCTCAGGCTAGATTAAAGAAATGTCTCCTCTTGGGAACACCAGAGTTGTGCAGGCAATCATCGAAGGTCCCTTCTGCACCTTTAGTTCTGTGAAACAGGGAAGCCAAGCCCCAAATCAGATGCTGAAGATGACTCTGCAAGACCCTACTGAGGGAAGTGGACATGATGATGCATCCTGTGTTTATAACATAGCCGAAGCTAGAGACATGAAGGGTGGATATTACCTTAAGGCACTGTTGTAGGGACTAAAACCCAATTCCTGCCAGCGTGCAACACCACATTTTGAAGGTTCGTTTTATAGACATAGTACCACAATTAACCACTCCAGCCTTATTCAGCCATAAATGCAACAAAGCCTGTTGAAATCCATGAGTTGTCAGTGCATGAAACAAGGCCGGAATGTGCTCAAATGCTCTGATCAGTAGGAGCAACCTGAAGTATCTAGGGTACTGAACAGTAAGTACAAAGGATTGACATGTTCAGGTAATGCAGAAATGACAGTAAATCCTCTGAAAATGCAATGCCTGGTGCATGTGAATAAACACGTTCTTCCCCATGATAGTCCTATTACACCCCAGCGGCCCTGATGCTCCCAGTGCTCACCCCTGGCCAACAAACATTGAAGATGTGTAGCCATCAGAGTCTCTGGCATGAACAACAATTCCCTGAGCCTGGCTGCTGAGCCCAGACCCCTAGAGATGCTCCTCAAGAACAGAGGTGGTTCACACAATGGTGCCCCTGGATGCAGGGCCACAGCAGTGCATGAGGGGTGCTCTCTGTGCCTCCTGCCTGAGTCATGCAGTCCATAGTTCTCCTCCTCCTTATGCTACTGACTCCTCCTCAGGCACTGTCTTCCTTGGGGGTCCAGGGTGAACACACTTGGTCTCCTCATTAGGGATAAAAGAGCACCGGTAGTCATATAAGTCATAATTTTGCTTCTTCCCAGAGACATTGTGTTCACACAAGCTGATCATTATATTGTCAAGCTATGGGGACTCTGGCTGGCTTCAAGGACATAAATTTGTTCTTTAGCCAGAACAGCTCTTTCCTCAGTCCCTGTAGGGTCTGCAAAATGTCAGTGTTTTCATGAGACTGTGGCCTTCCCTCCTCTCTGCATCTTGTCATAGTCCTGCTTACAGATCTGCTGTTCTGAGATTATTATTTTTATTTAAATGGCTGGGACCACGGCACAGCTGCACAGGAAATAAAACCAGGCTGCCTCATTCCCTCCTCATTTGCACAGCAGGGGGATGTGGTCCCCCCCATAATATGCCTCTTGTCATTCTCTCTCCTCCTTTGACACCAGGATAGCTAAGGGGGCACCAGCTCACATTCCCATCCTGGGATGGCTAGGGAAAAGGGCTGCAGCCTGTAGGTCTCCCTCCAGCAAAAGACTGCCTGGTCCACGTGATGAGGCTGCCTGACTAGGAACAACACCCAAGGGACAGAAGGAGGCGGGAGACTGTAAAAGGATAAAATTGAAAGTAAATTGTAAAATGCAGGAACCACTGCATAACAGATCAGAGAGGGGATGGCTACTCCTCACTAAATTTGACACTCACTTTCTGATCCTATTCCAGTCCTAATGTCCAGGACATCTTATGAGGAGAAAGTTGCCTGCATAATGGAGGGCTTTCAGGCAAAGCCAATACAAACACTGAGGGGCCAACACTACTGGGAGATTAAATGAGCTAAATATTTATAGCTTGGCTGAATGACAACCAACTGGAGATCTGATGTAAATACCAAGGAGGGAAAGAAACATTTTAAGGTGGCTTTGAGGGCAGGATTGAATCAATCTGAAATGAAGGGAAACTTTAGGCAAGATTCTTTTTTTTACTCCATCTCCTACTCAAGAGAGGGAGTCAAGGACCCAGCAAAGCACATGAAGAACGCCTTGTAATAAGGGCTCCCAAATCTCTTTGTGTTCCTATGGGCAGCAAGGTGGGTGGCTGGTTTTGGTGGACTACCCAAGGACAGCTAATCCTAGGCCATGCTCTTGTGGTTTCTGCAGGTACAGACTCTGGGCAGATGCCTGCGCAGAAATGTTTGGAGGTCTCGATATCTGCGCTGTCAAAGCTGTCCACAGCAAAGATGGAAAAGACTATATCATTGAGGTGAGAGCATGGGCAACCTGAATGTGAGTCTCCTTTGGAAAGTGTATCTGCAAGCACTCTGCCTTGGAGTTCACATGCACCAACGTGCTCGCTTACCCCTGCATGCTCCTGCAGTCTCTGCTCCTCTGTGCCCACCTGTATCCTCAGGCCATGACCCACTGATATGTAAGGAACTCATTCAGAGCCCCAGCCAAACTAGCAGATACACAGCAAGGTGTCAGGGCTGAAGTGCCTTCCTTTCTCAGTGTGGACTGTGAAAGGAAATGGAGAGCCACAAAGTTCTTGGCCACCTCAGCTTTCCAGCAGATTCAGTTCATTAAAAATCTCAATTTCTCTCTGAATGAACCTGTCTTTCTCCCCTTTGAAGGAGAGAAATCTCTCCTGCATATCTGCAGGAGAGATATGCATATCTGCATATCATATCTGCATCTAATTTAAAAGAGGAAAATAAATGGTGAGCGTGTAGCAAAAGGTTCACAAGCAACAGGAGCAACTTGATTAAACAAAAAAAGAAAGGTGTATTTTCTAAAATCTTTTGTCCAGACAGCATTCACTACAGTAAGAGGCCATCAAGACAAAGCACCACAGAGTTACCATGGACAATGTGTACTACAACATTTTGTGTTCAGAGCTGGACAGACTGTGGCTCTGAGATCTAAAGTTCAGTGTGCTCCTTCCCAGGCCAGGAGACAGATATAGAAGTGGGGTAAATAGTACACTCAGGTCATCCTAACAGGGCAGAGCAGGAAAAGCTGGCCAGAAAATCAAAGTGGAAACTGAAGAGATGCCCTGGAGGAGAGACAATCCAACAAGTATGCAAGTGCTTCTGTCAGTGTGTGACTTGAGGAGACACAACATCTGACCTGCTGTAAACTCCACCAACACAGGCCTGCCAAGGAAGGCGAGCAGAGCCAGCCTATTGGCTTCATGCAGGGGTGCTGACACACTGAAAAGCTATGTGTGGGAGAGCAGTCCCACCCACTGAGGGTTGGGATGCTGATGAGAACCACATGAGCCTTCCAGTGACTGCACATTCCTGCATTATGTATCTGCTCTCCCCAGGAAAGGGAGCAGTGACCTGTCAAAGGCCATGTGATAGAAGCGTGCTGCCAGCAACCAAATGCTGGCAAGCCTCTGTCTTTTCCTGAATTGATGGGGCCAGGGCTAATGGGTCTGCTCCCATATGCAATTCATCAGCACCTAGAGGAGCATCCCCTAGAGCAGACTGTTTCCCTGCTGTGCACTTTTAAATCTCTCTGCCCCTGCAGCTGGGAAAGAAAGAGCAAGAAAGCAGCCTTGCTAGAGACAACTGTAAGGACATTTGGGTTGTGTCCACACATGATTAGATGTGATATGTGGTTTTCATATCCCTGCATATATTCTTGCACATAAGCCTATGTACGTGCACACGTGGCTAGTTCTGGGCTTAAAGATTATATGCCTCTGTCTGGGTCTGCCTCTGGGTTTTCATATCTGCCACTGTGTGTGACTGACTGGTGAAAAGCACATCTGTACCCTCACAGCCACCATCAGCTTGCAGACAGAGAAGTGCACACTCATGCTCCTCTCTCTGTGACCAAGGTAAATGGCAATGAATCTAACATGACACAAATCAGAAGAAACACAATATAGTTTCAGGTGGGTCATGCTGAATTATCCCAGTGGAGAACCTGATTGAGCAGGCCTGATATACCAACATCTAGAAGGCATTCAGATGCCAGGTTGATGGATGTTGTTGGGAAAGGAGTAGAGTAGTGCGATATAAGAACCAGAACAAAGCCAAACAGGCACCTTTTTATGCAGATCTGAGGGAGATGCTAACAAGTAATTTATTGCCTCCAGTCAACTTCCTGGGGTACTTTTCTTGGTCTGAAACTGATCCCTTGTTTTGCTTATTTCTTTTGATAGTGGGAGAAAAAAGTTATTTGACAGAGTGACAGTTGTATTTTCTTGGTAAGAAGGAACAGTGTGCTGTGACATTTTACAAGAAAGCATGCCTAAATGGGCTAAACAAACAAGGAGTTTGCACAATGCAATTGCAGGCAGTAATTCATTTTCACAGTGCAAAGTAGTTCTTCAGGAAAGATTCACAGAGGTAGTGATGGGCAGTTCTATGAACTGAGATTCATCACAGTGGTTCGTTGCAAACAAAAGCAGATTAAGACAGATAAGTTATCAACAGCACAAGAGTAATCTTGCACACATGGTATTTGCCCTTACTTGAACTTCACCTTTTCTTTTCCCATGGCAAACAGCAGAATCTGTTACATTTCTGCCTGCAAAACATTAGCACACTTATGTACCATTTTCATGGCTCATATTGAAACAAACTGTGAATTTAACAGTAAATGCTGGTAATTCTTTTATCCTCTGCTTTAAATGACTTCATCACTTTGGGGGAATATTCAACATAAGTAATCAGCATTCAATCAGAATTCCTCAAAAGAATGTAAATTCTCTACTGGTGTCAGCAGCCAGATTCTCAAAAGAGCTCAGCAACATGTATGGTTTAATAATCTCCCCTCTCCCTCTTTTTTTTTTCTTTTTTTTTTTCTTTTTTTTTTTTTTTTTTGTAATCTAACCCATTTCCACATCTCTGCTAAGATGAAAAATATGAAGCAAGTAAAGGGCAAGCAAAATGGTCCATGTGATTTATTCTTCCTCCTGGAAGAGTAAGATAAGCTCTGACTGGCATACAGCTAAGCTATGGTACTAGACATGCTCCTTGCTGCCTTGCAAGGAGCCCTGCTCATCCCTTCAGCAGTGCCCATCATTTGTTTTGATATGTCCAATCATCAGTTTCTCCTTCCTTCCTTCCTTCCTTCCTTCCTTCCTTCCTTCCTCCCTCCCTCCCTCCCTTCCTCCCTTCTTCCCTTCCCTTCCCTTCCCTTCCCTTCCCTTCCCTTCCCTTCCCTTCCCTTCCCTTCCCTTCCCTTCCCTTCCTTCCCTAGAAATAACCTAACACTCCACTCTCAGAGTGTGAAAAAACAAGCCCAGGCTTCAGCATCAGATAGGCACAGAGGGAGAAGCAGGATGGTCTTTTCCTGAGTCTCTTCTCTGCCTGGGCACTTTTCCTTCACCCCTCATACACCTTATCAGGCAACAGGAGCTGCACCAGGAGCAGCCACCGACCTGGGGCAGCTACAAAGGCCAGGTCCATATGTGCTGATGTCTTCTTGCCTTGCCCAGCTCTTCTGTGGTCGCTGGGGAACGGATGGGTGCAATCTATCTGTAATTCACATATTCCTCTCAGCCATTTGATTTATTCAGTATTAGCATTTGTAGCTGCCCAGTTCTGGACCAATTCGCCCTTCCTGGAGGACAGGCAAGGTGACATCTCATGATTCTTTTCAGTTCAGTGGCAACCAGCTGTGTCATTTTACCCACAGAAATCATTGCCATTTTCAAAGACCTTCCCTTGTGCATGTGATTGTTCACTCCTGAATTTGCTGTCTCCCACATCTCACATTCCTCTGCCAGACACTACACATCAGGACAGCAGACAGCCTCATCCCTGGTGTACCTTCACTGGCTCAGGTGGAACCTGCTCCAGGGTTCACTGCTCCAGGGTTCACTCCCCCTGGTGCCTTTGGTTTATAAAGCACCATCTTTCTCTTCAGCCACTGCAGCCACAGAAATAGGAAAAAGCAATCCTTGAGATGGGGAAATCAGCTCTGGAGTTCTCAGCACAGGAAAAAATGGACCTGTTGGAGCAGATTCAGAGGAGGGCCATGAAGATGGTTAGAGTGCTGGAGCACCTCTATGAAGACAGCTCCCAAAAGAGCTGTGGTTGTTCAGCCTGGAGAAGAGAGGGATCTGGGCAGATCTTACAGCACCTTCCAGTATGTAAAGGGGGCCCATAAGAAAGACAGGGACAAACCTTTTAGCAGGACCTGTTGCAACAGGACAAACGATAATGATTTTAAACTAAAAGAGGATACATTGAGATTATATATAAGGAAGAAATTTTTTACAGTGCAGATAGTGGATGCCCCATCTGTGAACATTCAAGGTCAGGCTGGATGGGGCTCAAGAGGAACCTGATCTAGTTGAAGATGTCTCTGCTCACAGCAGGGGTATTGGACTGGATGGCCTTTAAAAGTCCCTTCCAGCCCAAACCGTTCTACGAATCTATGAAAAGCGGGGTTGAGGGTGTTTTGAGCAGAGCCGTGTCTCGATGACTCCCAGGAGGGCGGGAGCGGGGAGCGCGGCTCGCCGGACTCTCGGCAGGGTAAGGGCATCATCTAGTGGCCACACGGGCCCCTCGCACCGCGCAGGGATACGGGAGACCTCTCTCGGGAACTGTAATTGTCTCATTTCCTTCTAAGATAGGAGTGGAGAGGAGGAACACCTGCGCAGGAACCTGCTGGAGGGCCCCCAGGAGCCCCTGGCTAGTGAGACCCAGGTGGGAATTGGCCATTCCTTGGCACTGTTAGGAAGCATCACATTCCCCACCTCATCTCTCAACAGAAGAACAGCTAAGTGGATAGCAGAAGGAAAAGCCACCTTGTGTATTTTGCCAAACACTGACATATAATTTTCTAACCTTCTCCTTTTGCCCCCTGGGCCAAGTAGGCCATGAATATAAACATCAACCCACTCTCCATGTATACCCTAGTTAAAATTTTCTAAGTAGTTTTTCTAGTGTTCATAAAAGACACCTATAGAAATTAAACAAAACCATTATTCTGCAAGAAATGAGCAGAATACAAACTCAGTGAACTCACCTCACTTATTTCCTCCACTTTAAATCTAAAAAAAGAGGGTGCAAAAATTTTCCATTTCCCACCAAGAGTGTACTCTTGCAGCCTTGCCAGGGTGGAGTGCACTTCTGATTGTTATCTGAGCGTCAGTGCCTTTCTTGAGCAATTCAACCTTCAACTTTGCATTTCCAGGGATTTTAATGTTTGCTTTAAAAATAAAAGCAAAATAAAATAAACTCTTCCAACCCTGATATTTTGGTACTATTATATTTACTCCAGCTGAATCTTAACTTCATCAGAGTACAGTTCTTCCTGTGGGATTTAGCTAATGTTTGCAAAGCACTTGATTTACGATGAACTGTTGAAAATCATATTCAGGGCTGCTATACAGCTGAGGGTCTGCTGTTCTTTCAGTATTATTGTTGTGAGGCCATTTCTTACCTCAAAGACCCTTTGACAGTTTTCCTTCCCCCATCCCCAGAGTCTCGCTTCCCAGTTTTCCCCAGTAGAGTTGTATAACTTGCTTGGGAAGCAGTTGTATCACAGCATTATCAAGAAGACAAGCAGAGGATAAGTTTGTTTTCCTGCACTTGGTGCTGGTTTGGTGACATCCTATTCATTTCACATCTGTGGTGTTTATTTTCCCTCTCAGGTTGCAGTGCTCTGTGTTCATTAATCCCAAATGTTTCCTGGTTTCCTCCAGTCCCTGTTGCTATCATCTCCTCAGGCTTCAGGACATGTTTCTCTTCTCCTGTGGCCCTTTCAGTTGCAATGTCACCCTCAAATACTGTGGGACAATGACAGAGAGACCTTATCCATCAGAGGCATCTCCTCAGGACACATGAAGGAGAAGATTTGTATTTAGTTGATTTAGAAAGCCTCCAGCCACCATAAGTCTTGGCTTGGCTCCCAAGTTGTGAAGGGAAGGAAGATGGAGAGCTGGGGGAAGTACATGCTATTTCCAAACAACCTAAGCAAAATACCATGCCTGGAAAAGCCAGGCTTGTTTCAGCATGAGGAGAGTGGTGACTATAGATGTTGGCAAGGATATGGAGACACAAAACAGGTTAATGTAAGAGGTGAGTTGAAACAGGCATCTGCCAGCAGGAAACCACCTTACTAACTGTTGTTTTTTCCTCCTGTGACAGGTGATGGACAGCTCGATGCCCCTGATCGGGGAGCACATAGAAGAGGACAGACAACTTATAGCTGATCTGGTTGTTTCCAAAATGACTCAGCTTGTCGTCACTGCTGGATTGACACTGTCACCACTGAGGCCCTGGGTATGGGTGAACAGAGACCTTGTAACCAAGTTGTTTCCCTGAGTTTCTCTCTCCTCACTGTGTCAGACAGTCAGACATCTCACAGAGTTGAACAGTCCCATATGGGAGTGTATTGGATAGACTGACTCCTGCCCTTCCAAAGGAGACTCTCAGGCTCTTTGAAGTGGGTGCCCCTAAGGAACACAACTCTCTCTCCCTTACTCTCCTTCCAGATGAATGACATCACACCAGTAGCATATCCATGCATCTAGACATTCTGACTTGCTAAATTCATGGATTCACATTGAAGATAGGCATTTTTAGAGGTCCTTCAAATGCCTGGCTTCATTTCCATCTAACATTATCCCTCAGGATAGGTTTCACTCCAGTTTTTGCATCCCTGTTCTGCTTCCAGGAACAGGAAGTGGGAATCTCCACCAAGATTTGTTCCATTCCTTACTGCAGTTTCTTCTTCAGAGATGTCCTTTGCCCCCTTCATCAGGGGGAGGCTTTACTAAGGCTGAACTTATATAAGAACCTGTAATTTTGCATTTAAACTGACCCCTTAGTTCTTCTTGTGTACATCCATTTTGAGCATCAAATGCATCTAATTTTACTGCCACATTTCCCAGGGGCAGTTCTATATAAATGAAACAGCCCAGAACATAACCTGAGTATCCAGGTGTACTTGCTACACCTCTTCCAGTATCCAACAGGGAGCCAAGTGTGAAGGTTTGAGGACAACAAATCTGTACAACAGAAGAGACGAGAGTAAAAAGGTTGAGGGACAAAACTGATTGTAACACACTGGTACAATTTGCATTTCCACTTGAGACAAAATAATGGGAGAAGGCACTTTATGCTGCTCTGCCTTTGACATATGACAGTCCACTCCTGCTAAACCAGATTCCAGCATGAAGGGTATCTGGGGTAACTCCAAGGTTTAGCTAGAGTAGAGGAGTAAATATTTAATAGACATTGAAGATGCTTTGAGGCAGGGAAAGTGATACAGAAGAGATAGCATTTACAAAGTGGAATCAAGAACTACCATCTGAAATACCCAAGATATAGAGTGAATGAACTAAGAGCAAAGGGCAAGTCAACAGAAACTGAGAACGTGGACAGATGCATCTATTTTCGTGTCCGTAATATACTGGTACAGGATTGGATTGGATTACAGCAGACCTAAATTAGGGCCAAAACAAGAACAAAACAAATCTTGAAGGGATAGGATGTCAAAAGAAGAGTCAAATAAGAAAAGGGTCTTCATTGGGACTACAACCTAGAAATACCTGTATATATAATCAAGAAAACTATACCCACAAACATGTTAATTAGAGTGTTTTACTATAGAGACAGAGCTTGGTGCCACAAACATCATAAGATTTGTACATGGTACATTACTAACATAATGTTATAACAGTTAGAAGTGTCCAGAGAGAAATAATTAAATATGAGGTGGGTGAGATGCAGAACTAGAGTTGCAGGGGAAGACTTCCACAGAAGGAATACAAAGAGCAATTCTGAGTATAAAGACAGCAGTACTGAATACATAGAAATATGAATCCTTGGATATCCTGTGGGTATGAATAGAATACCTATACGTGTTATTGGACCTCTCTATACTAGTCTTTGGGTCGAGAAGAACTGAAAAATTATGAAACTGAGTGCACAGAATTGACAGAGATGGAAAAGTAACAAGTCACAACAATGTGAGACTTCAGCTATCAAGAAGCAAGTCAAGTATCACAGTGGGACAGCAATTCAGAAGGAGGCAAAAACACCTTGACTTTGCTTTAAGAAATATCCAGGTACAAATTCAGAAAGTGAGTGTGTACCATAAGATTTAATGTCCAAGGGACAAATGTGATATCAAAAAGTAAGGGTATGACACAAGCAGTGAGAAAAGAAAATTAATCAACTCCCTAGCAGTAAAACTGTATAGGTGCTATTTGAGAGACCACTGTTTTCTAGAATGCATAGATACATTTCTGATCTGCTTCTGAACCAAGAATGTGAGAAATAAACTTGTAGAATTAAGTGACAAAAAGGACATTCAAGACAAATGGGGGAAAATAATCTTTCAAATTTAGAAATCTGACATTTAAGAAGACCTTTTTGTAGCATCATACAAGGAATAAAAGGAAATGTAAAAAGGACAGAAATTAATTTTGAGGAGAAGATAGGGGAAAGAATGAAACAAGTTCTTTGAGGTCATCAGAAAATGGAGCCCTACCAAACAATTTGTAGGCTCTATGGATCATCCAAAGTTAAGGGAGGAAAAGAAGACAAGAGACAGTGTTGTGACTCTAGTAAATGTAATTGCTGAAATTGGGCAACTTCTTTACCTCGTTAGTTTTTCCTGATCAGAATAACACAGAAAAGAACAAAAACAGTTATTAATCAGTCATGAATGATATTTTTAAAAGTTATTAAGCCCCCAACTCCAGATGGCCACATCCAATGAACTGAATTTGGGAAAGGACTAAGCTGCCAAAAAAACCCTCTGCAATATCATTAGAAATAGTTACTACTCCAGAGGATTGGTGTAAAACAAATACAAAATATGGAGTTTGAAAGCTGTAAGAGTAATGTAGAAAAATTTAGACAAGTCATAGACTTTATAAATTATCTCAAGTGATAATTTAAAGAAGAATACAGAAGAATAAATAAATCAGCAGAAAACACAGTTAAGGGCATTTATCACATGGTTTTATTGTGAAGAAGAAAAAAAATGTCCCATTAATTTCCTTTAGATTCTTTTCTGCAGGGAAAATGATAGGACATCACACCAGATCAATGTGATCAAAGTGAAGCCGTTTTATTTCAGGCAGCAAGCATACTTATATCCTACAGTGTGCTAAAAATAAAGTTACATGATAAGTTTTTCTTCTGTAGTTCACACAGTGTTTTTCTCACACAAAGGTTTCACATGGGATTTTCTCTACTCTAATTAGAGCACTAAGTTAGTATCAGAAGGCTACAATAACAGTTTCATCTGCCAAGTTTCTCTTCAAACACCTGGAGATTATTTACAGTCTTCGCATCTCCCTTTCTCACAGCTGTCTTTCGGGTGACCTTGAACAGAGGCCTATTTCTCATCTAAAGAGCCTGGATTGCTCACTTATACTAATGTCCACGCAGACGGAGATAGTTATTCTCCACACTTTTCCTTTCATTTCTTTGGGAATTCTTTCATGAAGTGGTAGATAACAGGCAATCAGTCAAAATGATGTAGCTTGTCAAAAAGCCTTAGGCAAGGTAACAGACAAGCTATAAAAGAAAGCGTGGCGGGGCTAAAAGGTAAAGTTTTATTGTGTAGCAGAAGTTGACATCAGATATAGATATGAGAGATTTTAATTCTTGCAAACAGTTAGCAGAGGGGATACTTCAAGGATACTGAGCCTGGCCATGTTGATAAATGGGTTGGTTGAGCCTAGGACAGGATAAGATGTCAATGACAACTTTGCTTTCATGCCTTCAACACAAAACCCGGTCTCATGGCTACACTGGTTCTTCCCTTCCCTCTCTAACCTGTCACCAGACTTTCCCTTCACTTTTTCTCTTCCAAAGGCAGAAGACCTGGGCTGGCACTCACCCCTTCATCTCTCAACCTCAAAAACCTGTTTTGCCTTTATCTCTGAGATGCCTTGGTTGACTGTAGGGAACAGCCATAGAGGTCAATATGAGATCTAACTCCCTTTCTTTGGCTGGTCTAATCAGGATGTCTCACAGCATTTGGACAGTAAATTTCCATCAACACCAAAGCAGGGTTTAGTTCCCAAGCTATATAGGGCTAGAAGCCATGAATGGAAAATTCCCAGATTTTCCTTCCGCGTCCATTTGCAAGTCCCAGATAAATAGTGCAAAAGATGGACTGGCAACTTCATCACATTTATGTTAGTCAGTTGAAACTAATTTCAATGTTTCCAACTATGAAACATTTCTTCCCATTTCCAGAATCACCTAGCTCATTCTCCTGACCTTTCAGGAGTCTTGAAGACCCTTTTATCATGATGTTCTCCATGTAAATAATCCAGCATGTACCAACCTATCTGTATCCAGCTTCCCTGGTTTTCATAAACAATTTTGTGCAATAGGCTTACTCAGACTTTTGTTAACTTTGGACCAGTCCTGTGTGCAGCAGTTGTGTTGCTTAATCTGTTATTAAAATAACTGTCAAAAAGACTAAACAGTGAGAGAGAATAAAGAGCAGATGGCACCAAATTATTTGCGTTAGTCAGGACCAGGGATGGCAGTGAAGAACATTTGACAGAGCTACGTATGTTCAGTCACCACAACAGCAAATGAAACTCCATATGGAAGACTGAAGGGTAAGCTAAGCTGGGGGTAGAGAGAGGGAGAGCATAAACAATGTGCAGAACTTTCAAGTGGCACCAGCCATTCCCTTGAGAAATACTTTGTCACGTACAGGATAATGAAAACCATTGCTCAGCCTATGGTTGTGTTGACAAGGGAAAAGCAGGAAATTAGGATGCAGGAAAAATTAACTGGCAATGTATACAGAGAACCCAGATATTGCTTCATCTGGAAAAATGTATACAGAGAACCCAGATATTGCTTCATCTGGAAAAATGTAAGCAGACCCATCTCTGGCATCTGCAGGAGGAATTACAAAGCTGAGAAAGAGAAGTTGGTGATGAAAACAATTAGGGACTTGGAAATATTCCCATGGCGGGACTGGAGGGATTCTAAAGTCTCTTGACTTTAGAAAGGAGGTGAATGAGAGAGAAGGCAGTGAAGGTTTAAAAAATAATGAATGGCCTAGCATGGGCAGGTTGTGAGAACTAGTCTCAAAACTCAGAACAAAGCAATGGAGATAAATGGGAAAGGCAGCGAGGCTGAAAGCTGAGCAAGACTCAAAGGGTCTGGATGTAAATATCAAAACAAAATATCTGGAACTGTTGCAAAGATTTTGTGGAGCAGATAATAGGCTTTATGTTTCAGGGCTGAATCTGGCCCCTGCTTATTAGCAATCAAGAGGAGACCCCTTAGGGTAGAGAGATGATTACTCCATAGACATTTCCATGGTTCATCTCATCTTCCTTTGGAACATCTGGTGCTGGCAGCTGTCCAAAATGGGAGATGGAACTAAGAGAACCCCTTGGGCCAGCTACATTTGGTAATTCCTGATTGCCTTAAAAACCCTCTAAACTGTAACTTCATTGTTATTCCCTGTGAGCAAACAACTTCTGTTGCGGTGGTTCGGAACCAGAGGACTTCCGGACAGGTTCCACGGACAGAGGGTTTCCCCCCAGAGCTCCCAGGGGCAGCGATTGGACCACCAATCCACAGACCCCAAGCTCCTGCTATTGGTTACTGGACTTGTCTGTTATGTATTCCCGCTCTGGGAAATTCCCTGTCACTCCATAGTTCTTTCGTTGTTCTCTCTGTTCCCCTCCCCTCCCTAAACCCCATTTGATCATGTACCCCAGCCCCTCCCCTGTATTTGCCCCCCACTGCCCTCATCCTATTGGGTGTTGTTCCTCCCTTAAATACCGATGTAATAAGCTGCTCTTGGCTCTTGGTCCATGTGCTCCCTCTGGAGGCAATAAACCTACCGAAATCACATACCAAGAGACCTCCTTCTCTGGTAGTTCTTTGCTGTTTCACCACGCTCCGGGGGCAACACCTTCCCGGACCGAATGCAGGCCAGCTGTGCCCGCAGTCGGCACTCCGAGGAAGTCTTCCAGATTGCGAACGACTTCCTAGGGTAGCGCTGGGACTCTGCTGCCGGTACCAGGGTGGGACCGAAGCAGGGAACGCAACAAAG
Source organism: Eopsaltria australis (assembly GCA_034509425.1). Lineage (NCBI taxonomy): Eukaryota > Metazoa > Chordata > Aves > Passeriformes > Petroicidae > Eopsaltria > Eopsaltria australis. The sequence goes on along the minus strand of JAVTVJ010000845.1, from coordinate 41,902 downwards.
TGGCGCACCGAACAGAGACTCCGACCTCTCGGGGTTCCCTGCGAGCGACCTGGATACGCAGCAGCGGTCCGGACTGCGCCTTCGGGACGTCGCTCCCCTAGCGAGAACTTCCGCGTTTTAGCGGGGGGCTGGCAGGGGCCGTCAGCAACCGATCTGGAGCGGATACGCTAGCTGAGCGAACTGACGAGACCAGAGACCCTTGCTCTTTTGGATGTTTCTCCCTCCGGAGCCGGTGACGGCAACTGAAGCCGGGATCGAGGAACCAAGACCCGCACGGAGCAGTGAGGTTTGGCGGCTGCGGGGCGCGGTGGGAAAGGACCAGGATCCGCGCGCGGCGGCGAAGCTCCGTGCCCGTGATAGCGGCGGGAAAGCCACCAAGAACCGAGCACAGACGGTGAGGTCTAATCCGCGATAAGCAGCGGGAATCAGGCTCGAGGGAAGAGTTTTGTACCGTATAAAAAGAGCAAGGAGGCTTTTATTCGGAGACAATGGGTATTAAGCTGTCCCGAATAGAGCAGGAGTTTTATGTCCAAGTTAAAGAGACCCTAAAGTTAAAAAATGGGAAAGCTAATAAGAGGGCTTGGAAACATTCTGTTAAATGGATCTTTGCCTATGTTCCTCTTGCTTCTGCTTCTTCTGTTAAAACTCCGAGTTTTTGTGACTTAGTAGAAAAACGTTTAGAGGCAGTGGAGAGAGGGGGTGATGTTTCTGTCCGGAAATTTTTCCCGTTGTTAATTTTAATTTGTTATACTTTGCGTAATTGTCCTCAAAATTCAAAATCCCCGACTCACCCACCCCATGTTCCTAATTTCCCTTTTCCCAATCCCTCTTCCTCGCTACAGGGGGGCACGCCCCTCAGCTCTCCCCGCTATGAGACTGATTCCCTCATAGCAAACTCTACCCCAAACCCTTTCTCCGAGCCCACAGCCAAACTCGCACCGGCTGCGCCCCCTCACTGTTCCGGTTTTAAAGATGGCCGCCGCCTCATGGCGCCGTGCCTACACCCGTGCACCCACTGCGCAGTCTCATGCTGAAAGCCTGCGAATCCTCCCAACTCCTCCCACGGTTCCTTCCCCTTCGCGTCGATTGGCCCCGCGTCGGGCTCCCCCCCCCGCAGCCGATGATGTCTTCGTGTCGGGTCCCTCCCCTCGCGTCGGAGGTCCCCGCCCCAACCTGAGGGAGATCCCCGCCCCACCGCGAGCCTGGACTGCCCATATCAACTGCAGTCCTGCCCTTAACCACCGCCCACTCACAAATCCCCACTCTCTCTCTTTCACATCACATGACAGGGGGCAGAAAAGTGGAGAGGCTGAAGCCTGCGATGCAGCCAGTCAGCCAAGCCCTGCAGTGGCATCGGGTGTGCACAACCCTCAGGGTAACAACCCACGATGGGAATCACAGTCACCTGCAGCCTTGCGAGAGCCTAGCAAGGTAGAGAGAGAGCTTGGGAGAAATTCTCCTCACTTTAAAGGTGTGCTGGTCCCATCTGACATAAAAAAAATCCTGACAGGCATTTTAGTTAAGGTTCAGTATCGGGTGTGGGAAAAGATATGGAAGCAGCAGCTTCAAAGCCTTCTGAACAGTTCTAATCACCCTCCACCTAAGTCTTCCACAGGCTCCTGGACACCACATGCTCCAAAAGCTGAATCCACTGTGTCCTGCTCTCCATCACCACCCATGCCACTGGAGACCCCATCAGAGGCGATCCCAGATGACCAGTCACTTGAACCACGATGGCTGAAGTTAGTAGGCGTCACAACTCTCCACCCAACACATCCACCAGAGCAGATCCAGTTGCATCCACCAACAGACGCTGCTCCACAGAGATCAGCGTGGAAGAGAAGGAAAAAGAAAACTCCAAACTTCGACATTCATCAAGAAAAATCACTAAGACCCTTCTTGATATCTTCCCCTTAGACTCTCCCTAAACCTACCCCATGTACCTCCCATACCCCAATCATTCCCAGTACTGTAGAGAGACAATGATTTAACAATGTTTGTTTTATTGCAGATTTCCAAGAAAACCTTCATAATTTCTTTTGTTAACAAATCACTTTCTTTAAGTAAAAAGACAGGGGGAGATGTTGCGGTGGTTCGGAACCAGAGGACTTCCGGACAGGTTCCACGGACAGAGGGTTTCCCCCCAAAGCTCCCAGGGGCAGCAGTTGGACCACCAATCCATGGACCCCAAGCTCCTGCTATTGGTTACTGGACTTGTCTGTTATGTATTCCCGCTCTGGGAAATTCCCTGTCACTCCATAGTTCATTCGTTGTTCTCTCTGTTCCCCTCCCCTTCCTAAACCCCATTTGATCATGTACCCCAGCCCCTCCCCTGTATTGTCCCCTGCCCTCATCCTATTGGGTGTTGTTCCTCCCTTAAATACCGATGTAATAAGCTGCTCTTGTCTCTTGGTCCATGTGCTCCCTTTGGAGGCAATAAACCTACCGAAATCACATACCAAGAGACCTCCTTCTCTGGTAGTTCTTTGCTGTTTCACCACGCTCCAGGGGCAACACCTCCCCGGACCGAACGCAGACCAGCTGTGCCCGCAGTCGGCACTCCGAGGGTGTCTTCCAGATTGCGAACGACTTCCTAGGGTAGCGCTGGGACTCTGCTGCCAGTACCAGGGTGGGACTGAAGAAGGGAACGCAACAAACTTCTATGTTCTTTATTTCTCACCTCTCCATTTTAGTCCCATGAGATTTTACCAGCCAGGTGCTGCATGTGTGTGAGTGTGTATTTAAGGAACACTTAATGACTCTACAGTTCCTGTATTACTTCAGGGCTTCTCTTTGGGGACTCTGTATTAACTGGATTGGCTTTTTTTCCTCTAGCCTCTGCAAGTTCAGCCTGTGTTGATGAAATGTCAGACTGGACCTTCACTTGGACAACTGTCACAACCACGGCCTCCTCCACAAGGTACAGTTCTCTGATTCCTGTGACAGTGATGACTCTGAGTCCTATCAGATTGCCTTCTAAATAAAAGGCATCAGGATAAAGGTTTCACTCATTTTCCAACTGACTGACAAGCAGGCAACAAATTCAGTGTACTATTAAAGCAGATATTGTCATATTCCACAGGAGCTCAGAAAGTGGGATGAAAATTTGATGTAGATCCAGTTGATACCACTGGTAGGACTTGGCTCAGCAAAACAAGGCCACTTGAACTGGGACTGGAGCAGGATTCTGCGCACGGAGTATACTGTGTTTGCATAAAGCTGTGGTGGCTACAAGTGTTAAGAAGTGATGGGAAAATGCTAGTGTTGTCAGGCTTGGAATCAAGGTTGCGATCCTCGATTCATTTGTCCAGGAGTTCCCATGTCGGCAAGAGCACACCCCCAGCTCCTCCTGACAGCAGAAGCACGTTTGACTTACGTGACTTGGTCAGAACAAGAGATTTGGCTTATTGTCCTGATGTACACTGAGGTGATGAAGCACAGGGCTGCCCCGCGGGTAGCCAGATCACACCAGCCACTCAATTCACATAACTGATTAGATTGTCATTTTTGCCACCTTCCCTTCCTTTTTCCATTTCAATCTTCTACCAAATTAACACCCTCCTCTAACTAACTATCTTTTTCTCAATGATCATAGTTTTGTTGCATCCAAAATTTAGCATTACTGATACCAAACACATCTATGTAATCTTGGCATTCCATACTATTACTGATATGAGCTGTTAGCTGTTGCGGTGGTTCGGAACCAGAGGACTTCTGGACAGGTTCCACGGACAGAGGGTTTCCCCCCAGAGCTCCCAGGGGCAGCGATTGGACCACCAATCCACGGACCCCAAGCTCCTGCTATTGGTTACTGGACTTGTCTGTTATGTATTCCCGCTCTGGGAAATTCCCTGTCACTCCATAGTTCATTCGTTGTTCTCTCTGTTCCCCTCCCCTTCCTAAACCCCATTTGATCATGTACCCCAGCCCCTCCCCTGTATTGTCCCCTGCCCTCATCCTATTGGGTGTTGTTCCTCCCATAAATACCGATGTAATAAGCTGCTCTTGGCTCTTGGTCCATGTGCTCCCTTTGGAGGCAATAAACCTACCGAAATCACATACCAAGAGACCTCCTTCTCTGGTAGTTCTTTGCTGTTTCACCACGCTCCGGGGGCAACACCTTCCCGGACCGAATGCAGGCCAGCTGTGCCCGCAGTCGGCACTCCGAGGAAGTCTTCCAGATCGCGAACGACTTCCTAGGGTAGCGCTAGGACTCCGCTGCCGGTACCAGGGTGGGACTGAAGGAGGGAATGCAACAAAGTGGTGCACCGAACAGAGACTCCGACCTCTCGGGGTTCCCTGCGAGCGACCTGGATACGCAGCAGCTGTCCGGATAGCGCCTTCGGGACGTCGCTCCCCGAGCAAGAACTTCCGCGTTTTAGCGGGGGGCTTGCAGGGGCCGTCAGCAACCGATCTGGAGCGTCTGAAGTGTGTACACTAGCTGAACGGACTGACGAGACCAGAGACCCTTCCTCTTTTGGATGTTTCTCCCTCCGGAGCCGGTGACGGCAACTGAAGCCGGGATCGAGGAACCAAGACCCGCACGGAGCGGTGAGGTTTGGCGGCTGCGGGGCGCGGTGGGAAAGGACCAGGATCCGCGTGCGGCAGCGAAGCTCGGTGCCCGTGATAGTGGCGGGAAAGCCACCGAGAACCGAGCGCAGACTGTGAGGTCTAATCCGTGATAGGCAGCGGGAATCAGGCTCGAGGGAAGAGTTTTGTACCGTATAAAAAGAGCAAGGAGGCTTTTATTCGGAGACAATGGGTATCAAGCTGTCCCGAATGGAGCAGGAGTTTTATGTCCAAGTTAAAGAGACCCTAAAGTTAAAAAACAGGAATGCTAATAAGAGGGCTTGGAAACGTTTTGTTAAATGGATCTTTGCCTATGTCCCTCTTGCTTCTGCTTCTTCTGTTAAAACTCTGGGTTTTTGGGAGTAGTAGAAAAATGTTTAGAAGCAGTGGAGAGAGGGGGTGATGTTTCTGTCTGGAAATTTTTCCCGTTGTTGATTTTAATTTGTTATACTTTGCGTAATTGTCCTGAAAGTTCGAAATCCCCGACTCACCCACCCCACGTTCCTAATTTCCCTTTTCCCAATCCCTCTTCCCTGCTACAGGGGGGCGCGCCCCTCGGTTCTCCCCGCTATGAGACCGATTCCCTCATAGCGAGCTTCACCCCAAACCCTTTCTCCGAGCCCACAGCCAAACTCGCGCCGGCTGCGCTCCCCCATTGTTCCGAGTTTAAAGATGGCGGCGGCCTCGTGGCGCCGTGCCTACACCCCTGCGCCCACTGCGCAGTCTCACACCGAAAGCCCGCGAATCCTCCCAACTCCTCCCACGGCTCCTTCCCCTTCACGTCGATTGGCCCCGCGTCGGGTTCCCCCCCCGCGGCCGATGATGTCTTCGCGTCGGGTCCCTCCGCTCGCGCCGGAGGTCCCTGCCCCAGCCAGAGGGAGATCCCCACCCCACCCGGCGCCTGGACTGCTCATATCAACCGCAGTCCCGCCCCTAACCACCGCCCACTTCCAGATCCCCACGCTCCCTCGTTCACACCCCGAGATTGGGGGCTGAAAAGTGGAGAGGCTGAAGCCTGCGATGCAGCCAGTCAGCCAGACCCTGCAGTGGCATCAGGTGTGCACAGCCCTCAGGGTAACAACCCACGATGGGAATCACAGTCACCTGCAGCCTTGCGAGAGCCTTGCAAGGTGGAGAGAGAGCTTGGGAGAGATTCTCCTCACTTTAAAGGTGTGCTGGTCCCATCTGACATAAAAACAATCCTGACAGGCATTTTAGTTAAGGTTCAGTATTGGGTGTGGGAAAAGATATGGAAGCAGCAGCTTCAAAGCCTGCTGAACAGTTCTAATCATCCTCCACCTAAGTCTTCCACAGGCTCCTGGACACCACATGCTCCAAAAGCTGAATCCACTGTGTCCTGCTCTCCATCACCACCCATGCCACTGGAGACCCCATCAGAGGCGATCCCAGATGACCAGTCACTTGAACCACGATGGCTGAAGTTAGTAGTCATCACAACTCTCCACCCAACACATCCACCAGAGCAGATCCAGTCGCATCCACCAACAGACGCTGCTCCACAGAGATCAGCGTGGAAGAGAAGGAAAAAGAAAACTCCAAACTTCGACAGTCATCAAGAAAATCACTGAGACCCTTCTTCTTGATATCTTCCCCTTAGACTCTCCTGAAACCTACCCCATGTACCTCCCATACCCCAATCATTCCCAGTCCTGTAGAGAGACAATGATTTAACAATGTTTGTTTATTTGCAGATTTTCAAGACTTTGCTTTGGATTTTAGTTATTATCTTCATTGTACTAACAAATCACTTTCTTTAAGTAAAAAGACAGGGGGAGATGTTGCGGTGGTTTGGAACCAGAGGACTTCCGGACAGGTTCCACGGACAGAGGGTTTCCCCCCAGAGCTCCCAGGGGCAGCGATTGGACCACCAATCCACGGACCCAAGCTCCTGCTATTGGTTACTGGACTTGTCTGTTATGTATTCCCGCTCTGGGAAATTCCCTGTCACTCCATAGTTCATTCGTTGTTCTCTCTGTTCCCCTCCCCTCCCTAAACCCCATTTGATCATGCACCCCAACCCCTCCCCTGTATTGCCCCCTGCCCTCATCCTATTGGGTGTTGTTCCTCCCTTAAATACCGATGTAATAAGCTGCTCTTGGCTCTTGGTCCATGTGCTCCCTTTGGAGGCAATAAACCTACCGAAATCACATACCAAGAGACCTCCTTCTCTGGTAGTTCTTTGCTGTTTCACCACGCTCCGGGGGCAACATCTTCCCGGACCGAATGCGGACCAGCTGTGCCCGCAGTCGGCACTCCGAGGAAGTCTTCCAGATCGCGAACGACTTCCTAAGGTAGCGCTAGGACTCCGCTGCCGGTACCAGGGTGGGACTGAAGCAGGGAACGCAACAGTTAGCCTTGCAGGATACTACTCCCCATCTGTATCCAGTGCTCCCCTTCAATTCTCTGCAAAGCTTTTTCTCACATAACTCCCGTGACCATCTGTGAAATCCAGCCAGCCCTCACAACACTATCTGCAACTTTTGTCAGGTTCTCACAGTATTATCTGTCACGTCCAATTGTTTTCCACATCCTCTTCAGTTCTAAATCTGCTACCAAAGCAACTGAAGCCACCTGGTGATGGTTCTGGAACAGAGGTACGGACAGTGATAGGATGGAATGTCTCACATCAAACTGCTGGGCCTGTGAAGGGACTGCCGACCCACACCAGCAGGGTCAGATTACATTTCCTGCAGAGTTGGTTCTCTGGTGACTCCTCCTTCCCCAAGCAGGAAGTGCTCACCAAGGATAAGAAACACCAGATGCATGAAGGGTAAGGCAGGTTGAAGTGACTCCCCTTGGGGAGAGTGGAGGGACTTCTTTAGTGCTGAAGAAGGCAGAGAAATGGACAACTCTAGAGAGGAGGGCATGACACCAATTTTAGGCCTGTAAAAGATGGTTTGCCTTATTCTTCTCCATAAAGCTACTCTGAAGAGTCTCTCCTATTAGCAAAACCTGTCCTTCCATAGAGATGTTCCGTGCTTGTTGCCCACCACATGCATTTCCTCACATTTATGTCTACATGTCCCTTTCAGGTGGGCCACGCCAGCCACAAGGATCTCAGCCTCCATGAACAAACGCACCCCCACAGTAGCAGCTCTCTCCTCAAGGACAGCAGCCCCAGAGTCCCCAGTCCACCTCCCCTCAGCAGCAAAGGTCACCTGGATCTCCACAGCAAGTCCAATCAGCAACTGGGTCCTCTCCAGTCCAGGCCTCCAAGGCAGGCGTGTTTCCCCCACAGCAGCCTCGGCCTCCTGCCCGAGGCCGGGCTCCCAGCCAGCCCAGCCCCACGGAAATGTCCAAGCAGCAAAACCCCCCACACCCACACCTGAAGTAAGTGCTCTGACAAACTGCTAGTATCTGTAGAGATTAGAATAAGGCTATCCAAAAGGTATCCTGAGCTGACATGAAGAACATATCACCTGTAGTCAGGCAGTAGTCCCAAGGGACAAAGGCCTGCACAACTGTGAGTGACTTTAGAGGTAAATGTGTGTCCCGTGGCATAACAGACCATCAGTGATCTGCTGTCAGGAAGAACAAGTTGTATTTGATATCACTAAGATTTCACACTCTTCCTCTAGTTCATGTGCTCTGTTAATTGTGTTACTCTACCCTGGCCATATCAACACAGCCACTGCCTTCCCAGCAGGGTGTATACGCCTTACAGGCTGAAAACAGCACAATACTGGCCAGAAAGCTCAACAGGAGTTATTCCTTCACTATTTCCTAAGTGCAGGAGCCGCAAAGGTTATTTTTGCATTTGGTAGCAAAAAGGCAGGGCAGACAGGGGGAAGTGGAAGTGGCCCTGTTCATGTATATAAAATTCCAGATGGTGTCTGTATGCGGAAGCACTTTTCTGGAGCAGAGCACACTGCTGAATTATCTTTGGATCTTTGGTAGCAGCTTTTGCTGTCACCCTTTGTGGAGCATATCTAGCTGGCTCTATGGCAGGAAAACTGACCAAAAAACAGTCTGATGCTGACAAGAAGTTAACACAAGCAAATTAGTATGAACAGGCCAGAACAAAATAAAGGCTAGGGATAAGAAGACAATTTCTGAGAAGCAGAGGAGTGATGTTCTAGAACAGGCTGTCAGTGATGATGTTTACATTAGCAAGGCAAACTAAAAGAAGTGTACTTAAGGATCAAAACGTTGGTGCTAAGGATGCAGTCACCACACTATACATATTTCAGGTACTTCTTCCAGTCTGGTTTTGTGCTGTATACCTATTACTGACCAGAAGAAACTAAGCACAGTAGCAGGGAAAATTGGGACATTTACTTCAAAAGCGCAGTCCTGATCTGAACTTGACCACTAGCAGATACACAGCCAGCAGGAGCAGTGTGGTCAACCCAAAGACCTGCACTACAGAGCTGACAGCCAGAGCAGACAGGCTGGGGAGGCAAGAAACAATACACATTGCAGGGGATCTGGATACCAGCTCACCCAACCTCTGGTGCTCTCGCACCTGAAAGGCCAAGACCATCACTGATGGTAAGGCTGATGAGAGACAGGTGACCCCTAATATTAATCCATTCTTCTGTATTAGTAGTGAAATTACTTAAGGGTTTCCCACAACAGCCTCACCAAATGCCAACTGTGTACTTCTAGTCAGATGTTTTCATCAACACTTACCAGTTTGGACTGAGCCACTCACCCATGCCCCATTCTGTCCCACCTCCCCCATACCTGGATGTCTCAGCACATGGAGATTTTCCATGCCAACCTCTCCTTTTATCCTTGCATTTGTCTGTGTGATGAAACACAAAGCATTTGAATTCCCACCTTCTCCTGCTGAGCCTGAAGTCTGTTTTCCCTTTCAGCAAATTGCAGTCCCTGACAAACAGCTTCAGCATATCTGAGTCATCTCAGCGAGGAAATGCCACTGAAGATGAAGCAAAAGCTGAGACCATCCGCAACCTGAGGAAATCATTTGCTAGCCTGTTTTCTGATTAACAGTCCAGCAGCTGGATCTGTGCTTTTGTCAGCCCTCACTCTACATTATGTCATACCTGATGTCATCCTGGAACACACTTAGTGAACCCAGCGATTTACAACTAACACCTGGATAAAGGGAATTTAGAAAACTATAGTTGTTTTAATACAAAGAAAATATTTGAATAACAGTCTGAAAAGTGACTGTATAAAAGTGTCACTATTTCATTGGGTTTTGTGCATAATCAGAATCACATCTGTTCAAATGACTGAGTTGTAAAGCAAATTTTACTCTTGCTAACCCCTGGGGAGTCAACACAGTTATGACACTGCAAACTGGGTTTTATTTTGATTTGTATATAGTCAATACAATTGTTAACTTCCAATTACTGAATTCTTTTTAAGGTCAAGCTAAAAAAAAAAAAAAAAAAAAGGCTTCTTTCAGAAACACATGCAAAGGCAGAGTCAAGAATAAGTATCCATTGACTGACAAAGTGAGCATGCTTGAGCATGGAAATCCAGTGAACTGTGGAATTTCATGATACCAACTTCATAAAAAGTTACCTTTCAGAGCAAAACTATGTTCAAAATAAATACGGTACCAGGCATCAGTAAGCACCAAAGATCACACAAGCAGGTCAGCCAGGTGGGCTGCTGCTTTGTTCCAGATCACTCTGCTCATAGCAGATAAAACATCTGTTTCATGCCTTGCATTTATGTGTGATTCCCAAGTTCTGAGAGAAAAATATCATGTTCTAACCCTGTAGCCTTAGTTCAAAAATAATCTAAGAAATGGGTCTTCCACACAAAAAACAACTTCTTGCCCTGCCCCTGAAAATACCAGTTCACATTCACAGTTCACACAAATTCCAGACAAAACGCAGCTAAACTCCAAGCACTTTGGTGATTTGGTCACATCTGGCTGTGCATGTCCCTCAGGAACATGCTTAATTAATAGCAGAGCTGATGAAGTGCACATAGTTGTGTGCTGAGTGTTCCATAATATTGAATGGACAGAGAGATGGAGTGAAATCCTGTCTCCCGCCTTGAATTCCCACTGACTTTGCTGGGGTGAATGCAAAATGAATGCAAGGTGACAAACCTGCAACAGAACTGGAAAATTATACTTCACAAATAAGATGACCTGGATCCATCCAAAGACACCAAGCCACGGGAGGGCATGTATGGGATTAGTTCTCCCTGACCACTCCCAAGAATTATTCTTCCAGAGAAGACAGAGATGGATCTTTGCTGGTATGCTTTTCCTCTAAGCCTGAAACACTGAACGAAGCTGTGTCTGTGCACCTATACTGGAACTGGGACATGACAAAACCCACACAAGCTATGTTCACGATTGAAAAAACTCACCATGGGTAAATCCATGTATTTATAGCTATTTAAACCAGCTGAGAACCTACCCCTTGCACCCTGGGAGGTCTGTTTGGAACACACCTAATGCAGGTGCCAGTCCTCATCCTGCCTCCTCAACATGCAGCTTTGAGGCTGGACTTGGCTGTGTGCTTCCCCTGGCAACTAAACCTGTTGATACTTAGGAATGCCCAGGAAGGTCATTAAGTCAAAAAAATATTTGAGCCAATGGCCCAGATCTTTGCTGCCACTTAAACGAGGAGATCCCCAGAGCAGCAAAAGCAACAGCTGCATTTGCCATCTTGGATCTTATGATTCACTGGTGGGAATAAAGCCAAACAAGGAAATCCTTCCTGCATAGCACCTGTAATGAACATCTAAATCCAATGAAGTCATCTGGACCTTGTATGACCTACCCCTGAGCAGGCCTTTGCACATATAATGGCAAGTACCAGCATAGCTTTTCCAGATTGGAAGTCCCTCAAGAGACTCATCTTGATCAATGATTTATACCTCAAGTTCAGTATTACAGAATCACCTTATTCTCTGACGGTTTGTCTTCTGTTTTGTTTTGGTTTTTTTTTTTTCCTCAGTTCTGTGTTGTCCTTCAGGGTTTGATAAGCAGTTTACAATGTAGCATCATAAATATATGTCATCATCTGAGAAAAAAACCCCAGTCCCTGCTGTTTTGCAGTCTCCAGGAGCAATAAAAGAGTGAGAAATGGCCTTGAGCAAGCACTGTCCCACTGGCAAGAATGACAGATTAACAGGCTTCACTATATGGAGAAGAGGTAATACAACCCTGGCAGGAGAGGATTTCCTTCTGTAACACTTCCCTCAGCATGGTTTATGCCTTTCTCTACTAAATGGTCACCAGAGATGAAGAGACAGAAATGAAAGTTTACTGCAAGAATCTTCAATTGCTTTATCCCCTGAAAATTCACAATTGCCTCACCAACACAACATATACAAAAAAGGAATGGTGACTAGTACGACATGGCCCCATAAATCAACAGCAGTTCATCGCTGACAGTGCAACAGCTGGGTCATTTGCTGAGGCTGCATTTGAACACAGCAGGGCTGTCCTCTGACAGACCACAGGCACAGGATAGCACTTTGATACCCAGCAGTGACTCAATCTCTTCATTTGTCTACAGCTCCCAGCTGTCACCTTTCAAGGGACACGCAAACAGAATTGATTCTCACCTCCTAGCTTTAAGTTGCAACATTGAGTACAAACAACAGGCACTCTCAGCTTTAGTTAGTCCATAGTTCCTGAAAAAGCACCTTCAGTTCTATTCACAGAAGTGCTTTAAAACACTGAGTTATTTCCAAAGTTAGAATGATGAAAATCTATGTTGTGTCCTGTAATGTCCCAACAGTACACTTCCAGTCCACAGCTATGATGCTCACCTACTAGATGTTGTGGCTAGCAGGAAATTCACAAATGCATCATCTCAAAGTTAGCGCCTTTGATGCTGGCTTTCTACTCCAAAATCCTTTCACTCTAAAAAAGAGGAGAAGGAATACAAAGGGTATTCTCCTTTTATATGAATGGGAAACTAAGGTATACCCAAGAGGCATTTAGGTACCTAAATAGAACAGCAGGGGCAGTAAGAAAACAACAGAAAAACTGGTAAAGAGAAGCTACATTTAAATCCCAGGGCACATAAGCCCCACAGCACACCTTGGGATCTTTCTCACATAGATGTGAAAACTGAGCACCTGGTCAGGGCTTCTTTTGTCCTATTTGCTTCAGTTTTCTTCACATGGAAGCCAGGAAACCTGAGTAGGTTTGTGTGTTTGGGTCCAGCCCAAGAAGTAGCTGGGACACAGCTATGACACCCAACCATATCCACCACCTGGAAAATTAGTTTACATTTTGCTATTCAGCTACAAACTGAGGAACACCTTGACTTTCTTGTCATAGCTAGGTGTGGTATTTCAAGAGGAATAGAACACACATTCCCAGGCAAGCTAAGGTCCAGAAGAATAGCAGTACTACTTGTAAATGCAGTGGTCTTTTACTGTCTTCCACTAATCACAAGCAGGTATGTAAGGCCTTACACCTTGTGTATGGCTCAGTTGCTCCACCTGGTTGGCTTAAAGTTTCATGAATAAGATAATACACAGAAAAGCCAAGGATAATAGTTCCTTATTTCCAAGTGACTCTTAGTAGCAACCTTTACAGTGTGGGATACTGATGAACAGTGCAGGTAAGGAATGCTCATCCTCAGGCATTTCATCTTTTGTGATTTCTCTTTTGCAGTTTGCAAGAGCAGTGACACACACTTAACTTAGGAGCTGGCAAATAAACAAAGCAAGCATCCAGTTTTCAAATATTTCCTCTGTTTTGTCTTCTAATTTTATACTGTCGGCCCTGATATACTCACTTTATACCCTGTTTTATGAATAACAGTATCTCCTCTTTAAGGAACTTTACAGTTCCAGCTAAGTCAGGTTCCCTAATCTTTGGCTCACAACACCTTTACTACAATGTGAAGGATAACAAAAAAAGGGAAGGAATATCTTCAGGTCACTTAGTAGTGTAGGTGTAAAAGGGCTGAGTTCATTACTTCAAAAACAAACATTCCAATGACAAAATCCAGGATAAACTGAACCTCTGGCATCAGCCTGGCAGAAGTATAACTTCATGGTCGTCTTCATAGGAAAGAGGGCCCAATTGCAGAGCAGCACATGGCCTGCCAGCAGGGCAAACCATGTGACTGTCATCAAGGCACTGGCAATGTGAGTACCACTGGCACCACAAAACTAACTTCTCACACGCATTATGTGACCACTGTTCCTAGAAATAGCTTGGAAAAAAAGGAAAAGGGTAAGTTACGAATTATTTTATCAGTTAAAGCTCTGTAAACTTATCTGAATATTATTTCTGCATTGCTGAAGCACTCATCACAAGGAAAAAATGGTGCAAGACCAAGACACTGTAGATTTCCCTTTTCCTTTTTACAGTCAGTGGAATACAAAGAATTGCTGCAAACTCTAATAGATCTGACTATACATTTCACTGGTGAAAATGCCTTTGGAACAAGGCAATTCACTGAAGGCAAATGTTAAAAGTTAAGGTTAATCTTGGTAGTGAAGGAAAACTATTGCTGTGAAGTAGAAAAGGAAGAAACAATACAACTTTTGACAGCAAAATAAAGTATTATATTTTACTTCCACTGGCAAAACTTCCTGACCTTACTGAAGTCAGCTGATTTTATACAAAACAAGATGAACCACTGAAATCTCACCTGAAAAAGTATTACTGATTAAATAGCTTGTATTTAACAGGAAATGTCATTCCATTTCCACAGTTGGAATTTCAAAAAAAGTTTTTGAAAATAATATCAGTTGTCACAACAGTCATCAGTACCATTCATATTTATAGAAACACAGAGACCAATCATCTTAAAAAATACATAAGAAATTAAAAGTTCTAGCAAAGTTTAGTCATTTCAGTCTTCCTTTAATTGAGCTACAGCATCAGCCTGCAGGTCTCATCAGAAGACTTTAACAGTGGTCTTGTTAGCTGCTCATTCGTTAATAAGACAACACTTGAAAGGTACTCATAACATGCTACAACACATTTCCTTTTGGCAAGATATCATCTGATACTTAAGTAATGGAATTAAATGGAATTTACTGATTCTGCTTCTCATGTTGTTGTGATCCCATTTCCACTACAACAAGGTCAGCCTATTTAATTCTTTAGGAACATCAGATAGGGAGAAAAGATGCATTTTTGCACCACTTTTAGTTCAAACACAGTAAATGCAGTCACATACTACAGATCCTTATTTGTAAAGTCAAGGAGAAAGTCAAAAGTTTTGCTGCTGATTCTTTGTAAAATTGCTCTGCTTTTGCTTAGACTTCTGAGTTGCACTGTAGCGTGACTTTACTCAATTGTTTCTAAAATGAGTTGTGTTCTAATATTTCTGTTGCAAAGAAAATCCCTTCGCTGTATTCTTTGTGCATTAAGTAACAATACAAAAATGCTTTTTACCTAATAAAATATTAAAGGAAAAAGGAGACAACACCTTTAAAAATTTCCATGAACACACACCTACTGTAACAGTGGCAGCATCCTGTTCCATGTGGTAACTTTTGTTAATAAAGATTATTAATTAGCTGGGTAGATTTTAAACAAAACCTTTCATCCTGGCAATTAGTAAAACTCTTCAAATAGGACAGACAAGTAGAGGGTTGGTATTTAAAGTGCTCTTTATCTGATGCAGTAGGGATTTGGCCAGTATTCTGGTCTCTAAGTAGCACTTCACAGACAATAAAGGGCAAGGAGGGGGGGAAGCAGAACAAACTGCTCTAAGTCGTAGCTCTTTGAGGAAGAGACCTTTAGTGTCAGGTGGTACAGCACTACCAGAGCACAAAACAAACCCAGCCTCTGCAGTTGGGACATTACCATGCACGCATGTTCTTGACACAATCTGAAGGCAGATGTTAGTGCCTGGGATTTGCAATCTCCTGCAGTTAGAAAGCAAACTCAGTGACTACAAAACTCCCTGCAGGAAAAAGCAGCAATCAAATGAATGCACGGCGAACATCCATGGGGCAGCCCCAGCTGAGTCGAGGTGGAAACCTGTCACTGGGACCAACTCGTCCTGGAAGCGTAGGGTTTGCTCCAGGCAGGGAGCCAATTGGGTCAAAATGTGGTCTGAATGGAGGAAACTGACCTGGTGCTTCTCCCTGGCCAGGAATGAGTGAGTTAATTGGGTCTCCAACATATGGAAATGTTGGTCTCTCATCATATTCTCCCCCAATGATCATTGGGGGATAGATTGGATTTGATGGGAATGGGCTTGGTGGAAAGGGATTAGGATAGAATGGGTTGGGATGAAAGGGGATTGGATGAGGTATAGGGGGCAGAAGCATCATGTGCCTCCATTTCAGGGCCTCCTTCTTCTGTTTCAACTTTTTCTTGTATAGCTGCAGACAGAAAAAAAGGCATTTTAAAGCTCTCTAAGCTTTCCAGCTTCAACAACTGCATTCAGTTTTACAGCACTTCTCAAAAAAGTGCTCCTCACCAGTTGGTAAACCCAGAGGAGCAATTGCCCTGCCTGCCAAAGACCAGGCACAGCATCTTTGGAAGATCTTTAACCCACAATTTGAGCATGCACCATGTAACTTGTTGATGCTCCTTTCCCCTAGTCTGACCAACATGCATACACAGAACACCACACTTTTAAGCTTAACTTTAACTCAAAGTTACTGCCTCCCAAAGTCTATACTAAAGTCTCAAACTAAGACTGATCTCAAAGAGATTATATAAAAAAGCCACCTACTTCTTTCCAGTCTGTGTCACGAGGCCTTGCAATAGGATCTACAAAGAGAAGCAAAGAATCAAGAAAATCAACAGATCTTGTGCCACAGATACCAGCAGTTTGACAGAATTCAAAGAATAATCAAGTTACGAAAAACACTTTTGGTCAATACATCTTTTCCTAAAGATAATGCATCTTTAAAAATACAAAGCTGTTGCGTTCCCTGCCTTTGTCCCGCCCCAGTACCGGTGGCAGAGCGCTAGCGTGAACCTGGGAGGCCGTTCGTGTTCTAGAAGGCTTCCCCGGTGAGCCGACGATGGGCACCGCTGGTCCGCGTTCGGGCTGAGGAGATGTTGCCCTCAGAGCACGGCAAGACAGCAAAGAACTCCCAGAGAAGGAGGACTCTTAGTACGTGAATTCGGTAGGTTTATTACCCCCAAGGGAGCACAGGGACCAAGAGCCCAGAACAGCTCATTACATGGGTATTTAAGGGAGGAATAACATCCAATAAACTGAGGGCAAAGGGGCAATACAAGGGAGGGACCAGGGTGCATGGTCGAATGAGGTTTAGGGAGGGGAGAGGGGAAGACAGAACAATGAATGAACAAGGGGGTAACAGGGAATTTTCCAGAACTGGGATACATAACAGACAAATCAAGGAACCAATAGCAGGAACTTGGGGTTCGTGGCTTGGTGGTCCAAACCACTATCTCTGGCAGCTCCGGGGGGAAACTCTCTGTCTGTGGAACATTCCACTGGAAGTCCTCGTCCTTCCTGGTTCAGAACCACCGCAACACAAAGCTCCAGATCCATTCGATAGGTAACCTACTTGCACACCCATTCCATGTAAAGCATCATCTCCAAATTTTATTAGAGAAATCCCAGAAACATTGTCTCTGCCTTTGCCTTCTGACAGCACTTCCCTTGATTACCTTTGTTTCTTCACTCTCTTGTGAGAAATTAAAGCAGAAATATATCTTCCCTCCACTTCCCAATATCTGCAGTAGCCAATACACCAAGGTAGCAAAGGAAACAGATGAAAACAAGGAAAATTTGCACTATACAATGGGAAGAATCATGTGGAGCACCAGTAGTGGCTCAGAAGATTGGCAACAATCTTCCTTGGCAGAAAACTCTGCATCCACCTGAATCACACCTGACCAACTGTACTGATTAGTATCAGAAACAACTGCATTTACTCACAGTGTTTCAATTATTGGTTATTGGTTGCCTGAGGAGCCTCTTATCAAAACCTGTCAGACCTAATCCCTCAGTTAACATGAGAATGTAATCAGAAAGAGATGTGCCTCAACATTACCTTGGAAGTCCCGCAGGTACATAAACCTCCAGAGAAGCTGGTCATTGGAAGCTGTGTAAAGATCACGGCAAACAGCGGAGAGAGAGATGAGGGAACGGACATCCAGGAGTCTGAAAATCCAAAGCTTGAGCTCAAGAGGAAGGACCACTAACCCAAACACATCTGGTAAGTTCAAAGCTACAGAAAGAAAAAAGTTCAGAAAAAATAAACTCGACACCATTTAGGTAGTGCTTCTATCTCTAAAGACCCTAAAAGAAAGAAAGAACATTATAATCTTTCCCTTTCATCCTCTCCCTTTGATGCCTGAGTTACATCATTTTTCTGAGCAACTACTGTGATGCGTCTCCTTGCAAAACATATCTCTTGCAACTCTAACTACACTTATGAGGTGCATAAAATAGGGCAAATGACACTTTATACTGAGCACTATGCCTAAGAAACATTCCACACACCAAATTACGCTTATAGGCTACAGAGCTAAGGAATAAATAAAATTAAAAAAAAAAAAGACCTGCCCAATTTCATGAGCCTGCAAAAATCACAAACATAGAGCACATGCTTCACATAAAATCTTCATGCACTGAAGCCTAGAGGGAATTCCATTGTCTTCAGAATACAAAGCTGAGACCTTTTATGGCAGTAACTATGCAGAGAAAGCCTGGCTTCCTACTGCTTCCCAAACACCAGCCTGGGTTACTTCCTACCATCCTTTCCAAGCGCTCAATGACCAGTTCCTAACAAGATCATTCCTGAGGTCAGACTTCCAGATATTATGTTAAATAAATTTTTCTGTTTTGACAAAGAAATAGATCAAAACTACAAAACTACTGCTATAAAATTATTGTGGTAGGATTTCCTCATCATTATGCATGGAAAACAGCCAGTCCATTTCCATCTCTGAAGTGAGACTAGAGCATCAAAAATTAAAACCAGAATTATATTAACATTTTCTGAGTTACAAAGATTAATACAATTTCTTTAGCATGTATATTTTACTTTATGCTTACTCTTTATACGCCTATCACTGAACAGCTGTTTCTAACACTTTTCCTTCAAGGCTTTAGATTGACCCCTTTCCTTCCATCCTCAAAAATTAAGTACCATCTCCAATTGTAAATATTTTCTCTCACCTTGTCGGGCAGCAGCCAGGAGAGAGTAAACCAGCTGGTCTTTAAAGAGATGAGATAACTTCTGAAGGTCTTTGTAAACACCTGCAACCTTCTCTATCAAAGAAGAGAGGGAAAAAGCTTAACTTCAAGGAGTTATAATGCAAAAATTATATAAGATTTACAATTTTCTTATTAACACAATTTTAATCTGCTTTTGATCTTGATGGCAGCACCTCTGCAGCTAGAGTGCAACCACCCTGCAACAAATAAGTAATTGACAAACTAGAGACCAGTTCCATGGTTGGGCTAAGCTTTCTCTTTGGCCTTAAAAAGCACAATTAAGGGAAAGACTTGAGTTCTCTGGAAATAGACTGACTCTCAAGCTGTCAGAGCTTCCTTTGTCAGATTTCAAAGCTCCTGCCTAACATAAACCTATGTTCTAAAAACCTCCAAGCTTCATTTCTCTGACAGAAGTATTTTCCCATTCTGCTCTCTGAAGAAAGAGGAGCCAGAAGACTTTACTGTTATACTGGACACATTTCAGCACTCAGTTCTTCTACAGCCTTTCAGTTAGACTTGTACATCAGGGACTACACAGAACATCGGAAATTGAGTCAGCCTGGACTGCCAATAAAATAGCTCATATCCTTCAGAGAATATAAGGATGGTCAGGTCTGTGCTCATAAGGATCCACATGGAGCTGCCCTTTTCTCCTCCCTCACTTTAGTTTTCCCTCTAATTTTGGCACTCTGGAGAAACCTATGTGGTCAGTACATGTTTTCTGACAAAAAGAATTTAACAATTATAGTGCCACAACATGAGTGTAGGTATCACTAGCCTCTGAAGTCGTGAGCTGCCAGACAGAAAGGGGATATCACCCAGCACTTCTGTCCCAGAGATTAACACATATGCCTAGGACCTCATAAATAACAGGCATATGGACCAAAGGATAAACTGAGCTTTGCAAGGTTCTTTCCTTACATTGCTAATCAAAGAAATGCAATTTGTGCTGACAACAAAGTGTGAGTAAATGGCTACACTGTATTCATTTCACCACAGAGTTATGACTAACCTAAATGGTAACCACATTTTTATTCTTTTTTGCTATTCTGTACCTATTTGGTGCTCTACTAAAGCATATTCTTACCCACTGTGTCATTTTACTTTTCAGTTTACTA
The DNA here is from genome assembly GCA_034509425.1 of Eopsaltria australis. Taxonomy (NCBI): domain Eukaryota; kingdom Metazoa; phylum Chordata; class Aves; order Passeriformes; family Petroicidae; genus Eopsaltria; species Eopsaltria australis. Next base: position 22,125 of record JAVTVJ010000845.1, on the reverse strand, counting down.
CTATGAGATCATAGCTCAGACATACCTGGGTCCTGAAAGCAAAGAAAGGATGATGGCAATAGCTGGATTCTCTTAACACTTTTAATCTCTTCGTTGATTTTTAATGTTGCTACAAATATAAGAAAGCAAGACATTTCAAGATTTAAAACACAGAGAGACAACAAAGACCACTTCATTACTGAAGTAATACATAGTCTGGAAGTTGTAAGTCTTGCAAAAAACATAAAAGAAGCCAAAACATTGTAGCTGAAGCAAATCTACTTCCTTCCTGTCTGGCAACGTGTACCAAAGTTCCCATGAAATGAGACAACAAACATATTTCTACAATATTGCAATGAAAAGTCCAGCTGAATCTCCTAAGGATTAGTCTGTTACAACAATCTGTTAACACAGAGAGCGGAAATGCCATGAGTATTCAGCATCAGGAAGTGGCATCTCCTGCACCTCAGCAGCCCAAGTAATAAAGGTGCAGCTCAAAGCAGAGCACACAAAAGGCACTGTCATGGAGTAATCTTAGTTGAAAAATTCCCGGTATAAAAAGAGGAGGTGGAGCCGGAAATGAGGTATCCAGTATTACAATTTTGGCCTACAGAAATTCATAAAACCAGGAGAACACCTGGAGAGACTCTCTTTTTAGGCTTCCGGTTCACTGAGGAAAAACGTCGCTCTCTCCCTCTCCACGCCGCGGGTAAGGTTTCCTCAGACCACGTGGCCTGGGGCTGCTGGCCAACATGGCGCGGAGAGGGAGGGGAGGGGGAACCCAGGCCGGTCTTTCAGTTCCTCACGGCGGCTCCATGCGAAAGGGAACCAGATCGGTTCCACTCGGCTCCGCCCAAGCCGAGAGAGACTTTATTCTGCTGTCCCCAGCCATGGAACTTTACCGACTCTGCCCCGCCTAGCCGGGCCAGGCTGGATCCCCCCCCCGTGCAGCACAGCCCAGCAGGAAAAGGGCTCGGGGCCGGCCTCTCCTTGCAGCCTGAACACAGTCCCACCAGGATACTGTTGCTTGAACGCAGTCCCGCCAGGTTCCTGCAACTTGAACACGGTCCTGCCAGGCTCCCATGACTCAGACACAGCTCGGATGGAGAGCGGCGCAAAACAAACTCCTCTCCCTCAGTTTAGACGCAGACATACTACACTTAAACCACGCGTGCGAAAGTCATGTGACCATCGCCCAGCTGAAAGACAAATTAACTGTTGTCTTTTCAATATCAGGATGGGACTTGGGGCCATTCATTTTCCCCCCCACACACAGAAAGAGCACAGGAATGAAGGCACCTACAAAAGGTACAACATAGAGACTTTAAGTTAATGAATGTAACCAAGCCTATATTCAAAGGAGGAGATAACAAGTGCTTTAAGGCTGAAAATTCTTTTGTAAAAAAACATGTTGACAAACTTAGCTATAATATACCCTGTAATATATGAACAATGGTCTAAAAGAGTGGAACAAGGGGGGATGTAATGTTCTAGTTATAAGCAGTGAACTAAGACTCTTGTATTAAGATTTCCTTGCCCTGGGAATAATAGAAAAAGACTTATGTTGCCGATAATGACGAAAGGGGATTTTGATGCCCCTGTAATAGAAATGTTCATCCTCAAAAAAGCACCTCAATGACCATCATATATCCATTGGTAGTAGCCCTGGGAAAGCTACTGAAATGGGAAGAGTTCCAGAAAGCAAATCTTTTTCCTTCGAGGGGTTGCTTACTGGGAGGCTGACAACCATAATAACTGTGTTTCCTATGGGGAGTCAACATGATAAAGCAAAAGAAAGCTTCTCTCCCTACATAGACTAAGAACTGTATTTTTTCCAGAGGTGGTAATTTAACTACAGGTCAAAGTGTTACCTTTTCTATGGTCAGTAGGAAAGAAATTAAAGGGGTGGGGAGGGGAAAAGGGTGTTCTAAAGGGTTTGTGCTGATTCCTGATTATTATTATTCCTGTTTTAAGTCTGTTAATAAAATTCTTTTTGTATTCCTTGAAGTATAAGCCTGCTTTGCCTACTATTAATCCTTATCTCACAACAAAAATAAAATAATTTTGGCTACAAAATTAATGTTTCTACCTAGTTTCAATCCCCCAAACCTCTAAACCGCGACAGGCACGCTTAAGTTTTCCTAAACAATGGTGATACTTAGGAATGTGCATCCGGGATGAAGACTTGACTGACTTACCATTAATAGCAATAAGATCTCCCAGAGGCACACAAGTCAAACCAGCAGAACCTTCTCCACAAAGGGGATGTGTGTACTGTAGCTTATAAACACCATTCCCTCTCCATTTCTCTGGCATAGAGACTGCCTTGACTTCTATCCCCTACAAATGCAAAGAGATAACAAACACGCTGTCATACTTTTGCAATGTGCCAATGCTGAGGGGTGAGAAAAGGATTGGAAGTTAGGAAATGGCAGCATGATGCTTGCAATTCAACTCTTAAGTCAGTCCTAATGCACATTATGACACAGTGATTATGAATATGTGTGATTATATGCATTTTCCCCAAAACTAACAGTAAATCTAAGTGAAGTTCAGTAATTTTTGTCCTGACAGGAACAAACATTCAGTGAGCACTCACACCAATTTTTTGAGACACATACTTCATTCTGTCATCCATTCTAGTATTCTCACAACTCCACATAATTAATTTGTTGCACAAAAAAAATGCTCTTGCACGTTTTCTGTGAACTTATAGTATCCGACAGGGCTTTAAGAATCTTAGTTTGAAGTTAATTAGAAAACCTGAGTCAACTAACAGGTTTGCTTTCAATTTCAGCATGAAATGGCTCAGATGGAATATCAGAGGGGGATACAATGTAACCACAAGTAAAAGTAGTGTTGCGTTCCCTGCTTCGGTCCCACCTTGGTACCGGCGGCGGAGTCCTAGCCCTATCCTAGGATGCCGTTCGCCCTCGGGAAGGCACCCTCGGAGTGCTGACTATGAGCACAGCTGGCCCGCGTTCGGTCCGGGGAGATGTTGCCCCCGGAGCGTGGTGAAACAGCAAAGAACTACCAGAGAAGGAGGTCTCTTGGTATGTGATTTCGGTAGGTTTATTGCCTCCAAAGGGAGCACATGGACCAAGAGCCAAGAGCAGCTTATTACATCGGTATTTAAGGGAGGAACAACACCCAATAGGATGAGGGCAGGGGACAATACAGGGGAGGGGCTGGGGTACATGATCAAATGGGGTTTAGGGAGGGAGGGGAACAGAGAGAACAACGAATGAACTATGGAGTGACAGGGAATTTCCCAGAGCGGGGAAACATAACAGACAAGTCCAGTAACCAATAGCAGGAGCTTGGGTCCGTGGATTGGTGGTCCAACTGCTGCCCCTGGGAGCTCCGGGGGGAAACCCTCTGTCTGTGGAACCTGTCCGGAAGTCCTCTGGTTCCGAACCACCGCAACATCTCCCCCTGTCTTTTTACTTAAAGAAAGTGATTTGTTAACAAAAGAGATTATGAAGGTTTTCTTGAAAATCTGCAATAGAACAAACAAACATTGTTAAAGTATTGTCTCTCAGCAGGACTGGGGATATTAGGGGTACGGGAGGTTCATGGGGCAAGTTTAGGGGGAATCTAAGGGGAAGATATTAAAAAGAAGGGTGTCAGCGAGGAAGAAAGGATCTTGTTGCTCGGAGGGGGAATTCTCACGAGCTGGGTATAGGTAGTAAATTTGGAAGTCTCTTCCTTGCACTTAGTTGATCTCTTCTTGTTCTCCCTCATCTTCCTGATCGCTGTTGGAGTCTGGAGTTTTCTTTCTCCTTCTCTTCCACGCTGATCTCTGTGGAGCAGTGTCTGTAGGAAGAGTCGTCTGGGTCTGCTTTGATGGGTGCTCTCGGTAGGGCTTGATGTCTCGGCTGGGGATCCAGCACGGTCCCTCTGGAGTGGAGACACAAGCATATCCCCTCCCCCACACGATGAGTCGAACTGGTCCCACCTTTTCCCTACTTTGCGGGTCCTTGAAGAACACCAGTGGTTGTTCTTTTAATTTAGCTTGGGTCGAATTAGTGAAATGCCGGAATACGGGGGGAGTGGGCTCTTTTGCTGAGCAATTTAAAAAATTGAGGGTAAAAAGAGCTCTACAGAGGCGCTCAATGGGCGTCTGTCCTTCTGTTTCCCCCCGTTGTTGTTCAAGGATCCGTTTTATATCTTGGTGTGTTCTTTCGACAATTGCTTGGCCTGTGGGAGAGTGGGGTATGCCTGTGAGGTGTTTAATTCCCCACTGTTGCAGGAATTCTTGCACCTTTTTTGACCTATATGCTGGTCCATTATCTGTTTTGATTTCTTTAGGGGAGCCTAATACTGAGAACGCCATTGACCAGTGCCTAGTCACGTCTTTGGATTTTTCTCCGGTGTGTACGGAGGCGTACACTGCACCGGAGAATGTGTCAACAGAGACGTGAATGTACTTTTGTTTGCCAAAGGGGGTGAAATGTGTAACATCGGTCTGCCACACTTGGCAGCTCTCTAATCCACGTGGATTGACTCCGGGGTGAAGCGAGGGGATTTGGTACCTTTGGCAAGAAGGGCATGTTGCTACGATTGCTCGTGCCTGCTCTAGAGGAAGATGGAACATTCTCCGGAGGGCAGGAGCGTTTTGATGGAAGAACTGATGAGAGAGCTTGGCTTGGTTAAAGATGTCTGGCGTGTTGGCCATGCACACGGCCATGGCCAAGGCATCAGCCCTTTCGTTACCCTCAGCAATGAAGCCTGGCAAGTCAGTGTGTGCTCTTGTGTGCATAACGTGATATGGCTGCTCTCGATGGGACAACAGGTGAATTAGTCTCGAGAGCAAGTTAAATAACTTCGGGTTGGCAACTTCTTTTAAAAGGGCATGCTCTGCTCTGAGGACTACTCCGGCTACATATGCCGAATCAGTGACTAAATTTAGGGGTTCTGAGAACCTCTCAAACACTCTCACGATGGCAGCTAGCTCGGCAATCTGTGGGGATCCTTCTATTACACTGACATCAGAATTCCATTTCAAAGTCTTTGGATCTTTCCAAGTCAAGACTGACTTGTGAGAGGATCCAGAGCCGTCGGTAAAAATGGTAAGGGCGTCTCTTATTGGTGTTCTGCTGAGAAGAAATTTGGGAGCCAAATGAAAGTCAGTATTAAAAAGTGGATGCTTTAACTTGTGACCACAAATTTGACCGGTATAGCTGTCTAGAGCTAACTGGAGGGATTCATTGGTCTTAATTACATCTTCAAAGTCCTCCAGCTTCCAAGGTACATGTATGTACACAAAATCGCACCCTGCAAGGGTGTGGAGTCTGGCTCTTGCTCTTTTGATAAGTTTTGACACTAGTTCTTGTGGGGTTGAAATACTCTTGGACGGTTGATGTGGGAGGAAGACCCACTCTATTATGAGTAGTGAGTCTTTTTTTCCCTCGTCCCACTGAAATATTAGACCATGGTACCTGGGTGTCTTGCCGAGTATGACTAGACGGAACGGAAGGTCCGGGTCCGTTCTGTGGGCTTGTCGGGTGGAGAGTGCATGTTGGACCTTTTGGATGACTCCCTTGGCTTCCGTGGTGATGGCCTTTGGAGTGTCAAGTCTATCGCCACCACGTAGCAGTTGGAAGAGAGGGGCAAGGTCAGTCGTCGTTAAACCTAGCAGTGGCCGGATCCAGTTGATGGATCCGCACAGTTGATGTAGTTCACGGAGAGTCTTTGGATCGTCCTGAATCTCTAGCTGCTGGGGAGCGACGGTCGTCTCGGAGATGCGGAAGCCAAGGTACACCCACGGACAAACACGTTGAACTTTGTCCGGGTGCACTTCCATCCCGGCACCCTCGATGGCTCTGATGGTGGCTGACAGGGCTTCTTCTAGGTACTGTCTATTTGGGGCACAAACTAAGACATCATCCATATAATGCAGGATTCTGGCTCCCGGAAACGACTTTCTCACAGGCGAGAGCACCTCAGCGACGTACCATTGGCAAAGCACCGGGGAGTTAACCATTCCCTGGGGGAGTACTTTCCAATGGTAGCGCCGCATGGGGGCTTCCCTGTTGACGCTGGGAACTGAGAAAGCAAACCTTGGAGCATCGTCTGGATGTAATGGAATAGAAAAGAAGCAGTCTTTTATGTCGATGACTGCTAAAGGCCATTTTCGGGGGAGCATTGTGGGAGATGGAAGGCCAGGTTGGAGTGGGCCCATCTCAGAGATCACCTTATTGATCTCTCTTAAATCATGAAGGAGTCTCCATCGGTCCTTGCCAGCTTTGCGGATGACAAAGACCGGGGAGTTCCACGGGCTATCTGTCGGTGTTATGTGCCCTTTCACAAGCTGTTCTTTTACAAGTTCCTCAAGGATGCGCAATTTGTCAGCAGGAAGGGGCCACTGCTCCACCTTCACCGGCTTATCGGTGGTCCATTTCAGGGGTGGGGTGGTGCGCACAGCAGCGGCCTTTACTGAAAATCCTTTGGTATTGAGGGGATTTCTAGTTTTGTTCCCCACTGGGATAAAACGTCTCGTCCCCACAGGGTGAACCCAGAGGGGATTACATAAGGTTGGACAGTGGCTATCCTTCCTCCAGGTCCTTCAACGGTAATGTTCCCTGTGCTTTGTTTCGAAGGAACTGATCCTCCTACTCCATTTAGATGACCTGGGACTGATTTTAAACCCCAGTGTGATGGCCACTCAGTTTGGGAAATCACTGTAACATCTGCACCAGTATCTATAAGTCCATTCAGGTATGTGGTCATGTTACCATTCTTCAACACACAATCTAGGTGTGGTTTGTCTTCTCCCACTACTTGTGTCCAGTAAATGCAGGGTGTTCTTACATTTCTGGGGAAGTGTGATGGAAGGATGATGGCTTGGGCAACTTCTGTCCACTTTGAAATATAAAAAGGTGGATTGTTGCAGTATGCTGAAATTAAAAAGCTTTCTCCCGGTCTGATGGTTATTATTTCAGGGAGAATAAAAAGCTCGGGTGGACCCCTCAAAGAATTACCCACTACGAGAATGTCTGTCCTTTCTAAAATGTCCTCCTTGGTGGTGACTTTCATGTGGGTGAATGCTGTGGTGTTGAAGTGGGAAGTTGTGACACTTACCAACTTCAGCCGTAGTGGTCTAAGCGATTGGTCATTCGGGGTCACCTCTGATGGTGTCTCCAGTGGTGTGGGTGGTGGAGGACAAGACGCAGTAGATTCAGCATTTAATTTCTTTGAGGAGCGCGGCACTGATCCGCCCTCTCCAACGCGTTTCCCGAATGGGGTGGAGCACGTGATGTCCAGGAGCCTGTGGAAGACTTAGGTGGAGGATGGTTAGAGGACTTCATTGGATGAGGGCACTCTCTTTTCAGGTGATCTGGGGAACCACAATTAAAACATTTCAACCTGCCTTTAAATTGTTCATAGACTGAAGCGGCTCCAATTATTCTGTTAGGGGAGTGGTCTGGTGGGGTTGGCCCGACTCTCATACACATTTCTATCATATGTTCAATGGTAGGGGGTGGATCTGGGGGGAGGAGGTTTAAAAGTTGTTTGCAAGTGGCATTGGCATTTTCTTGGGCCACTGTGCGTAATAGTTCTTTTAAATTATTTGGGTCTGAGACCTGCCTGCTCATGGCCTCTCTGAGTCTTTCTACAAAACTCGCAAAATTCTCATCTGAGCTCTGCCGGATGGTTGAATAACTTTGCACAGGGGCAGTGAGCAAAGGCATACTAAGTAGAGTCTTTTTTGCTGCTTGGCTAATGTCTCTTAAGACATCTTCAGGGATGTTGGTGGCTTGATCTATTGGTTTAGTTTGTTTTCCCTCCCCACAAAGGTGATCAAGGGTGAGAGTGGCTTTGTTTGGGTCCCTTTTGTAACTGTCCAGCAGGTTTTGAAGCTGCCGCTTCCACATCTTTTCCCACACCCAATACTGAGCTTCTACTAAAATACTTGTCATGATTGTTTTTATATCAGATGGGACTAGCACTACTGCACTGAAGGTGGAATTCAGTACACTTTTGAAGTAAGGGGAATTTCTCCCGAGCTCTCTCTCTACCTTACAAAGTTCCCGCAAGGCTGCAGGTGACAGTGGTTCCCATTTGGGATTGTTACCCTGAGAGCTGTGGACAACCGAGGCTGCTGCAGGACTTGATTGACTGACCGCATCGCAGACTGCAGCCCTTTCACACTCATGGGAGCTGAAGGGGAGGGTGTGGGGATCTGGAAGTGGGCGGTGGTTAGGGGCGGGACTGCAGTTCGTATGGACAGTCCGGGCCCGTGGTGGGGCGGGGATCTCCCTCCGTCTGGGGCAGGGATCTCCGGCGCGAGGGGAGGGACCCGACGCGAAGACATCATCGGCCGCGGGGGGAGAGCCCGACGCGGGGCCAATCGACGCGAAGGGGAAGGAACTGTGGGAGGGGTTGGGAGGATTTGCGGGCTTTCGGCGTGAGTCTGCGCAGTAGGTGCACGGCTGGCGACACGGTGCCACGCGGCCGCGGCCATCTTGGAAATCACGGCCGTTTTGTAGAATCGAACAATGGGGGAGTGTAACCGGCGAAATTTGGGCTAAGGGTTCGGAGGAAGGGTTTGGGGTGGAGTTCGCTATGGGGGAATCGGTCCCATAGCGGGGAGAACTGAGGGGTGCACTTCCCTGCAACGGGAACGAGGGATTGGGAAAAGGGGAATTAGGAACATGAGATGGGTGGGTCGGGGATTCTAAACTTTCCCAACCATTACGTAAAGCCTCACGAATTAAAATCAAAAACGGGAAAAATTTTCGAACAGAAATATCACCCCCCCTCTCTACTGCCTGTAAAAGTTTTTCTACTACGTCCCAAAAACCCAGAGTTTTAACAAAAGAAGCAGAAGCAAAAGGGACGTTAGCAAAGATCCACTTGACAAAAAGTTTCCAAGCCTGCTTGTTAGCGTTCCCTTTTTTGAACTTTAGGGTCTCTTTAACTTGGATATAAAACTCCTGCTCCATTCGGGACAGCTTAATACCCATTGTCTCCGAATAAAGCCTCCTTGCTCTTTTTATACGACACAAAACTCTCCCCCCGAGCCTGAATCCCGCCGCGCCCCGCGGCACCCGAACCGTCCCGCCTGCGCTCGGTTCCCGGTGGCTTTCTCGCCGCTATCACGGGCACCGAGCTTCGCCGCCGCACGCGGACTTCGGTTCCTTTCCCGCCGCTTTTTCGCGGACGCCACACCTCACCGCTCCGTTGCGGGTCTTGGTTCCTCGATCCCGGCTCACGTTGCCGTCACCGGCTCCGGAGGGAGAACATCCAAAAGAGCAAGGGTCTCTGGTTCCGTCAGTTCGCTCAGCTAGCGTATCCGCTCCAGATCGGTTGCTGACGGCCCCTGCCAGCCCCCCGCTAAAACGCGGAAGTCCTCGCTAGGGGAGCGACGTCCCGAAGGCGCAGTCCGGACCGCTGCTGCGTATCCAGGTCACTCGCAGGGAACTCCGAGAGGTCGGAGTCTCTGTTCGGTGCACCACTTGTTGCGTTCCCTGCTTCAGTCCCACCTTGGTACCGGCGGCGGAGTCCTAGCCCTATCCTAGGATGCCGTTCGCCCTCGGGAAGGCACCCTCGGAGTGCTGACTATGAGCACAGCTGGCCCGCGTTCGGTCCGGGGAGATGTTGCCCCCGGAGCGTGGTGAAACAGCAAAGAACTACCAGAGAAGGTCTCTTGGTATGTGATTTCGGTAGGTTTATTGCCTCCAAAGGGAGCACATGGACCAAGAGCCAAGAGCAGCTTATTACATCGGTATTTAAGGGAGGAACAACACCCAATAGGATGAGGGCAGGGGACAATACAGGGGAGGGGCTGGGGTACATGATCAAATGGGGTTTAGGGAGGGGAGGGGAACAGAGAGAACAACGAATGAACTATGGAGTGACAGGGAATTTCCCAGAGCGGGGAAACATAACAGACAAGTCCAGTAACCAATAGCAGGAGCTTGGGTCCGTGGATTGGTGGTCCAACTGCTGCCCCTGGGAGCTCCGGGGGGAAACCCTCTGTCTGTGGAACCTGTCCGGAAGTCCTCTGGTTCCGAACCACCGCAACAAAGTAGGTTCTTTCTTTCCTCTTAAATCTGCAGGGCAATCATCTTCCCTCCCTCCAAGCCTGCTCACTGACATAAACAAACTTAATTCCCAGCGGCAAATATATTCTTTACATAGTATTTCAAATTATGGGGATGCAATGAACTTAGCAGATTTATTAAATTGGTATTGGTCAACCAACCAGCCAGCCACATGTGCTTAGTCGGCCTCACTGCAAGAAAAGAGAATTTAAACACCTTCCCAAGACCAAGTCTTTTTTTGCATGTTGAGCCACGTATTAGTAAACATAAAATGCAAATGTAAAGGGAAAAAGTGAATCCGTACATCATACAGACGTACTGCCATAGGTGCTCAAGTATGATACCCCTATAGATGAGTAAAACCAAAGCCAAACTTGACACTTACTTGAATATGGAATTGGAGACAGTTTTTTGGCAGACCCAGGCCTATTAAGCACCACTTGACAGGATATCATTGAGATGACACCAACACTTAGGCCAGTACTTTGGGGAATTGCTACAAACTGAGCACATCTGCACATGTTCAATAGTGTAAGGCAGGAGTGAGAGGTTCAGCTGGGTCCCAGTGAGGCTGAGGACTAAAAGAAATACAGGGACAGGCCTCTTCTACCACACCTAAAAGCTGCTCCAGTCTTTAGCCTGAAGACTTTGTGGTCAGGGAAATTAGAGAAGCTGATCCTTCAGCAGCCCCTGCAGCCAACTGACATATAGAAAGGCAGAAGCAGATCCTCAGATGCATCTTGTTTACTCCACAGCTTCCCCACACTGACCCAGAAATTTCTGTTTGGTGCTGCACCCACCTACCTGAGGTACATAGCCTGTCTCCATCATAAGAAGATGAACCAGAACAATCAAGGCATCCGTAGCACTGGTACACTCAGCAGAAAGGTAGAGCATCTCTAAAGAATGGGGTATTTCACCATCAGCAGCTTCACTGCACAGCATGGGTTCGGAGGGATAGGAACCTGTACCTTCTTCCAGGTCAGCATCCTCTGGGACTAATCCAGAAGAAAATTCTAGGCTGGATCCTGCCTTCAGGGAAAAGCAAAACATACATTTGTTCAGAAAATTCCACCTCCATATACATCAACATTATACATCTGCTTATTCCAGCCTGATTTCCCATACAAGTTGTACAAATTCATTACACCTCCATTTTCTAGCATTCCAGATGGAGAATGGGATTATACATGTAGCCTTTGGATTTTTTCACCTTTTTAATGCAAACCCTTCATGAAAGGGTCTGCCATTTTATTGCATATACTAACTGAAGACAAAGTGAAAATAATACATTAAACTTTCGTCAGAATTTATGCAACATACACAGGAATAATTTAATCACTATAGTATCACCGTTTATTTGAACTTAGCCAATATGCACGGTAAGTAACCAAAATGGTAACTTGGGCTGCCAACAAACACAACCAGCCTAAACAGCAGGGGGGGGAAAGAAAATCAATCAATGGAGTGCACCTGCTGCCACTTGAGGAGGACTGTGGCTTCATTGTAGTTTCCTTTCTTCTACCAAATCATAGCATGTTATCAGTAACTGACAAAACTACACACAGACATTATTAATAAAAAGTAGAATGAAAACTTTAAGCATATTTACCTAAGGGAAGGGTAAGGAAAGGGGGTAAAAAAAGAGCCTGTCTTTGACAGTGCTGTTGCGTTCCCTGCTTCAGTCCCACCCTGGTACCGGCAGCGGAGTCCTAGCCCTATCCTAGGATGCCGTTCGCCCTCGGGAAGGCACCCTCGGAGTGCTGACTATGAGCACAGCTGGCCCGCGTTCAGTCCGGGGAGATGTTGCCCCCGGAGCGTGGTGAAACAGCAAAGAACTACCAGAGAAGGAGGTCTCTTGGTATGTGATTTCGGTAGGTTTATTGCCTCCAAAGGGAGCACATGGACCAAGAGCCAAGAGCAGCTTATTACATCGGTATTTAAGGGAGGAACAATACCCAATAGGATGAGGGCAGGGGGGCAGTACAGGGGAGGGGCTGGGGTACATGATCAAATGGGGTTTAGGGAGGGGAGGGGAACAGAGAGAACAACGAATGAACTATGGAGTGACAGGGAAATTCCCAGAGCGGGGAAACATAACAGACAAGTCCAGTAACCAATAGCAGGAGCTTGGGTCCGTGGATTGGTGGTCCAACTGCTGCCCCTGGGAGCTCCGGGGGGAAACCCTCTGTCCGTGGAACCTGTCCGGAAGTCCTCTGGTTCCGAACCACCGCAACACAGTGCCTGTTGCATCTGCTCAGATCCAGAATCATTTCCTCAAGAAGATAGCACTGAGGCAGGTAAGAAACATAATCCTTACTTCCTTAAGTGCATGTTCCAGCAAAAACATTTAGTCCTGTAAACCTGAAACACTTTGAGCTCTCTGAATTAACTTCTGTGCCACAGTAATATACAATGAATACAGACAAATTTCCATTCAAATAACTGAATATGTATCAGACAAGTATAAGAAGCCAAATATTGTGAAGAGATTCTCTCCTGTGTAGTAGAGCAACTGACACAACAGGACACCTTCTTTTCTGTCTTGTGCTGAACAGGAAAATTCTCATGTACTTACCCTTTCATCACTCTCCTGAACTTCCACCTGAGCTTTCACATTGTTAGAGTGCTCATTCTGCCCTTCTTCTCTTGGACTGTTGGCCTGACTTTTGTTGGGGGTCAAGGTGGACAGCTCATGACCATTCTGAAGTGCGGCAGTAGCAGGAGGAGGTGGTAGACTGGGTTGTCCATCTGGCTCTTCTAGTAACAAGCAAATCAAATCACCAGAAACAATCCCATATGAAGCTAAGGTCTTCTGATCCTCTGTGAGAGCATCTTGTCTGTTCAATGTTATTGAAAATGTGGTATCAGAACTGCAAAATAATTTTTAAAAAAACAGTAAGGAAATATGGTTGGCTGCACCTGGATAGCCACACACTCAACATGGTAATTGGTGGTATGGTTTAGTTGATCTGACTTTATGAGCTTGGAGGTCCTTTCCAACCTTAATGATTCTATGATTCTTCAATTAGAAATGCATGCTGCATATTACAATCGTATTGTGCCACGGGGCTTAATCCATTATTAATTACCTATATGTTAAATAAACAGCGAGGGGAAAAAAGATTGCATGAAATTATTTCCCCCACGTTTCTCGCCAAGTACATTTTAAGTTGCCATAGCTGCTTGGTAAATAAAACTTCATTTACAGAAATTGCTCATAAAACACTTATGAAGGAAAGCAAACAAGTGCCCTTCAAAATAGAAGATATCACAGCTGGGACAACAAGCTCTAAATAAGCTACTGCCTTATAGCTCGCTGGTTTCTCTGTCCAGCCTGGAGAAGTACGACAGATTCCAGCTGGCTATATTTCCAGGAATGCCCCTGTCCCCAGGGCACTCTGGCAGCGTCCCGTAAACACTTAGCCAGAGAAACTGCGGCCTGTGTTGTAGTGCAGGAACAGTCCAGTTTAGCTATCAGCTGAAGATGAATAACGAGAGGGCTCTTGGAGTGCCTTTAATTCTGAGTGGCTTTATTGCAGGATCTTCACACACAGAGGGAAGGCAGGAATCCAAGAGGCCGAGGGGCCCTCAGACACAGCCTTAAGAGTTATCACGTACAACCAATCACCAGGGGGTCTGGGGGAGTATAGGGAAGGTTCAGGGTTACTTGGTCCTATGGGGTGGGGAAGGAAAGGGGCCCAGGAGATAACAGAGAATAGAACAAAGGCTCTTGGGGGGAGGGAGGAGATGATGGACACCAGCAGTGGCTACTCTGGTTTGTCCTGGGTTAAACCATGGTCATTTCACCTTCCAGGGGTTTCCTATCTCCTTTGAACTTTCTCCACCAGTTATCTTTCTCCTTTTCTAAGTCTTCTCCCCCTGGGGTGTCTAAAGACACATCCACAGCAGCTACATTGCCTCAGATTATTTAAAAATAAATAGTGTTGAAGACTCAATCAACTTGCTTTCTCATCAAGCTAAACATTAATTTCAGTGATCAGCAGCTGTCCTATAGAAGGCTAGCTGCAAGTGAGGGTAATAAGATAAGATGCTTCAGGCAAAAAAAAAAAAAAAACAGAAATGAAACTGGTTAGCAGGGAAGCAGCCACCCAGTAGCAGCTATAAAATACACCCACTGCAGCAAGACAAGCAGTAACTTCAGATTCCTCCTGCCCACACTGCTGAGTGAATCACCAGTGAAACACCAGCACGTCGAACCTAATTAAAGGTTTGTGACACAAACCCTTCAGCCACCATCAGAAAACGCTCCCCTTTTGTAGGCGATTCATTCTCCTACGGAGGACGTCGTAAGTTCTCCACAGATAAAACGTTTATTAAACCGAGATTCTCCAGGAAGCCTGAGAGAAGTGTAAAACTCAGACCCGACAGCATTTTGTAATTTAAGGGCCGCGCAGAAATCTCAGCCAGCTCTGACCGAGCCGCAATCCGCACTTGGCAGCTGAGCACGTTTCGCTCTCCCGTTGCGCAGTGCCCAGACGGGAAGCAGCCCGTGTCCCAGGCCCTGCAGGAGCCGGGTGAAGCAGGCGGGCCGGGCGATGTTTGTTAAGCCCCGAGCGATGTCAATCCCGTGACGCGCCCCGGGCCCGGCGGTGACGCCGCAGCAGCGCCGCCCCCGCCCCGCAGGAGGCAGCACCGCAGCCCCGGGGCAGCTCCCTCCCCCTCCGCACCGCGTGGTACGGCCCCGCCGGCCCGCGCCGCGCACGACCGGCCTCGCGTCCCTCCGGCGCTGCTGGCGATGGTTCGCTCCGCTCGCTACCTGAACCCCCAGGCAGGCAGCAGGGCCCGGTGCAGCTGCGCGCGCAGTTCCCCCAGCGTTGGCTCCACCCCCTGCAGCTCTAGGGCCGCTGTTCGCTTTTGCAGCCGTACGCGGAGCTTCATGGCAGTGGGGCGGGGGGGGGAGGGTCTCCGCGCCCACCTAGCGCTCCGAGCGGGCCCCGCCGGGCAGCGGCGGCGGGGAAGGTGGCGGCGGGGAGCGGGCGCAAGGGCTGCCGGGTCGGGCCGTTGTTTTGGTTGTCGCGGCACGTCCCCGATCGCTGACTCGGCGCGCCGCGCTGTGGCCTGCGCGGCGGCGGCGGCGGACGGCACCGCCCGGCCGCGATCGACGATTGGGCGCTCGGCTGTGCGCGGGGAGGAGCCGCGCGCGCGCGCGCCCTCAGGCGGGGCGGAGCCGAGCCGCCATTGCTGCGGGTGTGACGCCGCCGCTGCTCCCGCGCCTCACTCCTACTCCCTTCCTCATCAGCCGCTTACCCTGCCATGGATCAGCCACTGGCGGGGGTCATTCCTGCGCCCGGGCTGCCTGACGCCGCGTGGCGAGGGTAGTTGGGCCGTTACCCTCCTCCTCCTCAGTGTCACACCAGGTCAGGTGATGTTCTGTAGCCAAAACTGCCAGGGAGAGCCTGGCTGTGTGTTAAACTGTTGGCGAGAGTGGGAATGCTCAAAGGGAAAGGCTGAAGGAGGATGCTGCCCTCGAGAGTGTTTAGTTTCCTAAAGGAACACGATTTTTCTAGACCAGACTGCTTAGCTGTCACCTCAGAGGTAGCGGTACAACACCCGTGAGCAAATAATCTCGCCTAAAGTATGAAGTGGTACAAACTGAAGTTTACTGGCTTTAGTTCCCCTTCACCTTTGTAATGGATGAGTAAGTGATAAATGTTGACTCTTCATATACTTTGTAAAAATAGTGTTATGATAAAATATAGTTAAGTAGAAACAAGATTGTAGTAAAATTATAACCTCGAGATAATTGTGATATATTGGAGAATGTAGTCATAAATATATAGCTATAAACGTCTTTTGAGCTGATGACTTGCAGTGCAAAGGAATTTCAAGGGAAACGAGAAGATAAGAGCAATTCACAACTCTCGAAGATGTCTGGACAATGTCAGGCTAAGAGGCGACATTCTGGCGGGAAGGGGGGCAGAGACCAGGGGGATAGAATTGTTTGAAATGTAAATTTTCTTCTGAGCTTAATGAATATGTAACAGTTAAAAGTATTTAACCCATTGTAAAATGAACGAAAGCGTGCCTCTAGCAGATATGCTATGCACCCAGCGCTGCTTTTGCCCTTGTTCTACTAATAAATGTTCAATATTATTTTACTAAAATTTTTGTTCATGGACCCGTTTTTAACACCTTTCATACTTGGAAAAAAGCCCTTCCCCTCGTCTTGATACAGAGGGCTTAAGATTTAAGGGTTAATTGCTGATTGTAGGTACTACTGGTACTGTTAAATTTTGCAGCTGCTTACTAGACAATGTATACCACTTGCTCAACACTTATTATGCTTGCCAAGCAGAAGGGAAAAGATGTATGGCCATTGATAAGAAAGGGAAACCAGGACCAAAGATCCTGTTTTCGGATCCTGAAACCAGCTTGAACCGGCTCTGGGGTTCGGACTTGAACTAGGAACTTAGAGAGCATGCGCAGGGAAGAAAGGTAAAAAGTTCATCTGAGGAAGACCGCTTACTTCATCTGAGGAAGACCTTTACTTCATCACTAAGTGGCAGTGCTCAAGCGTATTGGAATGCTAATGACTTTTGGGCTAATTATAATATGAAGTGGGGACAGACAATGAATATGTATAGGCGCATTGTGTGATCTAATGCATATGTAACTTGTAACCAGATATATACCTAGCTGAATGCCACTGACGGCACATATGGATTTGAAGAAATTATTCTCCCATGTGTCACAGCGCTGGCAAAATATACCTACTTTACAACTTTATTAAGTTGTGGAGTCTTTCCTCGTATCAGTCTTGTATCTGGAAATGCACACAACAGGAGTATAATGTTGACTGGGGGAATAATGTAAGAGGCAAAATTTATTTCTCAAGTTTTCACTTTGTTTAATGAATTCCACAGAATTTTTAAAAGTAAATTCCGAGGTAATTCAGAGCAATTCATATTCTCAGATCATCTTGGTTTTCTTTCTGATTATAAAACTTGGCTTGCCTCACACTTCTCCATACCAAGAATAATGCAAGAAAACGGGTACTTTCTAGGAATATAATACTGAAATAATAAGTGAAATCACAAGACCTAGCTTACACAGCTACCACCAAGTACAACTGCTTATTAGGCCCCTATTCACATTGCTTAGCCCTGTAGGAACAGCCCTGCTGTCTTTCAGCACCTAGGGGCTTAGTTGGAAAAAGGAGACTTGAAACTTCAAAAAAATCTTTATTCTGGGCTGCAGCTGAAATATCCTTTATGCATCTGAACTTGGCCATCCAAACTATCCAATTCATTTTAGAGCTAGCTGTCAGATACGTCTCAAACTGAAGCTCAGTCATCCTCTGGTTTCAACACGTCAATAAATTCCTCAGTGGAAAAGGAGAGGCTTCTGCTGGAGGTAATAAAAGGAAAGAGAGTGCTGAGCTGGAACAGCACTTGCTGAACAAGGGAAGAGCTGATGCTCATTACAGTCAGCTCAGTGTAACTTACCAACTCCTCAATGACAAGCACTAGAACATGTGATTTCCTGAGAAGCTGCACCCTTTGCCACTGTCCTTTTTGAAGGAGTGCTTATGCAGTCATCAGCAAATGGGGACCCATCCTGGATAAACCCAGAAGAGTGGGTTGCTGCAGCAGAAGGGGATGAGAGTGGAACTGCAGAGAAGTAGAAAGGAGAACACGTCAGGAGCACTGTGCCTCTCAGAAATTCTTTGCTGTCTTTTGAAGAGAGTTGAATCCAGTGAGTCATGCTACCATTTTCCTTTGGCCATGGATGTCCTCCTCTGTATCATTCTTCAGAGTTATCCCTGTCCCAGCCATCTCCTGTTATCCCTCTGGCTCTATGGCATCTTAGTCCGTGCTCTTTTGGAAGGGTGGATGCGGGACATTAAAAATGGGACATCACGCCAGATCAATGTGATCAAGTGAAGCCGCTTTATTGCGAGACAACAAGCATACTTATATCCTACAGTCCAAAATCATGTGTTAAAAAAAGCTACATGATAGGTTATCTTCTGCTGTTCACACACTGTTTTTCCTATTCTAATTGGATTACAAAGTTTAACCACACAAAGCTAAAATAACAGTTTCGTCTGCCAAGTTCCTCTTCAGACATCTGGGAGTTGTTTACAGTCTTAGTATCTCCCTCTCTCATAGCCACAGATGTCCTTCAGGTGACCTTGAACAGAGGCCTGTTTCTCATCTAAAAAGACTGGATTGCTCATATGTCCACACAGACGGAGATAGTCATCCTCCACAAATCCCCCTTCTTTTCTTTGAGCAATCCAGACTTGGTTTACTGTTTTCTCTACTGCTTTCATCAAACATTTAACAATACATGGCAAGAATACACTTATGATTACAATAATCACTAAAACTATCAGACCCATCTTTACAACTTCCATTAACCAGCCCTTAGTACCTAAGCTTGCTAACCAATCTCCTAAAGGCGATTCTACTATCTTTATCTTCTTCGTGTTTTCCCTCAATTGTTGTAAGTGAGCATGAATTGATTGTGAGTTGTCAGATAGATTCATACAGCACATTCCATTAAAATCTTCACAACCATGGCCCTGAGCCAACAACAAAAAGTCTATTGCAGCCCTGTTTTGTAGCACCGCATGCCTAACACTATCAACGTCCTGTAACAGTTCTGTAATCATGTCCGACGTTAAGCTGTTTAGCTGTCCAACAGGCTAAATGGCCTAGTTCTCGCAGTGCATTTCCAGCGGCAGCTCCTGGCACAAACAATGACATTAATACTCGTGACACTTTTCCTTGTAACTCAACCCCATCATTACAATCAGGGCCCAGTTGTTCTACTGATCGTTTTGTTCTGGTTCTACTTACATTTTGTAATACATCGGCCATAGAGGGGGCAAAAAGAGTAAGTTTGCCAATATAACAAGGTCCTCCATAAACCCTTGTGGGAATTCCTTGCCATGCCCGGTCTCCACAAATTAAAAAGTACCCTGGGGGAAATTCTTTGGCTGTATCATTGTTCCAAATAGCAAATTTGCTTCCTCTCGTTTCTGCCCCTAGATTGCCATTACAATAATCATTCTTGTTTTGATACTTAAACCACTTAGAGGTTCTTGATACATTAGTCCAAGATGTCCAATTATGCTATTTATAAAATTCAATTCCTGTAAAGACTGGTCCTCCAATAAAAATACAAGAGTTGTTCCCAAGAGTTGAGCCTACCAAATTGAGTTCTTGTGGATCCCAGGGCATCGTTCGGTTTAAGTTATTAATTATTAGGTCTGCTGCTATGGCAGTTTGATTGATACAGAGGGAGGGATGCTTGGCAAAGGTGGTATGACACATTTGGTTTATTATACTTTCATTCAGTATGGATGCATTTCTTACCCATCCTTCCCAATCCTGCAATTGTAAGTATGGGACTCCTACCAAACAAGTGCAAAATGGGTCAGACGGTGTTGCCATAGATAGGCAAAACGATGTCTGTCTGGTTTGATTAGCCCAGGTGATCCGCATGTTCTGTCTGGAGTTTATTTTATGTAACCCAGAAACCTCACATAAACCCAAGATTATTAGCATCACCGCCGCTGCCATGGCTTGCCTTAGTATTGCCATCTTGTTTTTTGTTCTTCCCAATCCTGTCAATCTACCTGCCAACTGCGAGGGACTTGTATCCCTTCCCCACAACAGTCTATAATTCTACTACAATTAATTAAGTTCCTACGTGCTAAGCTTCTTGCTAACCTACATACAATATAGCCTAAAGTGCGTTGCCCTAAATCTTCTAAAAGCTGCAAATCTTGTTCAAAATTAAACTATTCAACCCAAGCTGGTGGCACAAGTTGGGGTAAAGGTTGAGGTGTGTCCTGGTTTGAAGGACAGGTGTCTGTTAAGGAAGGCAGGAGCCTCCCTTGGGGTGGGAAACTGTAACCCCTCTCCCTCCGAATTATTATAAATTTGAAATCAAGAGGCTCTCAGGCAAAGATATGGGAATAGGAATATCAGTTTTTTACTACTATCTAAAACAAGGATAACAAATAACAACAACTATAACGTTAACCAACAAACAGAACCAGAAACCCAGTGGCAGCCTGCTCGGCTTCAGGCACCTTTTCCCTTTGGTGCAGTTCCAGTCACAGCCTGCTGGCGCTCCATGCTGGGTCTCTGGTGATTCCGAAGGGGCTGCAGCGGGCGCTCGTGTGGCGCTCAACGTAGCAGACGAGCGTGAATGGCGACTGCCACGAAGCACGGAGGATCGCGAGGAGAGCCCTTGCTCCACAGACCCTCCGGGAGGGCAGCTGTGTCCGGCTGCCCACAGCAGGATCTCCGGACACAGGGAGCTGGGACGGTAAGGGGTCTCCACGTGCAGCGAAAAACCCCGCTACACTGTAGCAGAGAAAACTCAGAGCGGGCTGGTGGCAGGCAGGTCGGCTCCGGATGGCGCAGAGGGCAGAGACTCACAGCAGACAGACCGGCAGCTCCGCGCTGGCTTCTCAGGGGCCGTGGGTTCAGCAGACAGCAGCTCTGACCGTCCAGCTCCGAGGGTCCCGAGCAAGAGAGCGTGACCTCCCTCTGCCCTTGCTTTTCAGTCTCTCCAAATCTCGCGTTACCAGGTGAGGGGCAATTTTGCCCCACCCTGCCACGGAGAAAGGCTCTACCCTTGTGCTTTGTTTCTCTTAAGTACCCAGTCATTTGTGTCCTAGCAACCCATGGGAGAAAAATTCCTGAGGAAAAGAACTAGATCCAACCTTCAACAAGGTGGATCCGGATGTCTATAGCTTGGTCCTAAAAAAGCACAAAGGAAGTCGTGTAGACTATATCTTGCTAATCGACCTGCACAGTAGTTACAATAAAATACCAATGGATCAATTGTTGTTGGTGTCTGTCGACGGACTATCCTCCATGTTTCCCTGCTGCACCCCAGACAGCCTACGCATACCCAAGGCCTACAAGCCATGCCCCTCAAGAATTATCTGTAAATCCCCCAAAAAATCAGATGAGTTCAATGACAAAGTGTGGTGTGGATTAAGTTGTTCCAGTAGTGGAGGCAACGTTCGGTGGTATCTGAATAGTTGTCATCTCAGTGCTTCTGGGCACATCAGGGAGACATGGTTTAGTCCATCTTGCCGGTATCCAGATCAGTCCTTCCCCTTTTGTTTCTTCTTCCCCGTCAGATTGTCCAGGCGAGTCCGGGAGTGGGGGTGCTCCTGGGGGTCCAGATGGTTGGCATCCTGGCCTGCCTTCCCGCTGCGCCTGCATCAATTCTGCTCTGGTTTTACTCATTTCTGCTCTTAGTTGATCTCACTCTTTGTTCAATGCGCCTTTATCTCCGGTGGGTTTGTCAGGTCCTACAACGGACCTTTCTTCAAGTTCCTCAGCACCTTGGGTAACATCAGACTCATGATTGTTCATGGCGGGGATAATTGGCTTGGTTAACAGAGGGGCAGAAGGAAGGGTTGTTGCAGAAGTGGGAAGCAGGAATGCCACACGGGTCGAAAAGGTGGAGGCGGTTGCTGTTTCAACTTCATTCGATTCAGAGCCCGAGGGAGTTAATGCCACAAAAGCAGAGGCAGCTGCCTGCCTCTCCACCTTCATTGCATGCAGGGTTTCTTTTATTAATTTCCAATAAGTGGAATATTTAGATGCCTCCTTAGCAGCAGTTCTGCCACTGCTGACCGTGTCACACAGTGCCTTCCCAACTGCCTCCCATATGGGTAGCTGAAAAGCTACCCCAGCCCCCGGGATTAGACCACGGTCCCAAGCCCATTTTAAAAGATTCTGAATAGTGGAATCATCACATTTTAGTCCTCTCACAGAGATGATACGTAGGAGGAGGTTTAGGACTGCCTCTCGCTCCTTGTCCTTCCCCATCTCCTCCCCGACTGCTCACCTGATCAAGGTGAGTTTTCTCCAATGGTTAGGTGCACCTTTCATGATCCTCCGGCCGTCAGTAACGTAGGCTGGATACCGGACACTTCTTTTCTCGCCTTTTCCTGCGAGGCTTCCTGCCGGGGCAGCAGGGATTTCGGTCGTCTTTCCTGCTCCCTCACCACTCAACTTCACCAAATGTCAGCATCCGATGCATCCGAGGGCCCCCAATCACGTCGGGGTCACCATTTGCGGGAGATTAAAAATGG